>OY998148.1:600000-1151503 GCA_963921925.1 Sphagnum tenellum | reverse complement strand
TTCGAATATGAGCACCACCACATGTCCAACAAGACGGTCCCTGTTGTTGACTAGCGAATGAAGGCAACGGTCTTTGTGCACCCGTCCCTCTAGAACCTAACTGAGGTCGTACTTGACCTCCACGACTCCCACCTCCACCAGTACAAGGTTGTGAGGTGGACTGTTGTTCACGAAAAGTAGTAACTATATCCCTATTGAATCCAGATGTCACCACCCTCTCCTCCACCATGTTAAGCTCTATTTTCTCAGACAAAGCAAACACATGGGCCAATGTGGGAGAATCGTCACTCATGACAGTCACATCTCGTGCTCTTCGTCGCAACTCCTTGTCCAGAATCCCATACCAAAATTGGACTGCCTGAGCTTCCGTCACCCCCTGGGTAACTGCAATCAACCGTCACATACGAGTGTATGCCTCGCGAAGACTCTCATTAGTCTTCCGCTCAAATTCTTGAAGACTCCTCAACTTCTCCGTCTTCACCCCTTGGTAGTTCTTCTTCAACTTCAAAAAGAACTCCGTGATAGGGTTAAACGGAGGTGGGAGAACAACCTATGTGCTCGTACTAGGAATAGACGGTGTAATAGTACCACCACTAGCAACACCACCGTAAGTAATAGATACATAGGATGGAGACTAATGCTGCCTCCACTCCTCAATCTCAGTAACATGATCTCTCCGAAACTCATGATAATCATCCATCGGAGGACCCTCCGAGTGCTGAAACAATCCCTTCCATGCCAAGAAGGGTGAGAACAATCTGGCATTACGTAACATCTACATATCACACCAAGAATCAAATTCCTAAATGAAGTCCTCCAACTCGATGGTGCCCACTGCACCTGAGTAACGTCGGGGGCCCTTCATGGCCCCAGAACCCTTGTCCATATCCCAAATCAATGGGGTCGCAATACTAAACGGTAATATGGAAGACTTGTTATTCACGATAACCTCGTCCTCCTCAACAACCGATGATGTGGGTGAAGGTAGTCGATACCTCAACCCATTACGTGTAACTCCACCATCTCCACCATGGTCTCCCACAGGACCACCAAACTGCTCCGTGATGACCCAATTAGCAAGCCCAATACTCAAATTGAATCACCATTAAGTCTCGTCGACCTCGTGCCCGATTTGCTACCAGAAACGAATATTCAACTCAACCACTTAGCTGAGTAGCGGCTCAACTTGTCCAACCGGCCCACCACCACAAGTCGAAAAATGTGCTCCCCACAAACCAAAAGCTCAATTTCCGGCAAAATCCCTAATTTGCCATAGCCAAAAGTTGCAAAATTGGGCTGCGAGCACTCAAACAACCATATCTCCACCGTTCCTACACTAAATTCTTTAAGTGAAAATGTCACGAGATAGATCTACTATCATAAAACTCGTGATGCATACACATACAGTCAAGCCAAGCCCACTCCACTCAAAGAATTTAGGCCGATGCTAACGGGACATCATAGCTCGAAGCTCCACTAACTCCAACTACTCCCAACGTTTTAGGCTCAACTCAAAGAACTATGTTATTTGAGTCCTCTCTCTCACTTCATACTCCCACTCACAACTTGAAGGTGGGTCCTACCAAAAGAGCCACTTTCCTCTAACCCTAAACCTAGAAACCCTAAGTAGGCACTACTCGCTACCATAGCACACTATATGTTATGGTTAACACACATATGGTCATGACAGCTGTCGTGCGAATACATATCGTCATACAACATACATCGTTAACATACCATACTCACATACACACACAAACACATAACATGGACGAGAGCATACACAAATACATGTGTATCACAACTCGCCCCCCTAGCTGGTGGTTAGGTCCTTCTAACTTCCAGGTAGCCCTATACATCTTCTACATGCTATACACCTTTGTGGGTGCACGAATCAAAAGGTCGGGTGCTATGTTGCCCCATGGTTAATCGCCCATCTGCAATCCATACCATGTGAAGATCAAGTCAGCTACCCCTCCAAAGTACAACGAGGATAAACCCACCGTCCAACGAGAACAACATCCATAGGTGGAGTCATGCATGCCATGTGCCAACCCCTAGAACATCTATCACACACCAACATATGGGCTGCTCCACCTTTAGATCCACATAACATACACCTCAAGCCGGCCCGTACCATTGCCAAACTTGGGTCAACTGTACC
This sequence comes from Sphagnum tenellum, assembly GCA_963921925.1. Taxonomy (NCBI): domain Eukaryota; kingdom Viridiplantae; phylum Streptophyta; class Sphagnopsida; order Sphagnales; family Sphagnaceae; genus Sphagnum; species Sphagnum tenellum. The sequence goes on along the minus strand of OY998148.1, from coordinate 1,149,339 downwards.
ATCCACATTTGGGAGGTGACATTGCGCACAATTACGCACATGGTCCTTCCAAACAACACCATCACAACCCTCCAACATGAGAACTCCAAAAGCTAACACCTCTCGCAGTCATAAGATAGTGCGGCCTGCCGTTACATCCAATGTCGGTGGTGTAGTCTATTGCAAATAGACATAGTCCCCCACATGGAACCTACAAATCGATGGTTGATAACCTCCACCCCGGATAATCACATATTGCAATGTATCCCTGTGTTGAACAATGGCAAGGTTTTCAAACGCTACTGGCATAACTCTTCGAAAAAGCTCTGCATGTTGAGACTACACTTTCAACCACATCTCCGGGTCATCAAGGTTCACCACCTCACTAGACTCACGACAAATTGTGGTTGGCAAATCTGGATTTCGACCGTACAATAGAAAATAAGGTGAGAAGGAAGCCAAGGATGCCTGACGACTGAATCGATATCCCATGGCCAACCATGGTGATTGAATATCCCAATCCCCTAGGTGGCCTTTCTACAAGCCATATTTGCGCAGTGCCCTTTTCACCGTTTGTACCACACGCTAAGCTAAACCATCTGCCTCTGGATGATCTTGAGACGTGGTTCGGTGATCAATCAACGCCTTGTCACACAAGACCTGAAACTCACCCTGAAACTCTGTACCTTGATCGGTCAACACTTCAACTAGTGCACCAAAATGACTAAGCACCCTATCAAGGAATGCATACGCTACTCCCTCGCTGGATTTGTTAGGGGATGGCACTAACACAATCCACTTGGAGAAATGTTCCACCATCACCAACACATATTTGTTGTGCCGTACTGTCAATGATAATGGTCCCGCAAAGTCCAAACTCCAGCGATAACCCAACCCCATAATAGGCAAGGGGTGTAACTGTGGTGTAGAGGCATTGAACGATGCCCTCACCCTATCACAAACCATGCAATGTGACACTAATCGTTGCACATCGGTGTGCATACCACGCCACCAATATTGACCTAGGAGTAAGCTATATGTCCGCTTTACTCCAAAATGCCCCAACTCCTCATGGGCATGCCGCACAATACGCCTTCTCTGGTCTGGATGTGGTACAATCTGTACCTTACCATCCTCCCACACTCGGAGTATATGTGTCCCCTCCAACCGATACCTTTTAGCTAGTTGGAGAACATGGTCTCTCTCCTTAGCATTCACCATGCCTGACACCATACTGGTTCGTAAAAACTCCAAACACTAATGTATCATCATGAACATCATGGTGATCGATGCTACCATCCCCAACCTCAAGATCTAAAGACTGGCAATCTACCTTTTGACTAGAATAAAATGTCACGTGGCCCTCCATACTAAAGTCCATACCCTACAAGCACAAAAAGGCCGATGCATGCCAACCTGGTACCATCTCCTCATCAACTTCGCCATGCCATCTAGCTCCAATATTATCCTCCTGGCTAGTGCACGGGTTCCGACTCAACCCATCGGCATCAAGGTTTGTAACTCCAGGTTTATGCACCACCTAGAAGTCATACTCTTGTAAGATGAGAGCCCATCGTGCAAGCTTTCCTGTAAGTTTATCAGACTCCATTAACCACTTGAGCGGTTGGTGGTCAGTGACAAGGGTAAACTATGTGCCAAACAAGTAACACCTGAAGTGTGCGACAGCCCACACCGCTGCCAAACACTCTACCTCGTAAGAACTATAACGTGACTCCACTGCATTATTCGAACGACTCACATAGGCCACCACAATTCCTTCCCTTCGTCATCACATTGTGTCAACACCGCTCCAAGTCCCAACATACTCTAATCAGTGTGTAGCTGGAATGGACGCCCCCTGATAGGTCTCCTCAGGATGGGAGCTGCAACTAACCTAGCCTTGAGCTCCACAAAAGCTCGCTCCTGCTCATCACCCCACTGCCACTCCTGATCCAACTTCAACAACATGTTCAAAGGTTTTGCCATTGCACTAAAGCCTTTGACATACATGCGATAATAGTTCGTCAATCCCATGAAAGTACGAACCTTACTCACATCCGTGGGACGCGGATACGTGCAATAGCCTCCACCTTGGCTTGTTGCACTCCCAAACCACCTAGGTAGATCACATGACCCAGATACTCCACACTTTCCTGCAAGAACTTACACTTCCCAGGATGTAAACGAAGACCATGAGCCTTCAACCGCTCAAACACAATTTGTAGATGAATTTGGTGCTCTTCCACGATATCACTATATACCACAATATCATTGATATAACATCGGACAAAATCCAACCCTACTAAGACCCTATCCATCACACGTTGAAACTCGGCAGGTGCGTTTTTCAACCCAAAGGGTAAGAACTTCCACTGATACAAACAATCCTTGCCGTGAGAGTTGACGCCCCAAAATGCGGTCTTGGCTTTGTCCTCCTTTCGAATCGATAACTGATGGTACCCTGCTCGAAGATCAAGTGTACTAAAAACCCTCGCATGTCCCACAACATCAAAGATCTCTTCAGGTGTAGGCATGGCATATTTATCGGACTTAGTCTGCCGATTGATAGGACAGTAGTCTCCACACATTCGCCTATCTGTGTAGTTGCCATGTACATCCTTTTTGGTAGGCATGACAGTGACTGATGCATACTCACCATGCGATAACTCCACTAATCCAACCTGTAATAGATCCAATGTCCGACTATGAATCAGGTCCCTCTCCATATCATTGTATCTATAAGGATGACAGAAGATTAGCGTGTTACTAGCCAACTCAATTCGTATACCAAGACAAATCAAAGCACCCAACTCCTTCATACTAAAGGCAAAACAACTCATGTACGCTCTTAGGAATTGCATCAACTTGTGCCTCTCTCCTCCTATTAGCTTGGGCCCTATCAAAGGCTCCCAAGTTTCCTTGGTAGACACACTAGAGGAAGAGGATGATGCCATGGGTTGCTATGCAAAAACCTTGGGAGAAGCCACACGTTCCTCCAAGTCACCCAATGGAACACCACTGGAGCAACAAACTCCTCCAACATCATGGGCCACAACCTTCACATGCTCTCCCAACACATCCCATGTACTCCAAGGATGAAAAGTATAACTCTCTTCGCCCCCAGTCAATGCCTCTACCGTCACGGTGGGCAACTAGCTCACTAGAGGTGTAACTATTACAAATGTGGCTCTAAGCCGACGCTGGTCAGCAATACCAAGGCTAACAATCCAAGTCAAACAATTCAGGTCCATAGCTTGACCCAACACTTGTCGACGTGAAGCCTCAGAAATAGAAGGGACAAATGTCATTCCTGTAGGAAACCCCATTGCACGCTCTCTCTCATCGGCGTTGGGCTCCACCAATTGCTGCAAACAAGTATCCCATACAAGCCCGGGACCACCCTCTCTATAAGCATGTGATGCTGGAAAACTAACAAATGTGGGTAATGCCATCCTAGGCTGTCCCACTCGGTTCACCACTGCCATGGGTGACCTACCAACAACTTTCACCACCTGAGAACATCGCCCAATATCTAAGATACTGTCCATTATGAGGTGAGAAGATCGTGGTATTGTCTCATATGCCCGTCTCAACACCTCCCTCGACAACAAGTTCGTCCACCACAATCGAGGACGATGAGCACGCAAGCCAACCCTCGTTGCATCCAATAAAACCGATGGTCCAATCCAAGACCGGATTTGGTGTACATTCGCCATCACATGAGACCTAGTATCACCCAACAAAGGTACATTCTCTAGAATGTACGCGGGAACACGTGCCTGATGTGTCTGAAGATGACGTAACACCCATAACATCTCCCAAAACATACGAGATCGAGGGTCACGTAATCCCTCATCACGACCAGCCCGAGTATGACCCTGGCATGGCCATCCAGCAATCACCAAATTAATAGGACCAACTCTCGTAAGGCCTTGCGCCCCCAACAATGCAATGTCTAATGGCAAAGCTCGTTGATATCCTTGAATAGCCGACCTCAACAATAACTCAAGGTATCGCCGCATTAATAATGCAAGATGGTGCGATGAAACCTTTCTCGCAGTTTCATCTCTCTTCACGTAAAGGTACTTCCAAACTAGAATACCTACTTGAAGCATTGCTGCCAAACCATTGCTAATCCCACCAAATAGATCCAACACGCAAATACCCTTGGAAGGATATTCCCACACAATGGGTGTAGTATCCAATGGAGATCACCCAACAGGACCAGAAATAGGAGTCCGTTGTGGAACCTCCTCCTCCTCCACATGCACAAAAGCCTCACGCCAAGCCTGTGATACCAAACGATCGACATCCTGTCGTAACACCCCACTCGAACGCCAAAGTGGAACATCCAATGAGGAGGACACTGCTGTAGCAAAGCTAGAAACCTCCTCTATATCCTTGTAGATCGGAGTGTCAACGGTTGAAATGTTGCCTTCCAACAAGTCACCTGGCCAAGTGACCATTCCATTTAAACCAGCAATTGATGCCAACACCTCTAGGGGAGACCCTCCTGGTCGAACCCAGAATAAAATATCACAGGCACTTGGCTCATCCGTCCATCCCTAGATTGCCAACCAAGTCGATAAGTCGTTGTCTCTGTCCAATAATCCATATGAAAACCCATCGGATACAACACGACACCTCCAACTAGTACATCATACGACTCAGCTGATGTAACAACAGCAGTCACTCCCAACCTAGAGCTATCAGTCACATGATCCGGTTTCATTTGCATCGATAATCTCTCACGTGTCATGAAGTTAGACCTAGTTGTGAGACACATGTATTTGTGTATGCTCTCGTCCATGTTATGTGTTTGTGTGTGTATGTGAGTATGGCATGTCAGCAATGTATGTTGTATGACGATATGTATTCGCACAACAAACATCATTTTAATTGCAACAAAAAGACTAATAGTTCTAATGAAAAAAGTTCCATGAAATTTTACAGATATGAAATGATAATCACAAAACAAAAATTTCTCATCAAACTTTTCAATTTTTTTTGAAGTTGTGAAGTTTAGATTAAATGATTATAAAATATTCATTAATAATCACGGTATGATAATGTCCACGATTATGATCTTTTGAAGTTGTAAAATGTTCTTCCATTGAAGATGCATTTGAGCTCAGTATTTTTTTGGTCATTTGATAAGAATAAGGTGGTAATTTTAAAATTAATAGAAAAAAAAAATTAAATGTCAAATAAGGGTTTTGAAAAACCTCTATAAGACTATGAGTGTACCTTTACACAAAGATAAAACTATTGAATCAATTGCACATTCATGCTCTTAATTAATTAATTTTAAATTTGAAGCCCAAATCATTTATATGTGATCTTTAAAATAATTAAAACAAGTGAATTTTATTTATTGGTACTTTTGAAATTATAGATAGTATCATTTTTCTTCCAAATCATATACATTGAAATGTACATTCACCTATTACCACGTTTATTAATGGGTGGTAATTCTTAATGTTGGTTGGTTTTTGTTTTTCAATAGAACCTTCATCCTAGTTCCAACCTTTTCAAATATATTAAAATAATCTATGGTTCCTATGGTCCCACCCCACCCCACAACATGATGAAAGACACATAAGCAATCTGACCATCCCCAAACAAGTGATGCTTACAAAAGATAATGCCTACAATCCATACCTTGAAACAATTTTTAAGGACTAGTTCATGGGGAACCCGTGAACCAGCTACACCGTCCATATCATGAAGCTGCAAAACTGCTAACGAAATTACAATCACAAACCATAAGGCAGCCTCCCAACATCCTCGCATCCTGCAACCCACCATTGCCACCCACCATTACCACCACTGCCTGAAGTTATACTTATAAAGCTCTGCACAAATCTGCAAAATAAGATTCACTCAGAGCTAGAAGCCTTGCAATGTAGTTGCTGTCACAAATCTAGTTGTTGAAGAATGTATGAAGGAGGTTCTACAAGTCCCAGATAAGTATAAAATTTCTGACAAATTTGGTTGGATTCTAGTCTAAATTTCACTAATTTAACTGTTTGTTTGGAAAAAATTGACCAAACTTTGGATGTCACAAAATTCAAGGTGGTGACTGGTGCCAGCTTGGTTTGAGAAATCCGTATCTATTCGTATCTATTGACTTATTTGGTCATTTTGTGAAGTAAGTGGAGTAGAGGTTATGCAGCATGTAGGGCAGCATTGAGTCCAATAACAAGTCTCTTAGCCCACTTTAGACAAGGGTCCAACGTCCAATTTCCTAGGAACCAATTTGGACTGATTTGAAGCAAATTGAATCCTTGAGTTGGTCTGTACTGTGGTCCCTAGCCTGATTCTTGGTTCTCCAAATTAGGAGCTCTCCTTTTAGGACTATTTTTGGTTCCAAACCAATTCATTTTCCCTCCAAAATAGGTCCCATGTAGGTTAAGCCTCAATTTGCCACTTTTTGGTCGTAAATATAAAAGGTTGATTGAAGATTTATAGCCAAATTTGACTAAATCTTCATACAGATGATAGCCATTTTGGCTAGAAACCAAAATTCCTTGAAAAAAAACACTGCCTTTGCCTCTTTGTATTTAGTTTTGCCTCTTCTGCTTTGTTTTTGGAGGGGCTGTGTTCCAGCACCAATAGTGTGCACTGCTGTTTATTGGCCTTGCCTACCAAGGCAAGGATATTGTATTTAGATTCATTATAGAGTATAGTAGCTTACGGGCTTTTGGCCCCTAGGTAATAATAATAGGTCTATTTTTATATGAGGATTTTTGAAAGATGATATTTTGGCTTGTGTTGAAACTTGAGATTAGTTATAGAGTTATAATAATATCTTGAAGGATTTTGGTTTCCTTCAGAGGATTTTTTGAAGATTATATTTTTGCAAGTGAAATATTTGAGTTTCGATAATTCTTCTTTTGCATTAAGATACTTTTTAATGTAAATGGCAAGGCCACAGTGTGACACACCCCTTGTTTTCTTTCAACTATTTACAAGATGTGCATAATTAATGTATAAGAATAATCTGTGTAATATTTACATATGTATATTCTTTAGTCTTTGGCATTGGATGGGAGGTTGTAAGGTACCTAGTACCTACTCTTCAAGAGAGAATGAGGCAGATGCCTGCCAGCTCTAAACTGTTGAAATGCCACTGCCCACAGCCATCTATTAACTATAGAAGGAGCCCCATATGTCGTGTTCCACATAGGAATACTTCAAGCACACTAGGCCAAGATGTGGTTCTGTAAGTGGATGATGGGTTCCACCATAGCATGTTTGAACTGTAACCGGTGTTCCCCACTGTCCTTTCACATTACAAGTGGAACTGGCAGAACCAAAAGTGGAATCAGCAGATCATGTCCACATGTCCCACCTAGGAAAAAAACCCTTTTAGAAAGAAGCTGAACAAAACAGGTAAGGAATAGGTGAAGGGTAGTAGAGAGCTCCCTATATTCACCCTGTATTTGGGCCTCCTTTCACCCCCAAAGCTCTCTGTAGTGGTATGTGTAAAGTAAGGAAATTTTATTGGGCCCTGTCCCTATAGATTATCGCATTGGATCCAACTTTTGAAAGTTTTACCTTATTAGAACCACTTTCACATTAGGTGAACTGGTTTCTTTGATGAAAGTCTCTAGACTATTTAGATTGAAACGGATCTTTTTGTTGTTCATGGTGTGGACACAGTAGATAGGTGTACAACATCTTATCTATCGGCAGGGCCAGCGTGTTTATGATGCCTTGTTAAAACTCCATATGAAATGCTGAAACTCAGCATTTAATGCATAAGGTTCGAGAGAAATTATAGTAGCTGTACAGGTGGGAGCAGTGAAAATATATGTAGCACTAGTGGAGGCGCTCAGGAAAAAAGAAAGACTGGTGAAACTCAGAAAACTTTCAATTTTGATGGTTTTCTGAGTTTCACCCTGTCTTTCTTTCTAATGTGCTGTTTTGCAGGTTTGTTTTTTGAATCACACCCTGTTTATGACGAAACTCAGGGTACTGGTGCTGTCTTTTCCTGACTTTACGGATAACTCTAGTGAAGTGGGAAGTTTCTTTCAAACTTCCCTTGTCTTTCTGATGGCTGACTGGCTGTTTCTGTTACCTCTTAAGCAACTCACATCAAAATCGGTAAACAAACATCTACCATCAAACGGCAACATAAGATGTGAATAGGGCATTGAGTTTGAGCCCTTTCAGATTAGTGGGCTTGTTTGGCTGGTCGGTACTGGGCATGTTTTAGTTATGCTGCCATACGATGGCAAGTTCAACATTTCAGTCTCCAATAATTACTTTACTTTGGAAACTGCATGCCCAGAAATGCAATATTCCAAAATATTTCTGTACTTTTCCTTCACAAATTTTTGGGTGAAAATTTCAACTTTTCTGAAAACAATATATTTAGCCTGGAAGTTGCCAAGGTACTATGAATGTACAATATATCACTGGCTATTACATTTATTAAATTTGCTTATTGCAATAATGTGCATGTACATGTTCTTTGACTTTATTTTAATGATATTGAAGAAGTACATGTTTAATATGCAAATTTATGTAGATTTTAAAAATTGCAAGTAGATGTGGACTCTTGCAAAATAGGTTTCAAATTTAGATGAAATATTGAACTTTTCATGTTTTAATATCAAAAAAAATTATTAATGTTATAATTCTTTTACTGTGTTTATATGATAATGCGTTCAATATATTATGGAAACATGTGATATGATATGAAATAAGATTAAGAAAATAGAATATTCAAAAGCATTCCCTAAACATTATAACGATTCTTATTTTTGGTGAGATTTTTTATATAGTAATATAGTGCAACATCATTATGGGTCACAAAAAAATTTAATGATTTTTCCCCTTTAAAAATGAAAATTTAAATAATATATGCAAATGTATTCTAATTAACCCCCATGTGCAATTCAATAAAAGGAGTTTGATAACACCAAAAAATTGACGATGCTTCCTCTCATTTACCATATTCAAATCCATCAACAATATTGAAGTTGTTTCATACATTGGGAAATGAAAAAGCAAAACCAAATAGATTGGTTGGAACACTACAACACATGACATTCACATTAAAATCTTTAATGACTTATTGAAGACCTTAAAGAGACAAATCTTAATGAGTACATAGATATAAAATCAACTTAAATCTCTTGATTTTGGATGTAATCTTTTGCATGTACACACCACAAGTTGATTTGGAGTAGATTCAAGAATAGAACCATGAGCTAAATGGTTTCTCCATGCAAATGTAGTTTACATGGTGTATTGATTTCCATCTACACACATAGTTCAACAAACATGCACATGTATACTTGTTTAGTACAAACTAGACATGAATATCCTTAAAACATTGGTAAAGTTGGGCAACAACTTTATCCAAGTTTAACCTTGATCATGATGGTCCTTCATCATATCCATTTCAACTTTGCCCACATGCAATACCACTTTGGCAATGTTAGAACATCTTCCCACTAAACATGTGTGTAAATAACTTTCAAGGTCCATGATACTTGTGAGATATTTTTCCTTATTTACTTCCAAAAGTGTGTTTATTTCCTTTTACCAACAAAGGTGAAGGGAATCCTCTCCTTTTTTTTCTTCAAATCATTTGTTTTCCTCCATCTCATTATTCAATGGGGATTGGAGGGAGTTCATCATTTTCCCCTTCCTTCCAATCATGTTAGGATGAGAACCTTCACATCCAATGAAGGTTCAAGCCCATCATTCATCCTTGTCTTGATTAACATCCTTAAGGATTTAGGTGAAGAAGCCTTACCATAAAGAACTTTTTCATCTTAGGTGGGAGAAAAATATTTTTTTAACCTAGGTTGATTTACCATGCTACAATAAAATATGTTTTACCCAAAAGGTATACACATGTTCATGATACCCCAAAGACCACTTGTAATTATGCTAGAATAAGGTTTTAACCATAATTTTTCCCCATCCCAAATCAATTTATTTTATTATTATTTTTTTAATCCATCACATTTAAGGCATTTTGCATGGTCATGATTAGTCAACTACCATTGTGCACACTGCGCCCCACTTTACCCTAGATATAATAAGATATAAGTTCATATCTTCCAACCCAATTTTTATTTATATATTTCTCATCTTCTTATGTTTTGCTCCATCTAGCATTGGGTTAATTAAACTATGGCAAATGATGCCACCACATCGCAAGGACTTCAAGCAATGCATGCAAATGATGAAAAAATTTAGGAACCTTTTTTGGATGTGAATTCATTCACTAGCACAAAATGTGGGTACAAGTCAATAATCCCTATTTAATGGACTAGTGAATTCATTGGATCCCATTAAGTCTTGTTTATTGGGGCCCATGAATTCATTCAAAGTCTAATGAAAACACTTAGCAAATAGGTGATTCATTTCTTGTAGTGTTTCAACACTAGCCCCATCCTAAGGAAGAATTGAAAGAGCCAAAAATTCATATATAGGACCAATATGGACACCCTCACCATGCAAATTACTTTCCAATTATTTGTATTCATACCTTGATGATTTACTTAAAACTTTAACCTACCCTTATTACTTATCCTAACATGTTTTATGAAGGTTGTCATGAAATAATGAAATTTTTTTTAATGCATATTTGGAATCTTGGCAACAATCACTATTATTGGTTACATCGTTCCATAAATCTAGCATTAACCAATAACAGAATTGAGTATCTTACTTGGAATTTTCATTAAAATTTGAAGTTCTTGCATTTATTAGGATTTTATTAACTTAAATGCAACTATTACCTATTCTAGAATGTCAATAATTAAGGGAAAAACATAAAATGAGGCCTAAGATAACAACAATGGTGGATGATGGGTTCACTTGAATGTTATTTGATTGGACAACATTTTATGGTCTTCAATTTTTGAAATACGTTGTCATAAGTGATTCACCCCAAAATATTTTTGATAAATTTGAGTCAATCATCAAAATTAAGACTCCTTCCATTTGTGTTTTTTAATGATTAATTCTTTTTGCCACCACAATGTATTGTGTGGTGTTAGTGAATTATCTTTGGATGCCATTATCTTTAAAAACAAATTAATTCATTTGACTTGGACTTGCTTCCATTATCAATTTTTAGGACTTTAATTTGAACACTATTTTGATTTGCAATTAATGTTTGAATTATTTGAATTTTGCAAGAGCATTAGACTTATGATGTAAAAGATATATTGTTGTGTACCTTGTGTAGTCATCAATGAATGTAATGAAATAAGTACAATTAAAAATGTGTTGATGTTTGCATTTGACCACACATCTTATAATATATAAGGCTTAAACCATTAGTGGCTCTTGTCCCATCTTCTTTTGAAAACTTTTCATGATGTTTTTTACCTTCGAAGCATGCAATAAAACACACACATAATTTTTTTGAATCAAATTCTTGAAGTCCAACAACCATAAAATTTATCAACAATTGTTGCATTCATGCATGATTAATATTGCCTACACACTCGTTGCCATAATTTTGTCTTATTCAATTGAGTCATTGCTAATATGACAACAACATTGACATAATTTTGTGATGTGGTACCAAGTTTATAAAGTTCATTTTCAAGCATGCAATTTGTTATTATTGCACTAAATGGTTATGTAAAAGTATGGCTTCTAGATTTGATAATCATTTCACCTCCAACCTAATCGAACTTCTTTACAAGAAAAGATTTTTCATGAGACTTGGTACATGGAGTGCATAAGGAATGGTTTTCTTTTGACCATGAATCAAAATAATGATTACATATCCTTGGCCTTCAATGCAATGTGAAGTGTATTCACCCAAATAAACAACTTTACCTTTCTTCCTTGAGGTTTATATGAAAAAAATTAAAAGGTGTTTTCCTGTGCCATGTGTTGTGTTGCTCCAATGTCAATATACCCTATGGGATCTTTTCCCTTATTAATTAACATTATTGCTACATACAATTTGTTTTCTTTGACAACTAAATTTCCTTGTCTTGTATTAGACCTAGAAATTCTTACAATAGTCCTTGATGACATGTGTCTTGGTTTCTTGCAATAGAAAAATGTTTACTTTTTCTTATTAGGATAATAAGGTTTACGAAAAGATGCATTTAAGTTTTCTCATTTTGATAAGGTTCTATAATGGATTTTTTTTTTTGGAGTGACATAAGTTTCTTTCCTTGTGAAGATAACCTTTGAATTGTGATTTCCAAATCCAACATCCTTCATCAAGATATATTATTGAAGAAAGGTTCATGATTAAAGATTTGTAGGGTCAATCCCATTGAAGTCTTCTTTTGAAGTTGATAAAATGTTTGTAGTTTTTTGACATACTACACATTAATGACAAAATTGCATCATCTTCATCAATTAAACTTCCAATTGAAACTAAAATTGTTCAAGTATCATTTGACATGAATGAACATGTTTTGTTACACTATTTGTTTCTCTCATCTTTAGGCTTGGTAATTTGTTTATGAAACATATTTTAGTGACAACATTTACTATTTCATATAATTTGCATAATTCTTCATGTGCTTCATGAGAGGTATGACATGACTGAAGATGTAATATTGTTGCATTGATGGATAATTGCATGATGGATAATTGATAATGATGCCACATATTGATGGATAATAGTTACATAGGATGGAGACCAATGCTGCCTCCACTCCTTAATCTCAGTAACATGATCTCTCCGAAACTCATGATAATCATCCATCAAAGGACCCTCCAAGTGCTGAAACAATCCCTTCCACGCCAAGAAGGGTGAGAACAATCTGGCATTACGTAACATCTGCATATCACACCAAGAATCAAACTCTTGAATGAAGTCCTCCAACTCGATGGTGCCCACTGCACCTGAGTAACGTCGGGGGCCCTTCATGGCCCCAGAACCCCCGTCCATATCCCAAATCAATGGGGTCGCAATACTAAACGATAAATTGGAAGACTTGTTATTCACGATAACCTCATCCTCCTCAACAACCGATGATGTGGGTGAAGGTAGTCAATACCTCAACCCACTACGTGTAACTCCGCCATCTCCACCATGGTCTCCTAGAGGACCACTAAACTGCTCCGTGATGACCCAATCAGCAAGCCCAATACTCAAATTGAATCACCACTAAGTCCCGTCGACCTCGTGCCCGATTTGCTACCAGAAACGAGTACTCAACTCAACCACCTAACTAAGTAGCGGCTCAACTTGTCCAACCGACCCACCACCACAAGTCGAAAAATGTGCTCCCCACTAACCAAAAGCTCAATTTCCGGCAAAATCCCTAATTTGCCATAGCCAAAAGTTGCGAAATTGGGCTGCGAGCACTCAAACAACCATATCTCCACTGTTCCTACATGAATGTGGCATGATGGATAATTGATAATCAATTGCATGATGGATAATGCATTTTTTATTTTCCCACTCAACAATGTTCCCCTTCCTAATAAGATGAAATGGTTAAAGATTTATTATTGTGCATGTTATATATATATATATATATATATATATATATATAGCCATGCATAGTAGGCATAAACCTTTATGTTTTCATAATAAGTGATAATCGATGTTCCCATTGATGTATGAAATATTAAATTTAATGAAGATGTAATATACCAAAATGTGTCTTAATTCACTCTAGGTTTCACTTGATTTTGAATGAATTTGGACATTTTGACCATGGTGAAATTGGTCAACCCCATATTAAAAAGAGACTAGTTGCTCCGGATAGTGAATTGGTTCATTAATATCTAGTGAAATAAGGTGACTTTCAAATGAAATAAAAATTTATCACATTCACTTGCTAGTTAATTAGCTAGGTAGCATGGAAATCAATTAAATTTAAATTATTTAATATATAATATTATTGATCATTTCATGATTTTTAACTTATGAATTTTTGACATGTGTCATTACCTAGTCTAAGTTTAAAACCTAACCTAGGTACATCGACCATGTAATCAATTTAAGCACCTACATTAAAAAACTAAATAGGAAAATATTTGGTCAATTTGCCAATGTTGATCACACACACACCACTTGCGAGGTTTGATCCCTTGACCTTTAGAATGAAGGCAAAAATCTTTACCATCAAACTAGCCCACTTGTTGCAATAATATGTTACATTACATTTTATTTATCAAATATTTCATTTTTAATATTATAAAAACATAAACTTTGAAAAATTCATATCTTATTGAAATTTTGTTCAAATGAAATGATTTGAATTTACTTTTTAAAAAGTTCAATAATGTACATAATTACATTTATTTCCATTTGAAAGTGTAAAATCATGTGAACAATTTTTGTTCATTATCACTATTTAATAACATTTCAATGACCATTCTTTTGAAAGTGTTTAATAAATGGATAGGATTTTTGTTAATATACTACTTACATTACATTACTTTCAACTATTATAGGGGTATTTTTCATTGATCTAAATTATTTCACCTTACATTATTTATGGCTATTTATCATTATTTTATTAATGGTTATTAGTGATTATTTTATTAATGGCTATTGGTGGCTATTCTATTAATGGCTATTAATGGTTATTTTAATAATGGCTATTGGTGGCTATTCTATTAATGACTATTATATTATTGACTATTGGTGACTATTCTACTAATGGCTATTGGTGGTTCTTAATGACTATTATATTAATGATTAATGGTGGCTATTTTATTTATGGCTATTAATGATTTATTTCATTAATGGTTATTTGTGGTTATTCTATTGGTAGCTATTGGTGGTTATTATATTAAATTATTGTTGGTTATTCTATGTTATATTATGACTATTGGTGACTATTTTATTATAAATTATTGTTGGATACTGTAGGCTATATTATCATAAGTTATAGGTAGTTACTATATTGTAATTTTTATTTTTATTTTTTCATAGGCTATCATTGACTATTTTAGGTTATTTTACCTTAGGTCATTATATTATATGTAAATTATTTTAAGGTATTATATTTAGGATAAAATAAGTTATAATATCATAAAGTAGAATGAACTTGAATAACCTAAAATTAGTTGAATAATATAATTTAAAATAACTTAAAAACCTATAATAGGTTAATTAGAATACCTTAAGGTAGAATATTGTATAATAGTCTAGGGTATACCATAAAGTAGCATATATAGGAAATGTAAAACAACATAAAAATAAACCTATTTACTACAATGCATTATAATAGTGAATTATGACAATTAGTAGTGAATCAAGGTGTTACATAATGATATTATAGTGAAATAACTTTAATCAAGGTGAAATTACTAAAATGAAATGAACTTACTTCATTTTAAAAATCCCCTAATGATTTAGGATAGTGAATTACATTCCAGTTTTCTAGTAGGGATGTCTTTATTATTTGTCATTTTATGATGTAACATGATTCATAAATTTTTTACATTGTGTGAAATTTGTTCATTTTGTGTAAGTTATCAAATTGTGTAATTTTTCTCAATTCTTGCAAACAACTTGCTTTAATACCATGGAACAAAACACAAAAAAAAGAAAATCGATGTGGACATGTTAATTCAAGTATAAGATCAAGTACATCACCAATGATTATGTAGGAAAGCAAAAAGACATCCTAGAAAGGTTGTAATTGTTGGAGATATGTCTTTTCATTTTTATACTTTCCAACTATTAGTCACTTATACCTAAAATATTAATGTTTAGTAATAATTCTTTTGAATTTTTTGTTGGTGCTATTGCAATTGATGTAACATTTAACATCCTTGATGAAAATCCTTGAAATGTATTATTTCACAAGTGACAATCCATACTAAAAAAATGTACTATCAAATCATTTTGCTATACTATACTTGAAACAATCTTGACCCATATTAATTTTGAATGAATATATTCATGTGGATAGAATTTAGAACAGTACATAGATTGCATTATAATAATCCTAGATTAGATAATTTGTAATGTTAAATGAAATAGTTTAATAGAGATAAACAATGCATTCATTGTCAGTTATACTAGCTCAAATGTAGGATAATAATTAGATTGAGAGAAATTTTAACCTTAAGTTATAAACTTTCATAAGCACACTTTGTAGAAATTTCTAAACCTACAACATTAATCTTCTCAAACAATAAACAAAATAATTAGTGGTAGAGCACAAGATAGCAAAGCACTATTCATAATCAATAATTAAAATAAAAATAGAAAGGGGACATTGTCTGTTAGTAGGAATGGGCTTGAGATGAACCATTAATAGAAAATTCAATTGATTTTGAACAGAAATAGGGTAAGGATCATTTTTCCTTTGTCAATATGTAGGCAAAAGGAGGTTGTAGACGGTTGGGGCTCCAGCAAAAATCTAGGAGGTCAAGGAGCTTGTCAGTATGCTAGCAAATGGGGTTGAGGACAGTCTAGAGCATTCTAACATGTTGAGTAGCCTCATAAAATAGCCAGACAAAACACATGGCAAGAACCACCACATGGTGGGTTGTGGAAGGGAAGATGGCAGTGATTCTTGGAGAGTGGCATGCAAGAAAGTGGTGTGTGCAGTTGATGGAGAAGACTAGGTAGGAAGCAAAAGCAAAGGGTGGGCTTTCTTGGAAGCTCAAAGCTTGACAAGTTCCAATTGTTGTCTATGGCTTAGAGTTGAATAATGTGTCCACCTTTGGTTTTTCCAAATAGGTCAAATATGCCCACACCTCTTTTCAACGAGGCAGGTGTGGCACACAACCCACAATTGGACGTGAAGTTTAAATTATGCATTCAACTTCCTTGGTCTCTTTTAGGCTTGCATCTTGAGTGTCGGTGAAGTGAGCTAGTATCAGTTTTACCATTGCCTCCAATGAGGGAATTCATATTGTAGTGGTCAAAAGCACTCAATTTTTAGTGAGAAGGGGCTCTTAAGTATGTAGTTAAAAGGAGCTCTGAGTCTTACAGCCAAAGATATCGGACATTTTAAATGTTCTTTCACAGCTAAAATTTTAAAAGTAAGAACAAGATTTGAAGTATATGTCAAAAAAAAAGCCTATACATATCTGGATCTGATAGATGTTTCCACATATATCTACACGCAACACTTGTCAATGCCTCTTCGTTGAGAGAGTTCAATTTGCTTTGGCTTTGGAATTTCCAAAAGGTTCCAATGTTTATATTTTCAGCTTATTCAGACAAAGAATGCATAAAGTTTACGACTCTGTCCAAAAGTATACCTATTTATGCTTGCCAGGGTTTCATCATTTCATGCATTTAATCCTGCATCTCAGAATTTCATACCCTTATTTAATAGAATTTCATTACTTTGCGGACAACAGCCAGGAGGGGATGAAGCATCAGATGAGGGGTGCAACTCAGGCCCAAGAGGCCATGACTTTACGGGTAACTCTACCATCTTGGAAATAAATGTTTCATGCAGCTAATGAGAAGGCCTGATGCACTCAAAAGGGGTCCAGCTTTTTTCCTTTTGGTAAGAGGGGTTAGGAGAACGATTTTTTTTTCCCCTTGTTCTCATCAGGTTCCCCAAGTTCCCAAGTTTTTTCCCCAAGATGTTCTGAAGAACACCTCAAATTTATCCCATATAGTTTGCACAAAGTTCAACTGGGACAGTGGGCTATAGGGTGCACATTTGTTTCTATTTTCTGATTGGGGTCCAAAGAGTTGCTTCTATTGGGGAGTGCCCAATGTTCCAAACTTTTTGATGATGGGCCAATTAATATGGCACCTATTAAAAAAAAGAAAGAAGAAGTTGTGAGTGCACTTTTGAACTGATTAATATGAATCACACTATGGTATGGTACTTGTATGTATACAGACAAGGTTAATGTCCAGTGATATACCATAGTACCTTGGGCAACTTTAGCACTAATCATATTATTTTCAGAAATGTTGAACTTGCCATGGTACTATGGTATAACTTGAATATACCCATAGCCCACAAGCCAAAAAAGCGCATTAAACAAAAAGGGGCAAAAACGCAGTTCCCTCTTCCCATCTGATGTTGTTTTGTCAGAAGAGTGCCAGACTCGACCAAAATCGATAAAGAACCAATAAAAATTTCAAAGTTTATTTTTAAGTGAACTATAGGATTGAAGATGTCAGGGAACTTTACCAATGGTGGGGTGAAATTTCTTAGTGTATTTGGAGGGCACGTTATATACGTGAATATCCCTTCTAAAAAAGTCAATAATAAACACTTTTACTATGTTAAGGGACAATCTAGTGTGTCTAGAGTCTTAAATTCTTGAACTTTAAGATTTGCAGTTCAAACTCGACAGTCAAAAACTTGCATATTCTTAAATTTTATAATAATTATAAAAGTTTGGGCACAAGTAAAAAATACTTTTTCAAAAGTTCAGTGAAACAAAAAGTAATTTAATTTGTGCCGAAACCCTTCATGTACCACGGTATATGATATTGTTTTGGGGTGAGCTCAACACGATGTGTGTAGCCATCTCATGATGGAGAACTAGCAATTAGGAAGTTTGATTTCTTCTTGGCCACTTCTAAAGGTTCCATATATAACTGCGCCATAGTCAGCAATTTCAGACAAGCCTACTACTACTTGTCCCGCTACTTTGTCCCACTGTACTTGAATAGGCATGAATTCCAATGCTCATCAGACAACCAACATTCTGCTACTAAGAGACTTATTATTCCACACAATGTTGACCAACGTCCTGACTCTAAACTCTAGTCCTTGTACTTCACAATTTGTCCAAATAAGTCAATGGGTAGCAATTTCTCAGACCAAGGCACCAGTTGGCACTAACCCACCTCCACATCATAAATCATTGCATCTAGTTGCTTCAAACCTATACCCGGTCTGAGCTTCTCTAAGACTTATATATCTGGGACTTGTAGAACCTCCTTCATACATTCTTTGACGTCTAGATTTGTGAGAGCAAGTTCATTGCAAAGCTGCTCCAAGCTCTGACTGATCCTAATTTTGCAGGTTTGTGCAGAATTTGTTAAGTATAACTTTGAGTATGGTGGTGGTGACAGGTGGGAGGATGCAAGGAGGTTGGGGGCCTGCCTCATGGCTGCTGACTGTAATTGCATTACTAGCAGTTTTGCAGCTTCACAACATGGTGGGTGTAGCTGGTACACGGATGCCACGTGAACTCCTCCTTCAAAATTGTTTGAAGGTATGGATTGTAGGCATCATTTGTTTGGGGACGGTCTGCTTGCTTGTAAGTTTTTCATCATTTGTGTTTTCCCATCTTCTTAAACCGCTCTCACCCTCGAAGAAGAAAGAAGTGATTAATAGCTAGGGCTCATAGTAGTGTTTCACTTTGGTTATGACAGGACCAAAATGAGACCTCTGAATGCATCCAAGAAGCTGCTCGGCGGACTTTCCCAACGCCATATCCAATACTAAGCCCTCCAACTGCTCATGTGTCGTCCCACAACCCACGAGTACCCCCAAGTAAATAAATTCTAGTGTCTACAAGGGCACATCCTTACTATTATTTTGTAAAATCTTGGTTCGAAGTAGCTTTTATTGGAATATATCCTTTTATTACATCCTTTGTCTCATTGTGTGGCATACAATTAGCCTGCCTGCTTCAATGTATTAATGCTTTCCAAAGGAAAATCTTGGATTGCAATTTTGCTGTTGCTTTCATTCTAATATGAGGCCATAATGCGATTTCAATATGGTATTAAAGCTTAGCCTCATGTTTCTTGAACTAATTAAATGTGTGAGTCATCAACTAGGAGCATAGTTTTAGAACTCAAATTTACAATTTAAAGCATGAGTTCGTTCTATGAGCACAACTACACAAATCAAGTTTATAGTTATGAAGCATAATTCCAATTGCTAATGTTCTAGACCTAAGAAGCAATTGACAACAACAAGCAAAATGGAATGCAAAATGAGTATTTGTGCAATGCTTCAATCATTTAGCCACAAGAGATGCCTTGAATTCATCCAATTCCCACCAAGATTAGCTTGAAACTTGTGCATCTGTAGGTATGCATCCTATGTGAGATGTTGCTACGTAGAAATTGTTTGATTAACTATAATTCCAAAGGCATTTTCACTCTGGTCTTGCTCAAATGTGTTCAAGTCCTAGTACAATCAAATAATCATGCATCCAATCAGGAAGTTGCCTTATTTGAATGGACCAAATGATTTAAGATTGATTGTTGAAAATGTTATATCTCTCTGATGTGTTGTTCGTTCTTGAAATGTAGATGGTTGGTCATCAAGTTATAATTATTTTTCATCATCTTGAAATTCTTTAAATGGAAAATGATCTATTGCACAAAGGCCTTAACATTCCAATGGTGGATGTTCAAGCATTTGATTATCGTTGAATATGAATTGCCCAATGTTGTCTCCTATTGATGAATGCCAAAGGACGTGGATTGTTTTAAATAGGTTCAAGTGTCAAAATATTGACATTTCATCAAATCTTACATCCATGCTTATTAAAGAACCATAGTGAATTATTTCAAATGTTGAATTAATGTTATTTAATTATTTTATTTTAATTAGTAGTAAAATGTATATCTTTATTAAGTAATATATATATTTTATTGATGAATAGTAATGGGCCTTTGTGCCCTTGGCTAAAGTCATCTTCGAAAGTTTAAGGGATACAACTTTTCAAAAACTTGATTGTGAAAACAAACATTAAAAAGAGAGAAAGACGAAAGGACTAATATAATGGCTAATGGGAAACTCCCCATCATGATGTGAAAGGGTACAAAAGGATCAAAATGATGAAAAAAAAATTGACTAGTTGGGGGAAACAAATTTAATGAAATTCCAATGACAAAAAATCATTTTAAATTCAATAAACTTTTGTTCCATTGGTTTGAAATTTTTGAAACCTTGGCAACCATGCACATTTGTCTTGTCAATGGCTTTTCAATGCTACCAAAATCATAGCAAAAAGGTAAAAAAAGAATAACACATGGTCATAATTTTTTTTAAAAAACACTTATATCAATATATTGATTGAACATTGAATTTATCTTTTATTGTTATTATGTTCATTTTATTAAAGAAAAAATAAAAGGTAGTTTTATGATAAGGTTTGTTATTAATTATTTTGGTTTCCATGCCAATTCACACTACCAATGATATTAGTAAACTTTTTTTTGTGGACACAATAATTTTGTTGTAATCAATTTTGTCTTTTCAAAAAATAAGATTCTATAAATTTCACTATATGTCATTTTGTTTCATTATTATATTTTTTCATTCTTGTCAACAAAAGTCTGATTCATTGAATAAGTTCACAACAAGATACAAATAGACAAAAACATTGAAAGGGTGCAAAACAAACAACAAGAAATCATTTAAAAATGAAACTTGATCTATGATGAATTATAATTTAGAATGGCTATGGAATTGTTAGAATGATGATCACCAAAATCCCATCCTATGTAAACTAGTTCCATTGAAACATTGTCATTGGAATTATAAACTTAGTTTGTCCCCTTCACATTTCCTAAACATCCCCTCAACATTAGAAATTTTTATTTTCCCAAATTCCTTCAACATCTTTTAACGTTTCCTTGACAGTACTTAATGCCCCCTCAACATTTGCACCACTTAAATGGTGTCATTTCAACATCACCATGTTACCCAAAAAAAAATAAAAAATTTACATGACATTTTTTGATGTTTCTCATTGTTGTTTGACATCGTTTGGTCACATATTAGTGGGGGCATGTGTGACTAATAGATGTTGAGGTGGTAAAAAGATGGAGATTCTAAGTTTTCATCACTTGTATTTCATCTATATGGCATCCATTATTGATCACAAAATGACATGAATGTCCAATTGTCATTACAATGATTAAAAAATGACTACAAATCATTTGATATGAACATAGACAAACTTACCCTCTACCTACCTATGTACCTACCTATTTACCTACCCACCACTCACATACTTACTTACTTATATACTTACCTACCTACTTCTTACTTTTTATCTATTACAAACTACCTACCTATCTCTTATTTACCATCTTGCAACTTGCCTACTACCTACCTCATAGTCTTGTAATGATATGAAATAAACATGTGAAATAAAAAACTTGACAAAATTTGAACACCTTTTGATGGTGTAGTCCATTAGTAATGATTTAGTTTATCATTATGAAGGTGAAGGGTTCAAATCGTAATAATTGCAACCTATGTGCATTTTTAAAATATTAGGGTAAATAGACTAAATTAAGGTAGTTAGGTAGGTAAGCAAGTTAAGTATTAAGTTAAGTATGTCAAGTTAGGTAGGTTAAGCTACCACCTAGCTAGCTATCTGCCTTTTTCAACCTACCTAGACCTATCACCTACCTACATATTAAATTTATAAAAAAATAATCATCTAGAAAAATGATTTTAATACATCTATCAATTTGATTAGTGAAATGGTCCATGGTTTGCTGATCCTATCATTCATTACATTACAACTCAATAATAAATATGACTTGTTCTCAATGGCTTGTCCTATATAACTTGAAAATTGTTCTTTATGACTATAGGATGAAAAGTGCCAAGTCAAACATTCAACGATTTCTTATTTTTTAGAACTTGTCCATCACCCTAGTCATATAGTGTTCAATATGATTACAAAATTAGTCATATATGGAATCATAAATTTAAGAATTTCTTTTAATGAATTAGACCTTGATTGTTTAGTTTGGAAGACTTTAGTGGTTATTAAATTAGAAATATAAATATTGATGGAAACATAAAGGTCACAACAAATTTCTATTAAAATAGACACAAATCGACCTAAGTAGAATCCATCTTGCACACAAAACTCCCAAATAAAATTTATAAAATAATTGCGTATTAGTCATTGGACAAATTGAGCTTCTTGGAACTTTACATTAAGGTTTGAGAGAAATGCAAAATTGCCAAAACTTGAAATCCTAAAAATTAACTTAATAGCAAATTTGGCTAAAGTTTTTAAAAACTAATGAACTCACATATGCTTAAAGTTCCAAACAATACATAAACCATGGGTGCAAATGTTTAGCCCAAACCCCATAAAAATAAAAATCTCCCTTTGATGTTCACCATTGCATGTCCTTGTTAGGAGTGTGTAGGTGCACACCCATGGAGGTGCATATTTCTTCAACCAATCTATTGATTCAAGAAAATTGCTCTTGTCAACAACTTGGTTTTGATTTCCACAAATCATTATCATATTAGTACACATGTTTGGCTCATATATGACATCAATTTGATTAGTGATTCACAAAAAATGTTCAAGCAATAGTGAAGAAGAAATGGTCACCGCATTTCCCAAACAATAAGGTATACATACTTTGAGAGCTTTACAAGTTGTGAACCATGCTTGGCCATCAATCAATTCTTTGGGAAAAGAAAATAGGTCTAAAACTACAAGAGTTGTAGTTTGTGAAAGCTCTATTATTTCAAATAACAATGAAAGCTTCTTGTGGGTATCTTCCATACCATGAAGCAAAATGAAATCACTAAATTGGTGCAACGAATTAAATGTGACATCAAGCTCAATCTAGTTGTAGGATTATGACCAAGAAAAAATAAATTCAATTTCTTTTATTGTACCCAAACTATGATATTTTTTTTACACAATATTTTAAAAGAAAAAAATACAAGAAGAAATCTTGTCCTTTTTCACCCCACACATTGCAACTATTGTCTAATTTGATTACATTTCAACTACATTTGGCTATCTTAAATTTATAAGTGAATTGTTGCACTAATTAATGATCAATATTGTCCATAGTTGTTATGTTCATTATGCTGTTTACTTATGAGTATAATTTTGGCCCTATTTTATTCTTTAATAATTTCAAATGATTGATGTGGAAATTGAGGTAGCTTTTAGTTTTATTTACACAATGCATTATAATGGGTTAGTGATTTTTTTAACATATTTTCAACTATCAACATGGTAATGGGTTGAACCATCAACTTTTAACATGTTGAAACTATTCCTCATGAATAGCATTTTATATGTAACATAATTTTATTCAAAGACATTTAACAATTTAAGACCCCACACTTATATTGAAATACATGCAACTCAATGCTTTGCAATTATACTTGAATGGTTTAGTGAGTTTGGTCACTTTTCTTAATTATCAAAATCTTTACACATGAGTTGAATCATTCACTTTGAATGTGTTATATTCATTATGCACAAATTGCATTTTACATTCATCACAATTTTTTGAAGTGGATGTATAAAAACTAGGTAAGTTTCACATTTACATTTGAATCGGTTAGTGATTAGGTCAAATGTTCATGCATGCCAAGTCTAGGATGCATGCAGACTTCTAAATTAAATTTTTTGTCATATATTAAATTTTTATACATTTATGTAAATTAGAATGTATACATTTTCCTTAGTTTTTTTTTAAGGCATCATGGACAAGTTTTTTATTGCAAATGTTCATGATGCCACACCAAAAACCCCCAAAAATAATCCTTAATTTTTTTCCCATTTTTCCACCTTTGGTCATGTATGGAAAACATATTACATATTTTTAAAAAGCGGTTAAATTTTTTTAATTATATTATTATTATTATTATTATTATTATTATTTATCAATATTATTTACTTTCTATTTTATAATAAACTTGATTTTTCAGTTTTTTAAGGTTTGTTTAGTTACTAATTTATGTTTAAATATTTAAAGGTGAGTTTTAATTTTAATTTTTTAAAATCAAATAAATGGATCAAGTGTTGATAATAATAAATACACCAATGAATTTTTTTTATCTATTTATTTTTTCAAATTTATAATGTGCTTCAAGATCATCCACAAGAACATTTATCCATGTTTTGGCAATAAATAATGTACATGAAGTATAAATTTGTTAAGATAATTTTATATTTTGGCCACAAGTCTTAGCATCAACTATACAATTATAACTTTAGAAAACTTTAGATGATTTTTTTTGGTTTTTCAATTCTTTTTTTTTGGTTGATGTTGATGACCTTTTTATATGTTTGCGAAATTGTGGAATACCACCAAGCAAAATATTCAATAACATCATTAATATTTATTTTAATGTTTTCAAAAAAATTGCATAAGGTTTATAGTGATTTTAAAGACCGAATTTCAAACTTTTCAAATAAATTTGATGTTGGAATTGTTTATGTGTTCAAGGTTGTAATTATTAAATTTTTAATATTTTTTATTCAATAGGAGTAACATTGTTTCCTTCAAATTTGTGGTTTCAATTTTTTGGCAATTTTTTTGTTGTTTATATTTTTCCTTGAAGTTGGACAATTATTTCCATTTCTGCCCAACAAAAATAAACAAATTCAAAACCAAAAAAAAACATGTTGGTTGGTGAGGGGGTTTAATTCAAATATTTAATACCAAAATTTCATTGTATTATTTGACTTTTACTTTTCCAAAGGAAATGAAAATAGAATATATTTTTACATCATTAAAAAATGTATTTTGTGATTACTTTCACATTGTATAATGAATCATTTATATTAGCATATGATTCGTGTTGTTAAAAAAATATAATATTGAAAATTAGATGGCTATATTGATTACTTAATTACTTTATCTTTTTGTGGCCATTTTTAGCATTTTGAAAAGGTAGCAACATCAACAAAGGATTTGTTTGAAAGAAAAAATTCAAAAATTTTCAAATTTAGATATATATCATCAATGTTTTACAACAAATTATAGTAGGTAGCCATAATATTGAAAGATTTAAATAAGTTTTCAACTCCACA
Source organism: Sphagnum tenellum (assembly GCA_963921925.1). Taxonomy (NCBI): domain Eukaryota; kingdom Viridiplantae; phylum Streptophyta; class Sphagnopsida; order Sphagnales; family Sphagnaceae; genus Sphagnum; species Sphagnum tenellum. The sequence continues at coordinate 1,123,677 of OY998148.1, read as the reverse complement.
ACTTGTCTATAACCAAATGTGGTTAAATCTTCTTATGGATGATTACCATTTTAACAACATTGCAAAAATAAATAATTTTTTTTGTACCTAATCATATTGGGGAAAATAAAAACTTGCAATTTTTCAAAAAAATGGACATATTTTACATTAAAAAAAAATCGTTAAAGATTTAATGAATGCATTATTTAATTCATATTGAATTCCCAAAGATTGTAAGTCAATTTAAATAATTTATAAATTTATAAATTTATACATGACATGATATTTTAAGTTTTTTTTTACATTTTACATTTAATATTTAAAATAATAATAATTTTTTGAATACATCATCGAATAATCTTCAAGATCATGTTTTCAATTGTACCATTTGAACAAATTTTGATAAAAAAATGTGCGTTAAAGTTATGCCAAACAAAACAAAGTTAATGTTTTTCTTCTTTATCAATAAATTCTTGAAGTTGTTTGGTAGTTAAGACCATGATGTGCTTCCATTAGGTTTTGGGTCTAAACCTTGATGAATGCATGCATTAATGTATTTTGTATAAATGCAATAAATGAACATGTACTGTAACGCGAAATTAGGGTGCCATATCCTATGAACGTTCCCTGATCCTGGAAACTAAGTTTCTACTTTGTTGAGCTGCTTGTATTTTCTTTTTTGTGGCGGCTGCCTCTCCATTAATGTTGCATGGGAGTGCATGGGAGCTTGGCTAGGTGTGTGTGGGATGCAGTACAGGGAAACTCAATTGACGGCTGCTACTAAATGGGCATGGAGGCCAATTGACGGCGATGAATTATGAGTGATGGAACTGCCATTATGGGCAGAATCGGTTTGAAGCTGTAACGGAGGTCTGGAGTAAACGGTGGAAGAATGGACGGTGGATGGCGTGGAGAAGGATCAGGAGGATAATTTTGGGGCGAGATGATCGGAAGAAGACAGAGTAGATACAGAGCAAGAGGAGGAGAAGAAGGGAATAGAAAGGTAGAGGTTAGAGATCGGTGGCGAGGAGATAGTGATGAAAGCATCTGTGGTTAGGAGGACCTTGGTTTTAGAGCTAGAACTTTCCGCTGCGCCTAGTACCTTGCCAGGCTGCTGCTGTAGAGGAATGAGAGAGAGAGAGAGTGGGATCTGTTGTTTTGCGAGACATCTGATGAAGATGGAGCTTGTGCTGTCGAATGATCTACATAGTTCGTAATGAAAAGAATTTACCTTATTGGCATTTGTGTGAATGGGCAAGGCAGGATATGCCTCTTGTGATTTCTGCTCTGATGTTGTGTGGGAGTAAAGCAAAGACCTATCTGATCTTGCAATGTGCATCTGTGAGCGTCACTAGGCAGTCAACATGTTGAGGGATGATCAGAGATTCGAGTTGTGTGTAGAAAATTAGGAGCACATGGTCAGTCAGAGAATTATGGGATGATCAAGGTCTCATCTGTGTGTGAGAAGGATCATGAAAACATGGACGCCTAAGGTCGTGCAGGCAGCTTAACAAGATGTGTGGTTTCAGACCCTCTCTTTTTGGTTACAGTACATCGTGGCAAATGATGTTAAAACATTTTTTGACAAAATCGACACGTAATAACACGTAATTTTCTCATAGCGTGATGTGAAATCAATACAATCCATGACTCCATGATCTGGCAAAAAAAAGGAAAAAAAAACTGAAATTCTTTGAACAAAAGTTATATGATGACATGGCATTTTATTCAACATCATATTACCTTAGGACCTCGTATATCCATGTCATAATTTTAAAATTAATTTTTTTGTGATGTAACATGTGACTATCCAAAATGATTAAAAAAACATTTCAAAAAAATTGTCATAACCAACTAGTTTTCTTTTACCAAAACCATACAAGTTACACATTAGTCAATTTTATCCCATTTCATTAAAAACCCAATGAATTTGGGTAGTGGAAAAAAACAAGATTTCTTCTTGTGAAATGTGTAGTAGTTAAAATTTCCCTTTTCAACCCAAAGGTCCAAGGTTTAATCCTTATGGTACATTCTGCTTTTTTTTTCACCTATGAAATGGATTAATAGAAATAGCCCTTAGGCAAATTATTTTTCAAAAAGCCCATGGGCAATTTTTTCAAGCTAATTGTTTATAAGGAACAATTATTTTGAGGAGAAGGGGACTAGTTTTTAGCCTAACCAAGTTGCTTAGGGGAAAACTTGAAATATTGAACCAAATTGCCTAGGACAAGTCTCGGAAGTTTTTGTTTTTTGGATAATTAATGGTTTAGAGTAAAATTACCAATTTGATTCTTGGCACTTTTTTAAATATAATTATTAAATTATAGCTTCATTATTTTAATATAAAAATACTTGGAAATCTTTATTTCCTAAATTTTAATGTTTAAGAATTAAATTGCCAATTTTATTCCCAACCCTTGTTTTGGCCATAATTTTTAGTTTATGACTTAAAATGGAAAATGGGAGTTCCCTTTGATATTTACAATTTGACAACTTTTCAATGGTATAAAGAACTTTTGATTTGATCAAGTTTACCCCTTGTACTTTTAGCCCAAAGATTTAAGACACTACAAGTCATTTTTCCTTATGGCAATTTAATATAATCTCCTCAAGGAAGTTTCTTTTTGAGCATCTTGGTTGGGGCCACCACTTAGTCCCTTTTTTCATTGAGTATTTCAAGTTCTCCTTTGAGAAACTTGGTTGGGCTGCCATTTAATCCTCTTCTCCCAAGGAAATTCCTCCTTGGGGCACCAACTTGACAAAGTTGCCTATAGGTTATATATTTTCTTTCATCCATTTCATTTGTGAAAGTAAAGGAAAATTTGGGGAAATGATCAAACCTTGGACCTTTGGGTTGAAAAGGAAGGGATTATATAACCATTGCATCACATCTTTTACTTGAAAATTGTGTAGTAAAGATATTTAAAATGCTTATCATAGTTCAAATACAATTTTAAAAATTAAAAAATATTTTCTTGTTTAGTTTGATTTACAATTAGATCAAACTTATGTTGTAGTTAATCCTTTTCACTTGTAAAGGAATAAATTATCATCTATTCCATTTGCATATTCTTTGAAAGTGAAATCCCAAAGCTCTAGAAGGAAAAAATGATGCATAGTTAAAACTACATCATTCAAACTTTGAAATGAATAGGGGATGAAAAGGGATTGAAACAAATTTTAAAAAGAAAGTAAACCAATTTTGAAGAAATCCATGTCAAAATCATTTCTAGAAATTTTGTCAAAAAATACAAAGCCAATGTTGGGTGGTTTTATTTTTAAAATAATCTTAAGTTCTAGTTTTTTTTAAATTGAAAATTAAAGAGTGTTTGGTTCTAATTTTTTGGAATCAAAAAAAATATCTAGTTCTGGTTTTAAAGGTTGCAACCCTCTTGGTTTCTAATTGGATCAATTATTTTTTGACTAGAAAACAAAAAATAGTATGCAACTATTTTTTTATTTTTTTTAATGTTGGGGCTATATGCATTTATTTTGGGTTTGGTGAGAGGAATACATGCTATCCCATGAGCAACCTTGTCATTAATGTGAAGGTCATTTCCTTAGATTGTATAGTAATGCATAGGTTTTTAAAATTGGCTTTTCTAGCTTTTATCCATCTTTTACATAATGCATGCACAAGTTTCACAACTTGCATGCAAAGTGGTTGCATTTTAGATCCATTATTGTTGTTAGATGTCTTTAAGGTAGCCTTCTTTGGGAATACACTATTAAATAACATATATTATTGATACAGGCATTATGAACCTCTACTTATGGACACCTTGACTACCCCTAAGGTCACAATCACCAATGCATATAAAGGATTGCCACTAAACTATCACTAAGCAATTTTTCCCACCTTGATAAAAAAAAACAAATTGGGCTCCTTTTGTAGCAACCCAAACTAGAATTCAAGTGTGAGAATCCACCACTTTACATTGGTGGTTTTTTGAACTTTGAAATTCTTTTGGCTTCAAAGAATTGAAAGTTCCTAGGGAGCCCAATTATCTCCCATTTTGACCAACTCAAATTAATTGAATATATAACCAGGTTGATAATTGATAGGTGACTATTTGTGATTTTGGTATTGCCCAACATTAGATGAGACTCCTAGTGGAACCTAAAGTTGTTGTCCTTAAACCAATGAATTGATAGACCATCATCATTCGAATTTGATTTTCAATCCACAACTTTTCCTTATGGAATTTTAATTTTAGATACTCACATGTTAGTTAACCTAAAAACAATGATAACATGGAATGGATTAAAGGGCTGTAATGAGGTATGAAGTTCTAATTGTGTAAAAATTTGATCAAAGTGTGGAAGTTGAACAAACTTTCTTGGAAGCTCAAAGTTTCACAAGTTACAATTGTTGTTTAAAGCTTAGAGTTGAATAGTTAGTTCTCCTTTGGCTTTTCCACCATGAAATATTATCCATTTCTGGTTACATAAAATTATGTGTCAACTTTATGTCCATTCACATTTTTATGGTCTTTTAGGTTTGCATCATGAATGTAAAATGAATAAATATCAATTTGACCATTTCATCCGTTGCTCAAGAATTTGTATTTTATTGGTCAGGAGTTCTCAATTTCTAGTGCGAAGGGGCTCTTTAATTATTGAATTGAAGATATTGGACAATTTTAATGTTTGTTCATGTAATAAAATTGTAAAGTAAAAACAAGATTTGGAATGTATATGTCAAAGAAAAAGCCTATGCATATGTGGATGTCATAAATGTTTCCATATATGTATATATAGATATATATATATATAACTTATGCCCAACACTTGTTAGTGCCTCTTCCTTGTGAAAGTTCGATTTGTTTTAGCCTTGGAATTTCCAAAAGGTTCCAATGTGTATGTTTCATTTTAATCACACAAAGGATGCACAAAGTTTACAATTCTAGCCAAAGACATTTATACATACCATCCCTTAATCTAGGTGACACCATACAAAAATATGTTTTTATGTCTATTTGCCTATCCTTTAGGGCTATGAAGGTGTATCTCATGGCTGGTATTTTCCATATAAGTGATAAGGATTATGAGATGTCTATTTTACCATGCTTTCACTTGCCTAATATAGACTAAGGTTTAAGCACATTTTGTTGTAGTTTGTTTTAGCATTTATGCTAAAATGTTTTAAGTTATGATAGTTTTTGTGCCTTTGACACAAAGGTCTTCTGATTTACATAATTAAACATATTAGTATCCACATAATAAATTATTTTTAATTTAATTTAATTTATTTTTTTCAATGTTGCATGTTGCATCAATTGTATGCATCAAAAAGGTATTTAGCATAAAATGGTGAAATGTTTTTAGAAGTTGTTTAAAAAATGAAATTTTTTTTAGAAATGCCTTCAAACTGAAATCCAAGTCAAATGTGGCAAAAAACATTTAAACTTTTTCCCTTGAAATTTAGTGATTTTTTTTGCAAAAAAAGGGAATATGTGACAATTGTTTTTCCCCACATTTGTGTGAAATTTCACAAAAAAGAAGAAGATATTTGTAATATTTTTCTTTATAATTGTCATTTTTTGGGACAGTTTGATTGATACACTATTGGTAAGCATTATTGTCAAAAAAACTAAAAATAAAGAAATAGGGAAAATAAAGAAAACATAAATCTTCAATTGTCAATAATTAGTGTGCAATTGATGTTTTGATTCAATAACCAAAACATGTTCATAATTAAAGATCATAATGTGAAATGAATTAAAAATAACAAATTAGAGAGGATTTTGATAAATTTTTATAGTATCATGGTGACAAAACAATTTTAGTGCAAATTCTATGAAGGATTTTTTTGGAAAAAACACACACAAGTCACCATATTTTGAGAAGGAAAATTCAAAATTTGCTAGATTTAGATAGTGATTTTCAATACGTCATTAAAATTAGGTAAGATTCCCAAAAACCATTATTGTCTTGTTTGACCGTTAGCCATATTTGGCTCATTCCTTTGGTGGGTGATCACCAATCCACTTAATTGAAAAAAAATGAATAAAAAACCCAAGTGAAATAACATTAGTGTCCTAATTGAACAACCAAATCATAAACATAGGTCGATAACCAATGGTACATAGTAAGTACCACAATAGATGTGAGAATAGAAGGTGGACTTAGAAGGGGTGGAAAATTACAAATACCAAGTCTAAATTATAATTGAAAATGGAAGAGAATTTGAACTAGGGATGTTGACCATGGAATTAATGAGAACAAGATAAAAATAAGCAACAAATTATAAACAAGAAAAGGAAATCAATTCACAACATGGTGGTAGTCAACCCCATTTGACTATACACAAGACAAACTTGTATTTAAATTTAACATTCATATTAAAAGGTTTTCCCTTTGCATCATACTAGTTAATCATTTTTCATAGGAAATGAATTTCTATTACACCATTACATTTGAAAAAACACAAGTTTTCACAATTTTATTTGTGCTAGTGTGGCATCATGTGCCAATGTAAGTCATGGCGATGTGCTAGTGTGCCATTATGACTTAGTGTGGCATCATGTGACTTAGTTCATCAATACAAGTTCATCAATGCTAGTTTGCCATGATAATTTTGGATGTTGTCCATTTGACAATTATGAAAACATTCCATAATATTACCTAAGCACCCCACTCTTTTCACCACCCACCCACCTACATGGATTAAAAAAACAAATCAACATAATACTTTTCAATAATCAAAATTTCATAATTTGGTTGAATTCAATTTGATTTAAATTGAAACTAAATAATTGGTTTATGAATTCAACCAACCCTAATTGGATTCAATATGATTCAATTTAATTTAGTTAAGTCAAATTAAATTCAATGGGAACATTAATCTTGTTGAATCCATGGGAAGTTTTTTTTGTTTAATTCAATTCAATTCAACTTAGAAAATTCAATTCAATTGAGTTGCATTCAATTCAACTTGCAACATAAAAATTCATTCCATCTAATTTCATTCAAAAGAAACTTAATTTTCACAAAATCAACTCAATTTTTCTTCATTTCATAATCATTGGTGTTGTGGAGTATTGTAGAGCTCAAGAATAATGAAATCACCTCTAACAAATCCCACTCACTCATCAAAGATTTTCTAACAATACAAGGAATGCATACCAATTCCTTCATTTTTTTAGTTTTGATTGTTGTGGAAAAAATTATTCAATATTCAAAAACTCTTGCACCATATGTCTAAACATTACAAAACCACCTTTGTGCAACACTATTCATTTTGGGATTTCCATTAATACAAAGAGTGTGAAAGAAGGTGTTGTCATTTGGGAGGTTTCAACTTGACAAATAAAACAAATTACCCTCCTTCATGTATAGATGATGATGTTGAGATGTACCTTTTGATTTTCGTTTGTTGAAGACTCTTTGACTATTGTCACTTTTGATATGTTTCATCACATGTTACTAGTAGTCAACCTTTATAGTTTTTAGTTTAGCCTTAGGTTGTCAAATCTAAAATGCAACTAAGTGATATTAATCTCACTTTCTCCCTTCCATTTCTTTTGTTATTTCACTCATTTGTAATAAAGTTTGACAAGTCTAATATCATATTCCGACACTTTACAAAATGACATATAAGAGGTTGATATGTTAAAACAAACCTTGGTAGGTAAAGTTATTGGAACACTCCTTAAAGCATCTCCACCTTGGACCCCCTATTTGGGCCTCTACCACTACTCACAACACCCATATAGAGTGTTAATTATTTCCCCATTCTCACCTATAAACACTAAAAATTTGAATGATCAAACTTATACCTAAAAGTGGGTCCAAATTAATAGCATTTAAATAATCTCTCACTTTAATACTTGAGAGACTAGATATTTAAATGGCATCACCTAGGCCAGTCCTCTTTTGTGGATCACTATATCATGTGCATATATTTGCAAGTCCAAACTCATTTTCACACTATCTAAAGTGTTGTGTGCATTGCATTTCATTGATGCACTTGGAGATGCTTTTACATAAATACATGTGAAGTGTGTCTTTTGTCATCTCTTTTATTTCCCCTTCCTATGCAACTCTTCATTTCTGTCGTATGGACGAGTCCTTTTGTTTTTGGTGTGGAGTTTTGCACAAATGCCCAAAAATAAAATAAAATATGATCACATCTTCATTGTTTTTTGGGAAAAAGATTTCCAATTTGTTTTTGCCAGGTTCCAGCTTTGATTTTAGTTTGAAGGTAATGGTTTTAGCAATTTTCCACTTGTTGGACATATTCTAGAAACTTGTAGCCATTCTACACTAAATCCTTCTTGGAATGCTCGCAATTAATGCAACATCGGAAAATTGAAAAAAAGAAGGAAAAAGAAACATTGGTATGGATTGATTGCATGCATGGTTTTGCATGGACATTTTTTTCCCAAATGAACATGACAATTTTCCAGGAATTTTGAGATATTTTGAGCTTCACACAAAATTTTGAGTTAGTGAAGATTGCACCATGTCTGTTTTGTACTTGAGATTGTAAGTTTTAAGGCTTTATTTCTCGTTTAATTTTTTGTTTTGGAAAGATTGTACATGAGGTTTTGTTTTTGAGTTCTAAAAATTAGGGTTTCCTGTTGGAAATTCTTAGTTAGGGTGTTCCTCTTATGTTTAGTGGGTTGGATTTGGGGCTCAAAATTATGTGGAAGATTTGTATGGCAGTGCTTGCATTCTTTGCCTTAATTGCTTTATTTTAAGCTATGGATCTTGACCTTCTTTTTTTCCTGGCCCAATTCTGAAGATTTCTTGACATACTTCACAGCATTGTTGCTACTTTGCCAATTCTGCAGATTGCTTTTTACTTCACACCAGTAATTTGCCAACTTTATGCAAGATCAAACTACATTCTTTTGAACTTTGAAGTGATAATTCCATGTACATGCTTGAATCCTTTCACATTTTCTAATTATCCTCGTTTTCTTTGCATTTCTTAACCAAGAGGTTGGTTACATGTACTAGATTACAATCCAGAACCTAAAACAATGCATTCTATGATTGTATCCATGAACCAATCTATGCTCCAAGTATTCAAGTTTCAACTTCACAAGTGTTGAATTGGACTTCTGTGCTTTGGCTATTATTCTTCTCTTCATCGCTTTAATTTTGAGATACAATTTTATAGACACATTTTGATGCATCTTGCCTGATAAAGTTATTAAAAAAAAAAAAGTGATGTTGTGGGTATAAAATATTTTCTGATTTTGTTTAAATTATCAGATCAGGATTGTGGATACACACTCTCCTTGTACTCAGAGATGGGAAGTATCATGTGTCTGGTCCAAGTTTAAATTTCACAACTTTCTATTTATCTAACAATCTTTTAGGGTTATGGATTTTCATAAAGCTTGGAACTCTTGGGTGCAGGTTTTTAGGTTTGATCAGAAAGGTGTGGAGCAGGTGGGACAGAAAAAGCTGTTTGTGATGAAGGTGATTGTAATGACAGATGGTGAGAAACTCATAACTGTGGATGTCGATCCTGAAGAACCGGTTTGCCCCTTGCCTTGTTTTACACACCTGACCCAGAATTGAGCTTATAGAATCATCATCATTTTACATTTTCACAGCCAACACAGCTCAAATTATCATTGGGTTTAGACTTGGTGCCTTACTATAAATTTTGGAGATGTTCTTTGAGGTTCAGACATAGCATTTGTTGGATTTGATTCATCTTACAACAGTCAATTTACATACAGTGTTGATCATTGAATTATAGAGCTGAAGCTCTTATGGTGATCTTTCAGGTGGAGAATTTGAAGGCTATCCTTGAGGTGGAGGTGTGTCACAGTCTCTAATATTAGCTCTTTCACTGCATTGTCTACCATTAGGGTTGTGGTCCCCATTATTTAGTCACAGTGGGAGAATGGAGGTGGAGACATGGGTCCAAGGACATGGTGTTGTAACCCTCATGTGAATGTTGTGTTATTTGGTCTGGTGCACATGTCTTGAATCAGTCAGTCATGCTTGTGTTCGGGAATTGTGTCATCATTCTTCTTGTTCTGAACTTCATGATCTTATTGGGGGTTCCACGAGCTGGGACAGACAGGAGTATCCTTGATCAACCAGCAAATTTTGCTAGATGGGAGAGAATTGCAAGACACAATGCAACTTAGAGCTGCAGGGCTTAAGGAAAATTCAATGCTCAAGCTCATCTCAAAATCAGCACCCTCCAGGTACATTCCATGTCCATTCTCCAAAAGATCAGATTGTTCACAGTTGAACTTCTGACATTATTCTGAGCTTGTGTACTTGTGTGCTTTTGTTGGACATCAGTTTGGAATATGTGCCAAATTTGGAGACATATTTACTTTTTGATGTCCACCTCTCTGATGGGGATAAGGATTGTATGAATTCTGGATTTGATCAGCACCGTGTTATGGGTGCTGAATTTTGGATTTGATATCTGGGAGATATCAATCCAAATACCAATCCCTGGAATTAGAAGTATCAGATTATTCCCATCTGTGATTAGTTTGGTTTCAAATTTCTACTCATGATTCATATGTGAAGGTGCATTACATTCAGAAAGTTGAGTAATGCACAGTGCAGGGTTGTCGAATGCAATCAATTGGTCCATAAACCCAGATGGATCAGCTACCAATCCCACTGCACTTCAGAAGCAGCTGAGGGGTGATACTGTGGCCATGGCTCAGCTCCAACAGGTAGGTTATTCCATGAGCCCTTGATGTGTACACCCTCTCTAAACTGACACTCCAACCTCAAGCGGCTGAGTATAAATATGTCTTTAGTGTTAGGATGTAAGACTGATGGGTATTTGAGAATTATGTACTAGCACAACACCAGTCTCCATTTTTGCAAAAAGATGATTACCACTACTAGGACTGCATGTTTGTTTCTATGCAGGAAGGTGGGTATCAGACCTTCTGATTTTTGTGAGAACTGGTAGAATCTAAACTCTAAGCAAAGTTATGTGGTCAATTGACTGTTTTTGCACTGGGTGTGCAGAGGAACCCTGAGATAGCACAGGCAGTGATGCAGAATGATATAGAGTTGTTCCAAAGGCTTTTGCAGCAACAGCATCAACGCCGTTTAGACCTGAAACACCAATCTCAGCAGTCAAGTGTGAGTGGCATATTATGTGTGATGGAACAACCTTATGCATCAACACTCCCTGATTTGTTACAGTCCCAAAATGTGGTCCAATTTGTACTGGAGAGGTTTCATTAGGCACCCACCTAAAGACAGTCAGACCTGGATTACTCCTGAGAGCCACAAATTGTTAGACATGTACAAGTCATGTTGGTTCCTACTAGCTTCTTTTGTACTTCAATCCATATCCATGCATTGGTTTAGTCCTTTGTTTATTGCTCACTTTTCTTATTGTTTTTGTAATAATTCAAGGGGGATGGGAGACTTTCTAAAAGGCAACATCATTTGGAGGAGGAAAGCCCTGCCAACTCCATGCTGTGAAACATCATTTGATTGGAACTGTTGAAATTTGCTATTTTCTTGCATAAGTCTTGTGATCACCCAATATCATGCAGAATGTGTTTATTTTGCAAATTGAATTCAGATCATGGTCTGGGTTATGAAGGTCAACTGTCAATATACAGATACATAGTTTTCAACCATAAATTCAAAAACAGGAATAAGAGCTAGTATTCAAGGGTGCTCGAAGCGGAAAATTGTACTTTCGGGCAGTGATGGTCATGTGTCTTGTTGTTGCAGGAATTGTCAAATGCAGATCCTTTTGATGTGGATGCACAAAAGAGAATTGAAGAATCAATCCGACAGGTTATATATTTTCTCTTCCCATGTGCTATCTTGAATCTTTTTGTTGTGAATGAACATAAAGGCACAAGGGCCACAAGCAAAGTGGTAGGTTTTGTATGGGTCAAGACTGAGTCTTCACTTTGCTTACAGAAATGTGACAGAAACTCAGGGTGCAGATTTTGTTTAACATGGTTTGCCCAGATTTTGAGTAGATAATTATGTACTGGTGTCTACCCATCATTGGAAGTCAATGAAGTAAGTTGGTAGTCATGGCAGCTTGTCACTGCTGTTTGTGATGAAGGTGATGGTCTGTCACTTTGTGAGTGACTCACATGAGGTTCTGACTGCACTCATTGTCATGTTACCTTCAATTTGTTTGTTGTTGAGATTTAAACTCTTCAGTTTCATAGATTTGAATAATGGGTTCATCAGACCTCCTTGTGCTGGTGCAGAAAAATGTGTATGACAATTGGGAGGCAGCTCTTGAATATAATCCTGAATCCTTTGCCCGTGTGGTATGCCAATTTCCTGAAAAACCTTTGCACTAAATTATAGTCTCTGGAACTTCTACACCAATGTTTGAATGATTTTCAGAAACACTTGGTGAGTTGGAGTGTACTAAAAATCCTCCATTGGGATTGTTGGTTTCAGATAATGCTCTATGTGGATATGGAGGTGAATGGCATTGCACTCAAGGTATGTGAGAGGATGCTCGTCCCTACCACAGGATGACCTTATGCCTCCCACATAGTGTTTTAAGCCATTGTTGTCTATCCCTCCTTTCCTATCAAAAGAAAATACATGAGTCATTTGACCTTGATGTTGAGCTGTCAGCCCAGTGCACACACAAAAAAGAAAACTTAGTAAACAACAGCCACTCGTAGATAAATGCCAGTGTGTTGGTGTACTTGGAATAGATGTTTCTCTTATTCATTCTCCATTGTGACAAAACTTGTACAATCTGATGATTCTAAATTTGTCAGACCAGAATTGGACAGGCATTTGTGGATAGTGGAGCACAGAGCACAATAATCTCAAAAAATTGTGCAGAACGCTGTGGGTAAATACTCTGGTCTACCCCCATCTGTTCATGTAGTACACTGGCATCACTGGAACATCAAGCCAATAGTACACTGGTAGGACTCATGATTGCCATCCAAGTGATGGATTCAAGTATATTCTCCATCATTGCTGTATGTGGAGTTAACTTGGTGAACAATGTGCTTGGCCTAGTCATTATGACTGCTCAGAATAACAGATCAATCAAGACATTTTTCTACTTGGTTCAAGTGTGGCAATCTTGCCTTATCTCACATGTAATTTTGGCACAGGCTCTTAAGGCTTTTGGACAGACAGTATACAGGCATTGCAAAAGGAGTTGGCCAATCAGAGATTGTGGGCCGCATTCATGTTGCACCCCTCAAGGTAAGATCATGATCCGCCATTGAAATGGCATACTAGGTTGTACAGAACCCATATTCATACATTTGCATTTCACAAGTTAACAATTTGCATTACATCAAAGCCCAGTCCATGCCTTTTGCTCTCAGAGTTCTCTTGCTACCTGACCTGCTGCTTAGGTCTGCTGAGTACAATCTTGTCCTGAATGTTGGAGATATTCTCCAAGTCCTAGTCACAGAAACATTTCCAACTATTTTGCATTTATGACAGGGATTGGCAGTGGTTTTGGGTACAGATAGGGAGGAACTACTATCCATGTTCCTTCACAGTGCTGGATCAATCAGATCTTGGGTTTATATTTGGCCTAGACATGCTCCGTAAGCACCAGGTGAAATTCCCAAATACACATACAACCAAGCATTCAAAAGAGTTACTACATATCCAGATGTCACAGGACTTATAGATTGATTTATTGGATTCATTCATGCTAAATGGTGCATCCTCTGTCAGTTACAATGTGGATTGGATGGGCTGGATAGTGTACAATAGATCTGAAGGAAAACAAATTGTGGGTTGGTGGAGGTGAAATTGCAGTCCCCTTCTTGCAAGGTATTTTTCTAAATGCGTAGCACTGCTATCCCATCTTAGTACTTGGCATTGACATAAATTGGCAGGCAATTATAATGCAGACATTATGTTAGATTCACTGCCATCTTCTCACGGAAGGTGTTTGCAATCAACCTGATAGTAAGTAGTGGTATCATCTGGAGAAGACATGATCAACAAACCAAAATGTTAGCTATGGTAGCAAGTCCCTGTTTTTCTTCTGTGAAAGCCTGAGTCTACCAAGGTCCAAGATCAAACATGGAACTGATGCTAGAGCTGTTACTTCAAATAATGAAATCCACATATGCCAGAAAATTGTGTTGGCAAATGTTTTACCATTCTTTATGCCTTCCTGAACATGACAGTCTGTTTTGGTTTCAGAAAATGATTTGCCCTTGCATTTACATGACGATACTCGATTAGAGGAACTCCCATCATCTGCTGTGAGCCTCTCTCAACCTTGTTTCTCCACTACTCCTGTAGATATTTTGAGAAAATTGTGGGTTCACATTTTGGAAATTTATTTTTTCAAGTTCCACTGAACTCATTGTGAGAAGCTGGCAACCTCCAAAAGCCTTATTGCAACATTGCCACTAATGCAATCTCATAACACTTTGGTGAATTCAAAAACAGGGAACCACAAGCAGCAGCCTGCCAGTGGAGTTGGGCCCACCAGTTGCCATGGATTCACCTATTAGTACTTCCAGTACATGCTCCTGCTTATGTCCACTTTCTCTGTCCAAGGAACTTTTTTGGGGATTTTCCTTTAAGCTATTAGAACTTGGTTCCAAACCCACATCAGCTGTTTATGAATTTAAAATTCTCATTGGTAGCTATTGAGGTTTGCAGGAGCTCTTCTTATATTCATCAGAAAATGGTGAATTGTGGTGCTGGCCATCATTTTCTGTAGTTGGAAGATCATGTATTGTCTCAGGTTGCTTTAGTGGTATGATCAAATCCAAGGTACCATTGGGACTTGGGGCCTCAACTGATTTCATCAAATATTTATGTCTTTGAGTGCAGTAAGCACCCATGATGGGAAGAAGAGAGCCAGAAGCCCACAGGTGAATGATTCACAGTAATTGTTAATTGTTAGTTTTCCCATCACCACACTGTTATGATTTGTGGGAATCTTGTGACAGCTAAGGTCCCAATGTCCATGGACATAAACATGCATGGTGATTCTTCCATAATTATGTAGTAGTTCCAGTCACTCCTTTGTTAATATTTAGGATAACTTGACTCAGTCACTCTCAAAATTCCCAGATCTGCCTGGAGTAACTGGGAAGAAAATGTGGTGGACTTCTTGGTCTGATTGGCTTCATTTTATGGCCAAAAATCTCTCACCAATTAATTGGAGGTGTAATTCAAACATATGAGAATGAAATTGGTTTCAATTGCTCTTCAACTTCAAAGGAGTTTTGCAGGAAGTTGCTGAGAATTAAGAACTGCACAATTCACTAACTGCCCATATTGTTGTCATATTATGTTCACTATGCTTGAATGTCTAGTTTCAATCTGTTACTATTTTCTAATGTCTGCACATTGCAGGCATCAGAGTGGGATGGAAAGGTGCAAAGACTTGTGGAGTTGGGGTTTGACAAGAACTTGGTGCTTCATGCTCTTTGTCTATTTCAAGGAGATGAAGATCAAGCAGCTGGGTACCTGTTTGGTGGCTGAAGCATACAATTTTCAGGACAATATAATGTAAAACTCATCAGGTATCAACCATGTCAAATGTTCTTATGGTTGCTTCTTCATGGTGTGGATATGATAACAAATCTTTCACAAAGACTTTTGCACCAGTCTTAGATGAGTGTAGATTTAGATAATAAATTTGTTTCTTCAGGTTTAATGGTTGTCTGCCCTTTCAGGAGGCCTTGATCCCTGACAATTATCCCTAACATTGTCCATCTCAAGAGCTAGAATTTCCTACAAATTTATACACCAAATTTCTATATCGCATACATCAAACATTGGAACATGGGTTTGTCATTTGTGATATGGAATAGAATGAGCTTCTATTTTACATAGATGTGAACCATGATATCATTTTTTATGCTTACATTCTTTAAAAGTTGGTCTCCAAGATGTTTGCTAATTGGCAAAGTTCACCAATGTAACTTTGCTTTGTTACTCCAATGAGCAAATTTGGTGCCTTGGTTCTATATTTATCCATCCAATTGAACAAGAAGGCCTTATAGAACACCTACTATGGTTGCCAGTTGGATAACAAATCTTGTGGTGGATTGGATGGCTTGTCAAGTTCAGCATCAAGGTTGGTAGAATTGAACATGAATCAATTGGTTGGGGTGTTTGATGGATGTACATGGGGAAAACCTATTTAAGGTCCAATGGAGCATGGAAAGATGGTTTTAAAGGTCCAGTGGAAATATAGCAGTTGGATTGGAGGCAGAAAGGTGTCAAATCAATGTCTAATCACTAGAACAGCACCTATAAAACATGGTGACTTTGTTCAAGGCAACTAGCAAGTCAACAAATACTTTTGAGATGCTCAAATCAAATTTTAGCAACCCTTTGATTGATTTGCCACCACTCAATTCCATCATTTCTGTTGGAGATGCAATAGGAGGTGTAGAGTGTCATAGGCAATTGCACAGTCTGCACACGTACTCTTCTAGCCTACTCTGCAATTAACCAAATGACATGAATGAAAACCCCACATGAAGCTCTGAAGAGTATTGTGTAGTGAAGTTGCAACAGCCAAAGATATATTTGAAGTTGGAGGAAGTGAAACAATAGTAGCACTGTGATCATTCTCAATGAAACATGGCAGTGAGCTGTTATCAAACATTTTGTTCCAGAGAAATGTATGTGGCTTCAATGTTATTTCTTTGGAAACAATGACGTGTAAGCCTGAATACACGCGGTAATGATAACAATGGTGGCAGTCAAGAAAGAGATCACATACCATGGTCTAGAACAAAACAACTCAAGGTATTCAGTCCAGAGGACATACTTCATGGATTGGCAATGCTTCTTAATTTGGGCCTTCATCTGGTGGAAATCTGCTGACGAGCCAGTGATGATGAAATTCTTGCTCAAGCTACTCAACATCTCCAGTGCTCTCATGTTGTTCCCGAGGTGGTTATGAATCACACCACAATCAATCAGCAATTTCACATCGTTTTTGCTGTGTATGAGGTCTAGCATGAGGAGCATTGTATTGATTGAAAGCACATGAATCCCTGCAGAGGGATTCATAGAAGGAAAGATTGTGGAAGAGAGCTCTCGTTTTGTCTTCCAGGTCTATGCACGGTAGATATAGACAGCCTCTTCTGAAGGAGATGTGTTCCAATGTGCCAGAAATCTTCTTAAGCCTAATGCCAGTTTTCTTCAAGCTCATTGCTGGCTCTATGCTAAGGTGAGGATGGGTAGGCACTCGAGCTACATCCTTAGGGCCACAAATCATGTTGTGAACGCAATCCAAGATGTGTCGACAACTGCCCAATGTACCTGGATTGTAGATTCAGATACTCGCGAATGGTGTAGTCGTTTCCATCAATGATGAGTTGATCAGGAAATGGAGAAGCACATTCCATTGCCTCCTTTAAGATCTTGTCCAAGGCTTCAATCTCTTTGGCAGTGTCATCGTTGGTATGAGTACTGGAGGCACTCTGCAAACAGTTGTTGCTAGTGCACTTCTTGACGACTTTCCTCAGTAATTCCATTGGTATCTGATTTTCCAACAAAACAATATCTCCCAGTGCTAAAGCTTGCAGTCTTGGAATTGCATATGGGCTCTGTAGCAAAGACTCGAGCGCAGGTGTGACTTGCGAGACGGAACCAAAACGTAGAACTAGAAATAGGGCGTCTAAAGCTAGCAAGTACTTCACTTCGCGCTCGTTGAAATTGGTCGTCAATTGATCATGTAGACCATATGATTTCAGTATCCTCCCACAGTCGTCCACAATCTCATCGCAGAAATCATCCCACGCCGATCCTACTAGCCCAAATGCTGCGGCGGCAGAAATTTTCATAGATTCGGGTCCACCAACGTGAAGGGCACCACAGTTATGGAGACCAAACCGCCATTCTTTTGGAGTGAAATCTTCTGGCGGTGATCGCAAATAGTCCGGCAGCTTGAATACGAGAACCTCCTCATCCATGTAATTCTGATAACTGCGTAGCGCAGATTGCACTTCGGTCACCCAATCTAGCTGTACTTTAGCTTCGACGCGGTGAGCACCTGAATCTATGGCCGCCATGTTGTGGAAATTGCTCAGCGATAAAGTAAGATACAGTAATGGTTTCAGTAAAACGTTCACTGAGTCTTTAATAACACCTGCACCAGTTACCCATTTGCAAAGGCGATTGCGCACGATCAGACATCCAGCAACTCAGATTAATGTGAACTCAGCCTGATCAAAGAGACAGGAGTAAAGATCTTGATTGAAGAACCGGTACAAGCCATAGATCGTTGTAACAAGGGCCGCTCAATCTAACTCTTTGAATTCTGAACAGGAGCTGAAAATTTCTTCCTGAGCGAGCTACTGTGGAGAATGAAATAACTTGAAAGAATCGAGGACTCACGAGTATCGATCAGAACCCATCAAGAGGATTTGTTGCGAGCATTTGTTGGAGGCTGCATCTGGATAATTTTTTCTCCAGCACTAGTAAACAATCTGTGTGCTCAACAGAATGCAAGTCCAGTTGATCCGTGCAACCACGCAGGTTTCACAATTTGAGCCGTAACTAGATTACAATCTTATCAGAAGCTCCATCCCATTTCCATCTTCCCCCCTCATCAAGAGGAAATGTAATGATCATTTGTTGGAGGCATTTGGAGGACTTCTTCTAAAACAGTAAACAATCTGTGTGCTCCACACAATGCAAGTCCAGTTGATCCGTTCAACCACGCAGATTTCACCATTGGACCTGTAATTATTAAAATCTTATCAGAAGCTGCCTCCCATTTCCCTTCCCCTCCCCAAATCCGCTCGCCCCTTCGCCTTCCTGGGGTTTCTGTTGAAGATTCGCAGGCCCAGTGTTGATGAAGAAATTGTGGAATTTCTTCTTGGAAGGGTCACTGTTGACGAAGAAAGCCAGACTTGTTGTTTCTTCGAAGTTCGTTAGCTACTTGATTGCTTTTTGTATGCATTTGCTCTTCGGCTTTTCCCAGTAGTTCCCAACTGTTGACCGAGTAAAACGTCCAGCAACGTTCTCCGAAAATTCCTAAACTGGTTTTTTCCAACAGAATTGGTCCCGTAGGGTCGCGCTGTCCTTTTAGCTGGTAATGAATACATGTCTGTCGAATATTACATTTGGACAATATGATTTTTTGAAGATTCAATGTTTTCCTTCCACAAAATTTTGTTTTTTGGAACTATTTTGGGGTGAAAATTTCAACATTTAAAAACAAAAATATAATCAGTGTCAAATCGGCCAAGGTACTATGGTATCAGGGCCTGTTCCACAGCAAAGGCAGTGTCTGTTTCCTCACCTTCAATTCACTCTTGCTGAGCGCATGCGGACTACGAACAGGGTTGCCCTGGCCAAGTTTGTGGCATGCTGCCAGTACCAGAGGACTATCTGTCCTCCACGATCAGTCTTTCGTCTAATGGCCTTTCTGGTCCCAAACGGACGTAAAATTGTTAACAGTAAACAATTCACTTACAAGAGTGTTTGTCACTTTTGATTCACATTGAGAGAGAAACTGGGAAGAACCGTGTTCCCCAACCACGAAAAACCAGTATTGGACAGGTATTCACATTGGCAAGTAGGAATCGTTGAGTTTGGTTTTGCCTAGTAAGAACGGGTCTGAATTGGATTTACAAATGGAGTTGGAACTGGAACTGGAAATGTTTTTGGAAGAACTGAACCCATTACTAAATTCTCAGTTCTATTTCCATGTAGAACTGGAACTGAAAGTATGATACATTTTTTTGAAAAATAGTTGGGACTAGAACCAGGTGTTATCCAGGGCCAGTGTGAGCCAGCACCCACCAGTGCACCAGTTGGCCGTTCTGTCCATGGGATGGGCTTCAACTGTCTTTGGTTTCTGACCTATGAGTTTTTGTTTGGGGCAATTTTTTTCTGAACTCTCACTGCCATAGTAAGCCTTCAGACCAAGTTACTTTTGCTGACCTAGCTATCTTATTGACCTAGTTACCCTTGCTGCCTACTAACACCTTACCTCTCTCCTACCTATTTTACCTTTTATCTTTTCATTGGTTCAACTTTTACTTTCTAAGTAAAAGAGCTTTTATTTCTTCTTGACTAAACTTTTTTTCATGGGAAAATTTAAAAAATTTCATGGCTAAACTTTTATCTCTTAGCAAAACTAAATATTTCATCAAAGATATTGAAATATTTAATTTACTTTTAAATATGTATATATTTTGCCTAAATCATCAAATTATAACACTTGGGGTATTTACTGGTCATGGATGTTATATTTATAATATATATAATTTTTTCTTAGATCTTTCGATCAACAAAATTTCTCAAGCATTTGATTGTTTTTACACCCTTGTGTATTTTTTCTTTGTTTATTTTTTAAAGTTACAATTAGGTTGTTTTGTTATTGTCTATTAGAATTTAATTCTAAAACCTAAAAAAATTATTCTTGTGGCTGGATGGTGTAGGAACATTACATTTCTAGAAATATTACTTATTATACATTTTTCATTTCAATTATGTTTTAAAATGAACATTTTGATTTGTAAACTCTTGTAAATCATTTCTCAACGCTAATCCCTAATTCTTCTTCCTTACCTTTTTTTTAAGTTTCATAACTATAACTTATTTTAGTTGATTATGTTTTGTTGTAATGGCCTAGTCCAACAAGAATGAAAAATGTTATGAAAATTGAAATAGAGTATTGAAAAATATTCCACAACGATGTTTTATGGAAGAGGAACCTTTTCCTAAAAACATCACAAGGAAATGAGAGCTTGTTAACCTAAATGAAGACAATTCTAAAAAGTGATTAGGAGAGTGTGAATCAGAGACTTTAAGTTTTGCATGTTTAGAGATTGTTTTGGAAACCTCATGGTAAAAATGCATTAAGTTGGGCCTATTATGGTATCAATGACAATCCACAAGTAGATGGCAAGGTACCTCAATTGACAGACTGCATGATTTGTCACAATGTCCCTTTTATTACAAGAACCAAATTCAAAAAAAGAGTTATATCATATTTTAAAACTAATGAAATAACTATTTCAAAAAACCATGTGGATGCAAAACATATATTACTTGCAAAAAATTGAGGAGGAAGTAAATAATCGTATGAAGAGTGGTTTGGAGGGACAACTAGCAAAGAAAAGACCTAATGTATGCACTGGCGGTGACTGCTGGTTCATTCCAACCCTTGCAATGGACTATATGAAAGAAGAGAACAAAGATCATTAGGAAAATTCAAGGTAGCACTCGAAGTGTGAGATAAAGCCCTAAGGTGGGGGGCAAATTTCAAAATTAGGGTCTTAGGACAAAGCAATAGCTGGGTCCAGCCTTGCATGTTGGGAATGTCCCCCAACCATGGGCTTTACCTATAGTAAAGCAAGAGGCAAAATTTATCATGAACAAAACCTATGTAAATCACAAGGCCTATAAATGGAGGGTTTTTGTGCCTACCCCTCAATAGTGGGACGGTTTTTACACCTTATAATTAGGCATAATTTCCCTCCCACCCTTGAGGAGTTGGCATAATATCCCTCCCAATTTCTAGGAGGGAAATTCATGGATATAAGGTGCCCTCCACATACACTACAAATACTTTGAGAGTGTTTTAGGGTTTTGTAGGATGCTTCTTTTGAATTCCTGCCTTTTTTCTCTTTGATATTTGATTTATTCTTGAATTCACGGCCTAGGTCTGCCTCTTGAAATCCAGAATGCTACTCCCACCTTCTTAGGTCCATGCTGGAGGTCTTTGGCTTATTAGGAGTTCAAGGGTTATGGTGGGAAGGAATCTATAGTTCCCCAAATTGAAGTTCCATGGCTTGTTGGTCAACTAATTAGGTTGTATGTCATGCAAGGTGTTAAACGCTCCCTAACAAGCTTTGTTCGATGCTAATTTTGGGCTTGACAATGCAACCCTATGAAGAATTGGGTTTAACTTTTTGATTATAAGAATTATTTAAATAGAAAAAAATCGCACTTTTCTTTGTGCTTGAATCTATACCAGGGGTAAGTTCCAAGTTCTATGCTTGGGAGATTCAGATTTTGAATATGTTTAATCATAGTAGAACAAAAAAAGTAATTCGTGCAGAAGTACAATGTGAAGAATCGTGCTGTGTGGTTTCTTAATGTAGAATCATGGAGGGCTGAAAAACATGTGCAAGAAGACAAGAAAAACATGCTTTGGATAAAGTTTAATAAATTTTTGGCTTTAGGTTTTTGAGTGTGAATAGAAAATAATTTAGGTAATATTTCTTTTCTGTTGGCGGCTAGGAGTTTTTGCTCTCGACAACGTGGAGACAAGGAAAGTTGTAGAATGGAGATGCGTCGATGTTTGTTAGCATTGAAGTGTTGGTGTCATCTTCTTCTATTTGGTGTGTATGCTGGACGCAGGATGATGGTGTGGCTAGGGAGCTACCAAGGGAGATGCACTTGGTGGAGATCTTGCGGAACAATTGTGGAAAGATTTGTTGCAAAGAAGATAAGTAGTGCAAGTTTTCTGTTTTGTGAGTAGGAGAAGTTGTGAGAGTGAGGTTTGTAGATCTTCATCTTGAAGGAAAGTACAAAAATAATCTTTTGTGCAATGTATTCAAAGAAGCAAAGTACTTATCTTAGAACTAGGTATGATGGTTGAGCAGGGGGAATGATGATAAGTTCTAAAGGTCTCAAAAGTGGCCAACAACTCTTCTCAAGAATTTATGTTTGTGTTTTGTTTGTATCTAAGTTTTGTTGTCTTGATTTTCAAGAATGAGTACCCTAATTTTGGGAACTCCAAAGGATTGGAGCAGTCCATTGAGTCTACAAAGTCAATCACAGAGGGATGGGTGTAGTTCTTTGTAAGGATTCTTAAAGCAATGACTAAGGGAAGTCGATGTGTTGTATTCATGTCTTTTGTTTTGTCAAATGGAGCAATGGTGTCAAGGAAATTTGATCGTGTGATTTGTGTGGGTTTGAAGACTTTGAGAAGGGAGGGTAGTCGGCTCAATAAAATGATATTAGAGTTATCCCATTCCCTCACCATATGAAAATATGATGTGTTTATCTATCACCATATGAAAATCACATAATTGTAATTCAAGTTGTGCTTAATAATTGATATGAATGTTGTGATTCAATTTTTAGTTTTGATTTGTTAAGGACTTTTGATGTGTGCAATCATCACATCAAATAACATCCTTTTTGCAAAGGCCCCCTTAATTTTTTCAATATATTAATTTGTTGATGGTAAGAAATTTACTTGGATGATAAAAATTACAAATTGAATTTAAAATAATTCATTATTGGAAATATTTTATTTTGAATTAAAATATATATATTTGAGTTTTTAATTTGTATGAATTTCAACAATCCTTTATCACATGACAATGGGTTCTAATGTAAATGATGTACAAAGAAAAGTTGTAAGTTACAATGGATAAATGGAACCATATGGCATAAAATAGTGGACACATTTTCTTTTCATTTGAAATTTTTATAAGTTTTTGCATGAAACAAAACAACATGCACATTTTCAAAAAACTAATAATTCAATGTTAACTATAGCACGAATGGCGAACTATTGGGCCAATGATCAACATATTTAGCAAGTTTCAAAAACAATTATTAAAAAAATAATTTTCATGGAAAGTTTATTTTGGGGCAAAAGGACTTTAAGGTCTTTGGATTTAGTACATTGTTAGCTTGTTTGAATGCCATGACCAAAATTGATCTTTTAGCCCAACCACCCAAAAATATTAATTATATTAAAGAGTTATTATGCAAACTTGCATTGGCATTTTTGGTACCTTACCTTAGGGTGAATTTCAGCATCAATTTTATATATTTTGAATATTGAATTCATTTTCAGAAATATGATGTTTTCAGGTGATTAAAATTGTCATATTATGACAAGCTACAATTTGGATATCTGATCAGTCATAATTTAATAATAAGATTAATCAGATTCATGAAAATAATTACTAGTTCTAAAACATAAAAACATAAAAATTCCAAAGTTGAAAAAAACAAAATTCAAATTGGGTTGTCGAAAACAAATAAATGATTCATTTTTTCAATGTGGAAGTTGACATTAAACTACATTATGTGAGCTTGGGACACCAACAATGTATGCAACTTGTATTTGGGTCCAAATTTTTAAGGTGTACCAAAATCTTGTCAGAATGTTAAAATTTTAAAATTTATTTAGTGCTTTTTAACTATATAAAGATGATTATGATGAAATTTCAAATTATAATAATTTAAAATATGATACTTATGAAATATTTGACACTTTTTAATTCATTAGTTTCGATGAGAATCAAAATACATATATATAAAAGATTGTAATAAAAACTAGGTCCTTTTTGTCTTAGGTGATACACCTTTTAAAAACTTTCACCTATTCATGAGGTGATTTGCATAAGAACTTGACCAGCCTTGTTCATATTTTAATTGTGCATGAATATTCATAATTTCCACTAGATTCCATCACTAAACTCTAAACCACCCTCAAATGGTGTGTTTGAAACAAAATGTAACATTCCGAAACATAAAGTTGTTACAAACAGTTAAATTTGTAAAGTTGTTGAGAATGGTGATAATGTGAGTTATAATTATCATCATCAGCCATGAACTAGAAGGGCTGAAGGTGACCAAAACGTTCCAAGGCATAATTATTTTCAAGTAGAGGTGGCAATGGTTGCAATAAATTGTAAGGCAGACCTAATGGAACTTGTGATGGATTATACAAAAGTTTAGGGTTGCAATGACAATGAAGTAGCACATCATGGCAATAAAAATGGTGATGGTTGTGATGAAGTGTAAGGTACGACGATGCATGCATGGGATTTCAAGTGTAGAGGCGAGCTGGTGATAAAATTGTTATCCCACAATAATTAAACAACTTATTGGTAAGGAGTAGATCTCTGTCAATATACAAGGCAGTAAGGGGTCCAAGGTATTATGTTTGAGCTCCTTTTGTCACATCCACAATGGCACAATGATTGAACAATGACATGCAATTGTGCCCAGGTAGGTCCCCCAAACAAGGTAGATGTGCTAACTAGGAAACACCTTAACAAGAATACATTTATATAACCTTAACTATGTCAAATAATCATGTGAAAATATCATCTTGTGAAATGCATTTTAGTTTCATGTGCTCCTAATTTGTGATTTGACATTGAACAAATTTATATTGGTTACAAAATTTCAAAGTACGTGGCATAGGGAGTGTTGAGTCTCATTATGAGAGTTGATTGACATGTGATGGAAAACAAATAAATAAATCAAACCATCAGTGTTTTCTCATGTTCCAAACATTTACACTGTATATTAATGTCTAATTGATGACTATGTAAGTTTAGACATTAAAACGAACTACATGTTTTAACTACTTATTACAGTAGTCATTCGATTAAGTCCGCATTTTTTTAAGTCCGCATCGCGGATAAGTCCGCATTCTGTAGGGCTAAAAATGCGGATCAACATATACGGAAGTGTTTATTGTGATCGTGTAAATCCAAAATCAAAAATCGTCATCTGCCTACTTCCATCAATTGCACATCGTAGCAAAGATGGCCCATAAACCAGATCTAATTCCTACAATCAAGACATGTTCACACTTGTAGTTGTGACGTGTTTTGGTGTTACACTATACCTATTCAAAGAGATGAGCAGTATAGGGCTAAGTCCGCAACATTCGGATAAGTCCGCATTAGGACGCCCAGATCAAGGTGCGGACTTAACCGAATGACTACTGTAATTATGACCAATTTATACATAATGTTGGCATGAACAACATTGATTAAACTTGTCATTATTTGTCAAGGTGCCATATCCTTGCAGCATGCTAAGGCATGCTACTTCATTTTCACTAGTTTTAAAAAACCTTTTGGCACCCACTCCCATTATCAAGCACATCCCTTTTGAATTTATGTGAGGGTTTTTACTGTGCTCACCTTAGAATTATATTCATATATTGTGTGAAAATCATCAGTGGTGTTCTAAACTACTCATGGTATGTTAAACAAATTCAAGACTGTAATGTAATATTTTAACTAATAAATGTTTTCTTACATGTGATGCCCGCCTTTAATGTTCTAATTTTATGACTCTGAGATTTAGAGAAGGATGGTTCCAATCCTGCACAATTTGATGAAGAATAAGGAATAAAAAATTCAAGAAATTGATTGATATTTGAAATCATTGACCAAATGAAACCAATTTTTTTATAAATCCAATAATGGGGGTGTGATACTGTGTGCAAAGGAAAAGCTAACTTTGGAACTTGTGTTGTTTGCACCCACTCACCCTCAACAAAAGAATGAAAGCATTGAGGACTAAACCCCATTCATTCCTTCCAAAACATAACAAACAAAAAAGGGAGATGCTAGGTTACCAAAATCACCGAAATAGCCATCTTACCACTATTACCAAAAAGAAACTCTTTATGGGTTTGAGCGCCATAGCCTGCATAAAGAAAAAAAGCCTTAAGTAGGAGGTACAAGGTACTTGAGTATTGGATGTCCTGACCAAAGTTGCGATTGTCTATGGTTGTGGACATACCCACTGTTTTAAGTGCAAGTAGTTACAAACTTATTTACAATTCATGTAAATGTAAAACTCACATCCACATTTGAGTAAATGTGAATATTTATCCTTGGACATGTAACTGTAAAATTTAATACAAATTTATTTTAAGTCATGTAAAATAGTGTAAGTGGAAATGATTTAACTGACCACCCATGTAAATCAATGCAAATTCATGTTTTAATTTTTAATTAAAAAAAATTCATCCATTCAAGATTTAAAATTGTCACCTAACCTTCTCCTAGTTTTATCGAAACACATAAATTTGAAGGGAAGAAATCCCTTTAAAAATTATGGAGGCTACCTACATCAGTAAATACAAAAACAAATGGGGACATGAAGTAAGACAAGAAAAAAAGAATAGACCTAAAATAAAATAAGATTAGATGAACAAACTTATTAGATTCACCCAAACCATGGGTCCAAAAGGAGGCTTTCAAATGATGAACCTCCAACTAGAAGTTGACATCCAAACAAAACAACTTAAGTTGTGTAATATCTAAAACTTAATAATTCTCAATCAGAAAATTGAAATTGAATGAACCACAAAACATTGAATCCATTCAATAACACCTATGGGACATTAGACGCATCCCATAAAAACTTCTTTTTCAAAACCTAGTTCATTTACACTTGCCTTGCCAAAAACATTTAGATGTGACCCTGTATGTGTAGAAGAAAGCACTTAACAACATGGGCATGGTAAGTGTAAATTCCAAAACATTAGCACTATGAGTACATGTGCATTTACATTTACCCTCCTCACAATGATCCTGACCACCAAAAAGCTAAAATGGACTTTGAGTACATGGTTTGAGCTAGTCAAGAGGCCATAGAGATGCCATGATGTACAAGTACAATATTTAGGAGAATCATTGACAAACTTACAACATATTTTACAACCAAAAACATTTCATAGGTAACCCCAAGGTCCTCTTACTCATGCCCTCAGATTTATATATTCTATTAACATTCTAAAACCAACCTTGAACCGATCATATTTGCTTCTTTATCACAAGAAAGATACTATGGTGAGCAAATCCCTACCCAAAAGATTTTAAGTTGACATAGCTGACAAACATCCAATCTTGTTCAAATTTTTGCCTTGTAAAACACACCTGCAGAGCGTTCTTGGCTTTTGTAGTGCATCCAAACTTGCCGTAAAAAACCCCTGGCCCACAGATTTGCACACCAATGTATGGGTCTTCCAGAAAAAGACTGTTTCTTTTCTAAAATTGCTCCCTACCACACAAGCACCAGATCATGAATGGAGTAACGCGGACCTCTGGTGTGGAAGAAGTATCTCTCTCTATTCTCTTCTATTCTTTTTGAGTGCTGCTGTTGACTATTCTGTGAGAAAAGGATCTTCTTAGCTGATGAGACAAGGATCACCATGGCCTTTCTGTTGTTCTTATTAGGAGAGCTCCTCAAGGAAGTCATCAATGTTTCCACAAGTGCAGATTTGTCTTCTTCTTATAGATTTCGTAATGCCTGGACCAAAGTCAGATTCTTAACCAAGAGCAGATGGGTATGATGTAAACTAGTTTTTCCCAGGATCACATGTGTGGCTCTTCAAACGACGATTTGAATTAGGAAGTTTTGATTAAACCATAGACAAGAATTGTGTTAAAAGAGTAGGAATTTTCTCACAGGATGACTCTAACTTCCTGCTACTGATCTAATTTAAGCTAACATAATAGGAAAAGGAACTGAGGGATTGGTTTTCACCAAAGCTTTGGGAATCATTTCAAACGTGCAATTGTTCCAGACATGACTCACCCCGGGTCACCAAATATGGACTATGGCATTTCCTTCAACAACCTCAAACACATGACTCATGCAAGATCACTAAATACGGAGTACAGCATTTCGTTGAACAGCCTGAAATATGAGGAATACACGTGTACTTTAAAACAAACAGCATAGGAAAAGGCATTGCTAGTTCAAATGTAAGATTCCCATAAATTAAAGGAATGAGTGCTTATGAACTTTCTTTTAGCAATTTTCTCTTTTGTGGATCATGTTATCATGTGCTGTGCATCACCCATGGGCCATTGGACCCTCCAAAAAAATATTCAAAATGACCTCATTTTAGGTTTTAGAGTAGATTTAGGGTTTAGTGTAAGTTTAGGATTTGATGGGTGGACTATATATCGATGTTTCGTGGGGCCAAGATATCCTCCAACTTGCTTGCTTTTAGAAGTAGTAGGTACTTTGACATTTAGAAGAGGCAAAACCCCCAAAAAAAAATGATTTGCTTAAAGGTGGCTAGACAAAAGAAACATCAGAATAATATGCTGTGGAGTCAGGATGACCAAGAGCTAGTTAGTTCACAGTACTAGACAAGAGAAAAAAATTGCAATAGAGAAAATATGCAACAAGTCCGGTGAATTGTAAGAGAATCATGTTCCCCTTTTTGCTAGACTCCAAACTTTTTTCCTCAAAAGCTACAACAACATGCAGGTGCCAAAAACCCACAAAAGCGATTGAAAGAGAAAAAGAATATATCATTCCTAGCTCGTACTTTTTCAAAAACTGGAAATCATGGCAAGTGGCCCAAGATTGACGATCGGTAACTTGTCGCTACAAGAATTTATCCGGTTGAATAAGAAGAAGAGAAAAGAAAAAACTGTTCAATCAAAAATCAACAAATGTTGCCTGAGCCAAAATTAGAAAGGAGATCAAGACTGTAAAGAAATGGAAACTTAGTGAGATGTTGGAGTCCCTTGAGATCTTACACAACAAATATTATTAAATAAGTTGGAACAGTTTTTTTATTCCCAAAGCCAAAGTTTACAGTGTTTGCTCAAATTCTCAAAGCTCTGAGATACTTACATCGAAGGTTCCCGAACAGGTGGATCAGCTGCCCGAGTGATGCAAGATTTCAAACGTTTCAGTAGATGAATCAAGCTAGAATACGTATCCATCAAGCTGATGAACACTAACTACCCACCACCAGCTACCAAAATGCTGAACTTGCATCCTTCTCTTCACTACTTAAGAAATACGGGAGAGAAATACTACGTAAAAACTAGCTCGCAACATGGTCCCCTTTTTACTCCTAATTTATATTACTGCTAATTATCGTTCAGCACATCCGGCTGTAGTACTGATCGTAAGATAATATTCTCTTTTTGTTTTGTTTTGCTTGCCATATTCAGAATCCCTGTAAGTGCTACATGCTATTCCGGTGGATACACTTACGTAGATGATGATTAGGGGCCCATTTGATCAGTCCTTATTGTTGGCGCATGTGCCTGGCGGGCAGGAGCAGTTACCGCATTTTCCGGTGTCTTCAGCTGCGGTAACCGTGTCGATCTCTTTGGTGTCCTTGGCGCAGGTGCCTGGCGGGCACGAGCAATTCCCGCATTTCCCTGTCTCGCCAGCTACCGTAAAGCTGTAGATCATCAAGCAGGCAGTACGTTGGTTAATTTTGTGAGCTTATTACGACGAATATGAAAACTTTCGGAAGTGTTGCAGTAATCTGGACATCAGAAACGAACTATTTCCAATAAAACAAGGATCAATTGCACGTTTTTGAGGAGCGGTATTCATCGAGTTCTGAATGGATGCCTGAGTTACAGATCACACAGACACAAGAAAGTAGCTTCTAATTAACAGACCTGGACATCAATAAAGGGTGATTCCAGGAGCACTACGATTTCTACTTTGATGAGGCGCGTAACTCGTGATCTCACTCGGATCTCAGCAGTAAGTTTGAGATCAAGTGCTACAATTGCGGTTGTATTAACTATCCCATGCAGGAGTCCTCTGTCGAATTGCAGATGAGAGGTATCTCTGAACGATGTAGCAACAAAACAAAGAAGCAAAGAAGAATGGGATGTAGCGGAGACTTATATACCTCCTCATGTCAGAGGCACCCTCGGAAAACGAATTCTCGCAACTGCACAGAAATCATTCCAATACAGAGAAAAACATGCGTGAGTCCACATTTGAGAGCACATGCCGAGTTCCTTACTCTGCTTACATATGAGGGTGCTATCAGATACGTCTTCGACTCACGTCATGAACTTTACTTTAAGATCTCGTGCCAACCTATTCAAGAGAATGGCACAACAAAGGACTCCCGCTTGAGTCATTCACAAGCTAGTCAACAATCATGTACAACTTAACATACATGACTACTCAGGAAAAATGATGATGTCTGCAAACAACTTCATAGTCATCCCGATTCCCAACACATGCAAGGAAATCAATTCCGATTCTCGACCAAATATTAAGGCTTGATCAAAGTCCCCGCCCACCAAAAAGTAATTCTCATAACTGCATCATAAGCTAATGATAATCAATGCCATGAAGCTAGTAACATCACATGAGAGTGAGAAGAAGCATTTGCAAGCATGTCGATCACACGAAGAATAATTTGACCAGTAAGGGAGGTGGGAGTACAGAAACAACTCACTTGCAAGCAGCCTTGCACCCGCACTTGGCACAACAGTCGCAGTTACCGCAAGACATGATGCAACTGGTGACTATGATGACTTTGAGACCAAAGGCAAGAGAACGTCTGGATGAAGCGAAAGCAGCAGGAGCTAGAGAGGGTCTGGCGAAAAGCTGCAACTAGAGATGATGCTCAGATGGGTAAATTGTGGAAGCAGCGATCCACCTTTTATTGCTGCTCCTTGTGATAACATGAGTAGGAAGGATGACGCCGAATCTCTCTGTGTCCAATGCTTGCCTTCTCCCCTTTCCCATCCCAACATGTAGCCAGTGGACCCCGCGGCCCGATTGAGATTCTCGCGAAGTTTGCGTTTTTGCACGGACTTTCCAAAGCTTCGGAAAATATCAGTAGCAGAGGTGTTTTTCTCTTCTTTTTAAAAAATTTGTGAGATAGGTTGTCTGGCCATCAACCACAAGAAGACTTAGCTAAATTTGGCAAGTAGTCAGAGATGAAAGTAGAAAAAAATCTAAGAATCCTGCTATATTTTGGGGACACTGTCTCCAACCTATTGTCTAAAATCTGACAATTTCGAAAAAAACAATTCCTCGGCAACTTCTGGGGCGACTTTGGCCCAGTTCTTCCAAAAAATCCTCTGTACGTTTAAGTCGTACTAGATTGTTTTTGAATTTCCCAAGACTCGAGGATTTTGCCAGAAGAAGAAAAGAAAGGTTGACCAGCAGTAGCTACCTGATGCACTAGGTAGAGGACCTGGACGTTCACTGGGCAGGTGATAGGTCACAACATAGCTTAGGTGGTTTGTAAATAGGTATAGGTAGGTAGGTTTAGGGTAAGGTAAGACCCTGCTAACAGGGAATTACTGTGTGAGCACAGAAAGCGGAGCCTGAGGTCCACGTAATAGTTCCCTGACAGCAGGGCCTTACCCTGTGTAACAACTGAGCTAATCAATGGTTTTTTTTATTTTGATTCCCTTCCAAAGATCTTATTGGCTTACATCGTGCGCCCTAGGGATCTTACAATCTCACGCCCTCCACCCTTGGGTTCTTTTTGTAATCCTGATTACTAAATGTAATCTGCCCTATAAATATACTAAGAATCCTCTTTGAGGTTGTTACAAATTGACAAAATTGGCTGCCATGACCAATTCTGTCAACACGGCCTAAAAATATTGGCAGGTCTATTCCTTTACAATCTAGATGGAGTTCGGTTATGAAGTAAAAAGTTTTACCAGGGCCTGTTCCAGAGTGGAACAAGTTTTCTGTTGTATTGATTCAAGTCTCAAGGGTGTTCTCTAGTGTCTGCTCATCTTACAAGTGAAACTGACTGCACCAAAAGTCGAACCAGCAGATCGCTGCCTGTAGGTGTAGGGGAATGCCCTGAGTCGAGGGCGGTCTTTAATTTGAGCCCTGACAAGCTGAGGGCCTAAGACCCAGGGCTGAAAATTAAAAGAATGTCTAACATGCAAGGCATTCCTCTGCATAGAGAAAGGGTATATCTTTTCATTTTCACCTTCATTTCATGGGAAAGTGTGCATCACATGGGAAAGAGTGCATTACACTCGTGACTCCAGTGAAATGCCAAGGGGATACAATATTCTCTACAACATGAGATTTTTACACCAGGAAATTAGACCTGGACACTTGTAGCCCTTCTAATGTTCATAACATGGAAAACAGCCCTCTTTTCTTTTTTTGAGAAAGTGCCCACATGGCTACAGGAGTCTTGGACTCGAGAGTCCAAGTGGCGATATATATAAATTATTTGTTAAATGAGCTGGCAATCCTCTGTTGGGCGATGTAGGAATGTGGCCAGTTCTATGTGTTGCAGTAGAAGTGTAGTGGCGATTAGAGGGAAAAAGAGCCGTGCCATTATTGGCTACAACCAAAGGTTATAAATAGACTTTAGGCTAATGTCAAGTTTGAGATGGTGCTTAGTCTGGCTCCCTTGTGCTGTTAGTGTGTAGCAAACTGGCTATCATAGAACATTCTGCCTAAAAGTATTGTGCAACAAAAATGCTCAAGTTCATATCGTGAATTGTAACAATTTCATTAAGCTTACGAAGATGCTGGAAACAAAGGAGCTGTACATCAACATAGAACATAAAATAAGATTGGAACTTGAAATTGCAAGTATGAAGGAGCTAGTACTTGGGTTGCTGAAGGAAAAAAAGGGTTCATATGAAAGTATGCATAGAAACTACACTATCTCTACCATCTTTGCAATAACACCAATAGCACTCTATTCCTCCAATCCAAGCATCAAATGTGGTAGCACATAGAAAATTTTCTAAAGTGAAGAACTTTTGATTGAACATGCCAACTACAAGAGGTAGGTGAGGATTTGTAGTAATTTGCAACTTGCTCTTCAAAAAGGCTAGAAATGAGAAACAATATTCCCTAGAACATGAAATATGGCCATATGCCAACTTAAGGTACTCAAGGAAAGAGTGTCAAAACTTGAAATGCATGAATTATCCTCTAAATGCATGTCAATGGATCAAGATCAAATGGTGGTTCCATGGTAGCCTTGAAATTGTTTTTCATACATAACTCCAACATACCCTATTCAGCATCAAGTTGCCAACGGTCAAGCAAAGGCTGAACTACAAAATTTGACTCATCATACCACAAAATCTTTGGTTCACAATACCATGTCTTCAAAACTTCCAAGTGTTTGGCAAAATTTTCCTCACATTGAGGCTACAACCAATATTGTGGATATACAATGCCCATGGCATCAAGCAAAACACAATGAAAGAAGTGTTTGTCCAATTCATTGATCAATTGGGTAGTTGCACCTATCAACCAATATTAGCAAGTTCACACTTGAACAAATACCCAACAACCCCAAAACAAAATCACAAGTTAATATTCAATCATTATGAGAAAATAGAAGGTTTTATAACTCGACTTGCAATTGGGTTTTCCAATTACAACGGACACTTGCAACTCATGGTATTTATATGACCTTGAGTGTTAATGGACAAGTTACAAAAATTGCAACGGACACCCTATGTCGTATACAATATCATATATATGGTGCAAATCACATGCAACTCACATGCAACTTCTTTGCAACTAATTTCCACATCAAATTCTCACACACATTCCAACATGAGATTTCATCCATTTGTCAATGGATGACGTATGTCAATAGCATTTGCAATTTATTTACAACTATTTTACAACTAGTTTGACAAATATAATCTTTGACTATTCCATTCATCCATTTGATGAATGAGTTTTGTTTTTATATTTTATAATTTATCTACAACTAATTCAACAATATATTCTTTCAACATTTCATTCATCCATTTGATGTGAATGGATTTTATCCCAATCCTTTGCAACTTATTACAACTATTTTACAACTAGTTTGATGAATATATTCCTTCATATTTCATTCATCCATTTGACAAATGGATTCTAAATATCCTTATCTTTTACAACTTATTTACAACTATTTTATAATTAGTCTAACGAATATATTCTTTGATTATTTCATTCATCCATTTGAGCAATGAATTCTATTCCTATCCTTCTCAACTAGCTTACAACTAAATATGAAATGAAAATAAAAAATTTAGTGATTAATTTGCAACTAAGTGTTTAAATTTGGGTTTTAAAGCAATTGTATGGTAGTTGATTTTAGTAGTGTTAAATAACTAAATTGCAACTTACAATGTAATTATACAAACTTCACACAACCATTATCATGTCATCTTAATTATAATGAATAATGTTGAATATCACTATTTATAAACATGAAATGGATTTTAAACTTTAAATAGATTAACATTCCATGTTGAAAAATACATTATAATTATACTGCCACTAACATGCAACTTATTTATCACTAAAATGCCATGTATTTAGAACATCGATATAAACTAAACTATAACTTGTACACTTATAAATATAATCAAATATTGTGCTTACAATTAAGTGAATTGAATTACAATTTTAAGTACTTTTGAAAGAATTTTACTTTGTATACATAATTTTGATGTTGATGGATTGAAACATAATGAAAGTTTCGACCTATAACATAAAAACAATAAAAGTCATCACAAATGTTCAAACACAAAACAAGACATATGTAACATGATTAGCATTTTTAAATCATTTTTCATAAATCTCTCATCATTATAAGTTAAACTATAACTTGTACAATCAACTTCTAAATAAAATGGAATATATTTTCACATCATTTTTCTTAATATATGCAAATGAAAAAATGACCAAAAATCACAAACCTTCAACATTTAAAAGTAAAAGTAAAAACCTTCAACATCTAAAAGTAAGAGCAAAAACTTTCAACATCCAAGAACAAGAGTAAGAACCTTCAATATCCAAGAGTAAAAGTAATAACCTTTAACATCTAAAACCAAAAATAAGAACTTTGAACATCCAAGAATAAGAACAATAACCTTTAACATCAAAAAATAAAAGTAAAAACCTTCAACATCCAAAAGTATGAGCGAGAATTTTCAACATCCAAAAGAAACAACAAAAACCTTCAACCTCTAAGAGAAGAATCAAAATTCTTCAACCTCTTGAACAATATGAACCTTCAACCCTCAAAATAAAAAACAAAAGCCTTCAATTTCCAAATTATTTAAATAAATAATAAAACTTATAACAAACTTTTTGTTTTAGTCTAAATTAAACAAACAAAAATAATCTTAATTATAACATGTGATATGAAAATTGCATCACCAAAATACTAGAAAATACACAAAATGTTTGAATATAAAAAGATTTTTAAAAAAAAATCATCTTGAATTTCTTAACAATAAGCATAAGCACATGAAGGTTGTTGATGCATTAGGCAAATTTGTTGATATACTACCATGTGTCACTTGCTTAAGGGGTTCCCACCCAAATTTAAGTTGAAATACAATTGCATATTAGTTGCAAATAAGTTGAAATGTCATATATATTGGGCGGTGGAAATGTTTAAATGTGGTATGATCATATGTATTACTCAAGGCCATACATTTGTTGCAAAATAGTCGTTGATTAATAACTAAATTTATCCTAATTGTGATCTAATTGTTACATGCGACTAAATGCAACTTTTCAACAAGTCAAACCTGCTTGACTACAACCATATATACAATGCGTACATTGTATTATATAAATATATATCTTACAACTAATTTACAACTACAATACAGCTCCTTGATTTTATGATGTGACATTTTATTTGTTGATTTGTCATATTTCCATGGGATAATTGCAATGTAGTTGTATATTAGTTGTTTTAAAGCTATAGTCGTAAGGTAGTATAATTGCCATGGAAATAATTTATCATAGTGAATACATTAAAACCAATATCAAAATAGTTGAAAATTTTATTTGAACACTATGTCTTCATTTGTGCAATCAAAATTTAAAAGGAATTGTGAGTCATAACGATCCATAATTTTTAAGTTAACTCATTGTGCATGGCCCAAAGCTTTTCACCATTCACAATGAAAAAAAAATTGTTCATTAGAGTCATTTAAATTTGCCACCCATTTCATGTGGATGTGCTCATGGCTATAATCTAATAAACCTTTAAATGCCCAAAAGTCATCATTGGAAACTGAAGAACTAACATCATTATACAAAAAATGGTCTCTACCCCTAACAAATCTTCACATTAGCCATTAAATCACATATGAAAACATCATGTTGTTGTGCAAATTACATTATAAAATAGTCAATGTTCTTTAGCAAATGGATGATGTAGCACATTCCCAGCATATAGTAGGGATTAGCAAGCAATGTGAAATTACCTATAAGTGCAACTAGCTTTGCATATCAACAAACTCGAAAAATATTAAAAACCACAAAATACAAAGTTCAAATCAATAAACATTGAGAAAAAGGCTGAAGCAAAGTACCTTGGCAATTTGGTTGCTTACATTATCTATAACCATCTTGGCCAAAAATGGCATGTATTCTTCAAGAACTCTTCTTAAAAGATGTAGCAAAAATATTCAATGCATTTTTACGTTCTTGAGCATCTTAAGCCCCTTTGTTTCCATCATATTAGTAAGCTTAATGAACTCAAAGTGCTTCTTTGGGCTATGAACAAAATATGCATGACAACTTTGTAGCAAATCCTTCATGCTACTAACAATTCCCAAGGTTGACAAAGCCTTGAATGCAAGATTGCCTCTATGAGCCATGCAATGAACACCAATGGAAAAAAGTGCATAATTTGTGTTGATTTGTTTAATGACACCAATTTTGGTGCCTTGGAATGTACTTACCCCATCAATCGCAAAACAAAACAATTTCTGAAATACAAAAGTTGGATTCAAGCCTCCTCCCTTCTACAAGGCTTCCATGATCACAACAATAAGGTTATCAGCTCCTAATCCATTAACAACCCTTTGGAGAAAAAGCATCATGGGAACTTTCACCCAATTTAGCGTCATATACGTGTGTATGGAAATCCAACTCCCATTATCCATAGTGGTCACCTCATCACATGTAAATGCCACATAATTAGCAATGGAAATAGTGACCATAATAACTTTAGTCACTTGAACATACATAAACTCTGCCATTATCCAACCTAAACTATCAAACCAATGCATTTTGGGGCTTTTAAGCACATTAATGAATGAATATAATGCCTTTTTACTTTAATACTCTACCATAAGACAACCCCCCTCCAAGATTAATGTGGCAAATTGGACCTTATTTCTTTTCATTTCCATGTGAATATTCTTGTTCATTTGTTCTAAGATAATAGCAAGTGTTTGGGTAGAAAATAAAGCTTGGTTTTTTTTGTGTTTACAAGTCTTGCTACTATACCAATATCTTCTTTTTTGACATTCAACTTCAAGAAGTCTTTTCCTACATTCCTCTTGCCCTCATGTTTCATTAGTGTATGCCATTTGGGAATAAGCAAGCATGGCTTCCTATCAATAATGCTACAAACCTCACATCTAACAATGTGAAAAACATAATCAATGGCAAGGACACCCTCAACCCAAGGTAGCTTAACAACGCACTGAAGTTGAAAGTTCGAAATACGATCACAAAATTTCTTTAACTTATGAGGTGGAGGACAAGGCAACAAATCAAGATCTAACTTTGTATCAAGCAAATCACTCAAATCAATAACCATATCCAACATCATGGGAGAATCAACAAGCAAGTTGTCACTCAAATTGGGTTGCCTAGATGGCAGAAAACAAAATGGTTGCATCAAAACACAACCCAAGAAAAAATGTTACATGAGAAGGTAACTAAGAAGAAATAGAAATGTCAAAAGGCCCACTAACCAAAATTATTTCAAGATATGGCAAGGGTGAGATGACATTGGCTACAAGAGTTGAAGGTGATGCATTAGTGGAAGGTTCTAAAGAATGTGGCCCAAGAACAATTGGCCTTGAAGATTTTGATGGGCCATCGCCATCAAAAGGCCATGGCATTAAACACAAACCAATCACAAAGGTTTTACATTCGATGCATTTCTACTACTAAAAAGATATTATAACAATGCGGGTTTGGATTTGGCTATGGACCTTGTTACTGACTCCAACAATTTTTGCTTCATGCTCCTACTAACCACACACATCACAAACACAACACAAACAAAATGCAACAAAGCATGATACCAAAGTTCAACCTCAAATAAAACACAAGACCTCGAATTGCAAAAAATGCAAATGCTTAAGTGCATTACAAATTGAAATCCAAATAGATGGAGCTTGAAAATGTACCTTTTCAACTTGAAAGCAACCTCCACATCTTTTAGTGAAAATCCGAATCTCATTTGGGAATAATCCCTTTTCGTTTTGTGGCGACATTCATTCACGATGTCAACATGAATAAAAGTTTTGAAAACACTCCCCCAAATTGCACATTGCATAATGAAAACCATGGTCGGTTGTTAGTAAATACAATGATCTACAAATCTTTGCCTTGAAATGTGAAACTTCTCCAATTGAATGACCTAATTTCTAAATAGGTATATTCATAGTCAAAGTATTCAAAAGGATGGTATAACAAAAAAAAGGATTGCAAAGGACTATTTTGAAATTTTATTACATTTATTATTTCATGATTATAATGGATTGGTCTATGATTATAACAAAATTGATGTCATGTTAATCTAATAAAAAATCCAAGAATAGATTAAATATAAGATAGATATATTTTTGAGTCCTTTTAAATAATTTGAGTCCTTGTTTAAAATGTAATGTTCATTATAAAAGAATCAAAAGGAATGTTTTAAACAATGTAATTGATTTCAATTTTCTTTCATGGATAAAAAATGCATACATTTATTTCTGGCAATGTTCATATTATGCATTTGATTAAATAATATTTGATATAAGAATTTTGAAGGCTACAAAATCCATTCTAAAAAGGCAACAAGGAAATTGATTCCTTTTTTTGCCATTTAGTTTCATTTTTGTATTCACTAAGCTTAGAATTTGTGGCCCCAAGTGTTGGCAAAATGTGAAGGAAATTTTCATGTAGAAAAACATGTTCAATTGTATATAAAAGTTTATGTATTCATTTTTTGCATTTTTGGTTTTTTACTAAAATATTTATGCATAATCACATATGCATGTGAAAAATCACCACCACCATGAAAAATATAATAATTTAGATATCCAATATTTTTCATTTAAATTTATTCCATCTAAATTCTATATTTGGAAAACAACAAAAACAAAATCAAGTGTCCAAAAAGGAGTACCTTGATTGTGAATATGTTCAAATGGTGGCACTGAACTAATAAACAATAAAAGTCAAAGCAAAATAATGTGAACAAAAAAAGTAAATGTCTTCATTTCAACCCTATGCTATTCATATAATTACCATATTCTATATTTGGAAAACAACAAAAACAATATCAAGTGTCCAAAAAGGAGTACCTTGATTGTGAATATGTTCAAATGGTGGCACTGAACTAATAAGCAATAAAAGTCAAAGCAAAATAATGTAAACAAAAAAAGTAAATGTCTTCATTTCAACCCTATGTCATTCATATAATTACCATAAAATAGCATCAAATTAAGTGAAAGTATGTGTCAAGTAGCATTAATTTTCCCTATTAAGTTTATAAGAATCTAATTCTAAAAAACTTAAAAGAAATATATTTATAGAAATATATAAATATTATATTGTCAAATTGACTGATAAATGTGTTCAAAGTTACTTTTTGGTTTAAAAAATTAATGAAATTAATATGCAATAATTTAGGAAATGAATATCAACAGATGGTTTAGCAAGTCATAAAAAAACTGTATTTTCTTTCTATAAGAACCTATTTGAAACCAAAAGGCCACATTGAGAAATAAACGTCAAAAGTTACATGTATTTTGAAAACCTTATTTAAAACTTAATTTTACAATCTGAAATATGAGAATCAATGGACATTAGTATAAACATAAAAAAAAATTATCATTGAAATGAAAGCATTCAATGTTCCACAATTTTATAATGGGTTTTGTTGCTGTTTTAAATTTGTTTGTTCCAACTTTGACAAAGTAGTCAAGTTGTTCATTTTATCTTTGTTTCTACTTAAATGAAGCAAGCGGTGACAAGCTCTACTTGTGAGAACAAGAATGATGACAATGAATGCTACCCTTCTCAACAAACTAATTGGTGACACCAAACCCTAAACCCTAGGCACAATTGGCTACTATGGATGGCCATGATCAACCATTATGACTACATCCTACAATGGTGACGGCATAAGATGGGGAAGGACAACTTTGGATGATTGAAAAATGATTGCAATAAGGTTAGTGGCCGATGAAGTCATTTCGCTACATTGCCAAATGTCGTTAAATGATCTACCTATTAGTTTTTCCTTTTTTTTGCATGTACCTCTCACCCTATAAATTATCTATAGTATTTTTTTGGCTATATTTTGCCAGATGGGCAAGGCTAAAAGGGCTGATGGGAAAGGCTAAAAGATAGGCCCTTCTCCACCTTAGTGACTTGTTTGAATCTGTTGACTGCAATTAGTTAGTAGTAACTAATGGTTATTTCAATAGCTAATCCATATAATCATCAACACATTGATGGGTGATGTCAACTAAGTTTTTCAGTCACTCTGTTTGATTTTTCCACAGACATTCCAATTAGTGACTTTTTCAACAAATTTTGTCATTTTAAAAAAGAAACCTTGGGAATTTCTTGTTTTGCTATATGTGAATCCAACTAAATGATTGAAAGAAATTCACCAATTTTTTTATATCACAAAATTGAATACACAAACCATGGTTCCAATGCAATCATTGAACAAAATAAAATCTGTCATTTTGGACAAAATATCTAGATTTAAGATTGGTCCTTTGTGTGTTAATGCATGGCTCCTGTGCAATGCTAGAATCAGATCTCAAAACACAACTACTTATAAGCAAAGAAGGCCTATTTGGGCTCCCCTGTTGCTTGATTGGGAGGTGAATTAGTACTTGCTAGTGATTTTACAGCCATGACAATTCTGCATGCATTCACTAATGGCCACCAATAGCTGATACTGCTAAGGATGTGTTTCCACGACTCACATTATTTGGACTATCCCCACTCAAATACTTTGAGGGTGTTTGTGTAAAAAGGTTCAGATATTGGCCACACTATTGCAGCAAAGTTCCCACTGTTCTGGTTATAGTGGCACCTTAGTTCAAAAACTGGTTGTACAAGTGCAAAGATATTCTGGCTTCGTGAAGGTCACAACTGGTTGTACAACTCTCTTCACCTGAAACCGTCAGGTGTAGGTTCTTTCTTTCAAAGTGATCTGAAAAATAGTGAGGTGAACATAAAAACCTTTTCACCCATAATTTGACCAAAACAATTGCAGGTGGATAGTGGGTCGATGGAAGACAAGGAAACTCATCCTAAGTGCAAGGCACACTTGGCAAAATAAGATGTGGACACTTGGGTCATGAAGGTGTAGCTAAGAGATTAGCTATTGGCAACCCACTACCTATTCCTTTGTACAAATCATTTCACACTCCATTTTTGTCCTTAGGGCCAGTAAAAAACAAGTTGGCCACAGTACCTTGGCAGCTTCAGCACACAAAATTATATCTTTTTAGAAATGTTGACATTTTCAAAAGTTATTTTCCTCAAAAGAAAAATCTGTTAAGAAAAATAAAGAATCTTTTGGAATATTCTATTTTTGAAAATGGAATACTCGGATTTAATTAATTATTCAGTAGACATGTATTGAAGCTGCCCATGGATTTCAATATTAACTAGTGTTGGGCAGCTCTTAACCTCATGCTCTGGTTTTGAAAAATCAATTAGAATATTCCCAGCTTTGGTTCTAGTTCCAGAGATAAAAGGAATCCAAAATCCAGCTCCAGTTCTTCTTTTAAGTAAATTTGAGTCCTAAGTTAGTTCCGCACATTTCCTGGTGCCGCACATTAGTTCAAGATTTCCCTCACTCAATGGATGAACTAGTTGGGAAAATGCATATTCTAGTATATGATATGCCCCACAACCATGATTATTTCCAAAACTGGAGCCCAGTTTTGGCCAGCCTTTTTTTCCTGGCGAAAAATCACCAAAAAGCACTAAAGTTTTTTGTAAGGCGATAGGCATGTGTCAAAAAAAAAAGGAAAAACATGCATGAGTAGCCAGAACGCCTAAAAGGTATTCAGCGTTGGAGTCATGTTGCTTTACATGCAATGAATGATGTCATCATGATGTTTCAATCCACTATCGATTGCCATTGCCATGTTCTCCCACCATCATTGTAGGATATCACTAGCATGTTTATTGAAGGTAGATTTTTTTATCGAAACCAGATTTTT
Source organism: Sphagnum tenellum (assembly GCA_963921925.1). Classification (NCBI taxonomy): domain Eukaryota; kingdom Viridiplantae; phylum Streptophyta; class Sphagnopsida; order Sphagnales; family Sphagnaceae; genus Sphagnum; species Sphagnum tenellum. Next base: position 1,081,039 of record OY998148.1, on the reverse strand, counting down.
GCCAGAATTTTATTGAAATCAAATTTGCCTCTAAAACAGATTTACCAAATTTGCTCTATAGAGAACCTTATTATCAAAACTGATTTTTACTACTAGTTTAGAATGTGTATACTTAGGACCAATTTTTTGGGGATTAGGTTCACTACTTGTTTCACCGTCTTAACTTTCTTTTTTGAAGGTATTAAGGTTTTGTCCATTTGTGGAATGTATAGGGAATACTTTCTGGAGTAAAATTATCTTTTTATTGTTATATTTTTGTACATAGAAGTTCTATGTGTAGTTCTTTCTTGCATGTGTTTTGACTATTATGACTTTTTGTATGCAAGTTCTTTTCTTTGTATTTATTTCAGGTTTGTTTGTGTAAGAATTTATGAAGTTGTTTTATTAAGATTTCATAGTTCCCTTTGTGTTGAAGATTTTTGTTTATCTGAGGAGAATAAGCAGATTTTATCTTTTACTCTTTTATTTTATTCCTTTCAAAACCCAATAATTCACTAGGTGGCATTAACATTTGGCAATCATTATATCGCAAATAATGAATCCAAAATTTTTGGTTCATTATTATTCGTAATTGGAGAAATATTAGTTAGAGTTATTTGACTCTACCAAAACAAATCATGGAATTATTGTTGTTGTTGTTTGACAAATAAAAATAAAAGATCAAAATAATCCATAAATTACAACTTTTTTGTAATCATTTACAATAGGCCAATAGTGCTAACAAGCAATATGAAAAAAAGAATGGAACAGGTTTTGCAAGCAAGTGTTAAAGTAGGCAACATACTAAGGAACCCGAAACAACTAAAGCAACGAAAGATTGACTCAAGGGAGGCTATAGACCTTTCATAATGGGGAGCAAAATGAATTGGAAAATATTACCAAAAATATTGAACTAAAGACTATACAACCTACCAAAAATCATGGACCAAAATTGTGACACATTAAGACCAAATAGGAAACTCCACATGAACCAATTTGGGACCTTCCCAAAAATAAATTCTTTTGGTACCATGAGATTGTTGTGACAAGTCCACATGCTAGAAAGAGTGAAATTGATCAACTTTAAAGGTGAGTTGATGAATTACATTAATTTTAGGGGAAGGAACCTTTTGATGAAATACAAAGCATACAATCTTCGAGGATGACCATTTTGGATGAAGAAAAATTATATTAAGAAATTCCAATAACCCTCGTTTTTAACATTCACATTTCTCTTCATGCATTTCAAGCTTGTACTTTTTGTCAAAGTTTGGATCACTAAACAAACAATTTTTTTTATTAGTCTAGTCATGTCTATCTACACAAACAATCTCGATGGATCATAGACCTTATTTGGTATTATTATTTGTTAAAAGTTTAATCCCAAATGTTCAAAATTCAATTTATCCTTCAACATTACCACATTTAGCTTATAAATAGTTAGTTATTCCACCTATTTTTGTTCCACTTATTGGAAATGACATGGAGCAAAAGTAGGTTTTCGAAATTCAATGTATCCTCGTGTTGGACCCTTTACACCATATTTTGATTATAGTTACAAAGGCATAAAGAGTGTTCTTACAATGTGGCCTCTTATGTCCAATCCCTTAGTTAACCCCATAGCACCACCAAAGCCAATTTTAAGAATTGCACAAACAAGGATTGTAATAAAAAGTAAAAAAACCTTTAGATGAGTACGAAGACTATTTTGAAAGAAAGCACAACCCCAGGATGCCATGAATTGTTCCTATCAAAAAAACTACACCAAGAATGGAAAAGCAAACCATCCCTGATTGGAAATACTAGTAGACTGCCTACTAATGGACGGGTTGTACCTATCAGCAACATTGGTGGTGTACCTTTCAAGAGTGGTGGTGGTGGTGGTGGGCCTCTAAGAGGCAGTGGTGGTGGCCCTCCAAGAGGTGGTGGTAGTGGCCTTCCAGGAGGTGGTAATAACAAACCCCTAGGAGACCAAAATCTAAAACCATATGTTGCAAGATCAGCAAGACCATGGATAGGGCCTACTTAGAATCTATGGTACCTTTCATAGTATCATGTTCAACCCCCTATAGCACCAAATCTTCCATCAAGTAGGAAATCCTTACACTACCCCATCTACATTGTAGGAATGGATCCTAATGTTCACGTACAAGTGTTTCATAAAGCCACTTAGCCAATGGAGAAAAGAGTGCTGCTAATATCATCAATTTGTTTTGTTTTACTCTTCGTGATGCCATATCCAAGTGGGATGAGAATTTTATGAAAGCACATTTAGTTTGCAGACCACTGTCTTTCAAGATGGATTGCAACCATATCTTTCAATTGTCTAATGTGTATGAAAGTTGTGTGGGTGCTATTGGGTTCACTTGACGATTTGGAGGTAATTGATGTCAAGTTGTTGACACCAGTTTGTCCTCAACTTACAGTACAGTTATGAAGGCTACATGAGGTTTGGAAAGCAAAGGTAAAAGACGAACCTAGGAATATTACATGGGACGGAAAGCAGTGAGGAAGAAAACTTGCATGTGAACACTAGGATAGAGGAAGGGGTGTGTAGACAGGGTTGTTAAGCCTATAATAGATTACAGGATCTTCTCATGTTTGCTTCTGGGTGGGTTGATGAGATGTATAACACAATTAGTGCGGGTGGAAAATGGACACATTATAGGACTAAGTTCTTCCTGCAAGATTGAGTTATGTGATTTCTAGTTTTTGTTTGATGAAAACAATAAAATTATTACAAGTTGATGGGTACTTGAGTTATATTTTTTTCATAGCCCAACCCATGTCATAAGGACATTGTTATTATCATGTTCTAACCCATATCTTGAACATGTCCTAATGACATGTCAAAACTCTCATCCATCCCCAAGTCATTTGTCCATTTGACATCCCATGTGCATATCTAATGAAAATCATGCAAGTCCATTCAACATCAATATGGATGTCAAATGTACATAAACAAGTCCATTCAATGTCCATGTGAATGTCAAATGGACATCACATAAGTCCATTTGACAACAACATGGATGTCAAATCACATAAGTCCATTTGACATCCATGTTGATGTTGGATGGGCATTTCATAAGCATTTTGAATGGACAAAACTTAGTCTCTTTGACATGAACAATGCATGTCGTTTGAGCAAATGTGCTCTCTACACTGCAGATATGACATTTCATATGAGATGTTTCATGTTTCATGAGAACCATGTCCTAATGACATTGGCATGTCATATGAAATGTCATCTAGACACCCTTTTCATATCTGTGAACAAGAGTTGTTGCAATCTCAGTCTGTTGCTATGTAGGCATTGACTTCCATCAACTTTTGAAGCTGCAAAAGTATTCATGTATTTCATATGCCATCATGTCTACTTATAGAATGTATGCAACCTGAGTTTCACCAAATAAAATAGTTTTTAAGATTGCTCAGAGATTCAAGCAAATGTTGTTACATGAGAAGAATGAACTCTACAAATCCCTCATGACAACACCTTCAGCAGCTTTAGATATCCTGATGATGTGATGCTTTGATGGGCAGGGAACATGGACAATCAGTTCTTGCCATCACAAAATTTGAGTAAATTTTGAATTGTACTTTTTTCAGACACCCAATTGGACTTTGCAAGTTGGTCTCCTCCCACTCATTCGAGTTTTATTGATGTTTGTTCTTCTATACTGCAAAAGCAATTTCCAAGGTTCCATAGGTTCTCTACCCTGACAAGGACCTCATATACCTTCCAAGTTGCAACTTCAATGTCCTGTCATGTCCTGCTGACATGCAAAAGTTGTTGCATGTAATATATTGTTCCTGCCTGCACTTGGTTTAGTGTTCTGAAACAAGAAAAGCTTACACATGCCACATGTTGTAAACTCTTCTGAGAAGTTAATCTTTCAATAAAAACCTTCTAAGAGCATGTTCAAGTAGATCTGCTGAAGGTTGGAAGCTTAGTAGACTTTGAATCCTATGTTTGGAAAAATAAAAATTACCCATGACATTCCATCTTCACAAAATTGGTGAAAAAGTCCCCACTTTTCTTTCTGGAATATATAGATAGGGGAATAGTGAAAGAAGATGGAGAACAACCATTTGAGCTTTCATTTCAAGTCCAGTTCTTTGAGCAAGATCCTAAAAGAGCACTAGCACTCTTGATCTACAATTGATCAAGTATTGAAGTTTCTAGTCTGCCAGCTATTATTTTGCAATCTAGTGAACATTGAAGTGGAAAATGCAGGCTTGAACTAATGCCCTAGCAGATTTCATTTCTAGATCCCAAATGTTCTTCAGAGTCTTTCATAAATAGATAAAAAATTGGTTTGCACAAGCAGATCTAATTCCACTATAGCAAATGATGATGTCTTGAGCTAAGGATGCTGTTTGATACCTGCATTATTATTATGCTTATGACATCAAGAAGAGCTTTGCCAAGAGAATAGAATTTCTACTTCACTGCTAGTAAACTTGTGAAGTGTTCCTAAGCTATTAAAAGTGTGCTAGTGAGGAGTTTTGCATCTGTTGTAACTATCTGTGCCATGACCATCCTTCAGCTCTTCAGCTCATATTTCAACAATATCAAATTTTGAATGAATTGAAGCTTTGGGTATTAACATATTTGGCCTTGAATTACAAATCCTCTGTTGGACTTTATTTGTGTCACATTGAAAACATGGATTCTACCACATTGAAACACATGGAGGAGTTCTCAAGCAGATTGAAAATCATAACTGATCAAGCTGGGGTTTCTATGAAGTCTGAATATGCCACATTTTTTTTGAAGTTTTGGATTGTCACATATTTCCAATTTCTTGACTAGGGATTTGCACAGCCCTGATCTCATGGCAAGTTCTGTCAAGCTGTGGTCTTGGAAGTGTTGATCTCATGCAAGTTATGGTCAAAGCTATTTGTAGAAGCCTGTAGAAGAACACCAACAAACAAACTAGTTACAAGTTTATTGCTTTATACAAATTCACCAACAATTACACTAGGCACAAGTCTAGTGCATTACATAAAAACAACAATCAAACTAGGTAGAAATCTATTGCTTTGTACATAAACACCAACAATTCAAACTAGGTACTTCCTTCTTCATTGAGAAGAGAATCTCTTAGAACTTCATACAGTGCCTATGTGCGGGGGACGTTCCCAAAAGCAGGGCCAGACTCTGCCTTGTCTGAGGCACCTTCTATTGGGAATGCCCCACTCCAGAACTTTACCCCCCACTATCAACACATTTAGATGGTCATTAGCTTTGTCAAAAAAAACTTCCACCAGGAGCTTGCACATATCTCACAAAAGCAAGTTCATATTCAAACTTCCTACTCTAGATACACGAGTTGACTTAACATCCTTGAAACAATGGATGATGCCTAATTGACCAGCAAATTATTGTAGTTTTTTCCTCATTGTGTGATGAAACATATAGTGGACCATACTTTAAAAAAGGCACAAACAAATATTGCCTCCCAAATTGAATGGAATGTTCAATTGGGTCCATGGGTATGAACACTATTACAATCACAAATTTTCCTTCTTGGTCTTAATACATACTTTAAAATCGAGTGTCTAAAAGTCTAAACTCCGATCGTGAGGAACATTTAAATCTTTTTGTAATTTGCAATTCCAAGCGGTTTTTGAATTGCTTGAGTTTTTCATACCTGATAGTTAAATGCACTTTTAAACCAAAACAGTTTAAAATTCAGTTGTATAAGGTATTTCATACAAGCTACCTGATGCTCCAATCCAGTCATTTTGATTTGATTATAGTCACGATATGGTTAATTTTTTGTAATTATGAAAGATGGCAGCTTATGAAGTTTGGTATGGGGTTAAATTTAATTAGTTGGTATCACAAGATCCCAAAATTACTGAAAGAATACTTCCCATCCCATCTTGGGGAAGCCTTATGGTTTCTAAAAGCTTACTCTAATTTTCCATCTTAATTCCCCTCCTATTAATTTAGAGAGAAAAAAACATTTCCCGTTCTCTACACTAAGTGAGGCCCTTAATGTTGGGCAGTCCCTGAATTTGGAACTTATCACAGGGCTTGGCTGCTGTCATGCCTGGTCCCTCATTTTAGGACTGCCAAAACCAAGGTGCTTACCCTACATATAACAAGCTGAAGGACATCTGCCATTTCTTTATGTAAATTGACATGTTGCATGTGACATATGTTGCAATTTTGTTGCCATCAATTCATATTGATGAATATTTCATGCATAGAATATTGTGAGCATTTGTGCTAAGGTTTACTTTTCACCATGATTTGCAAATTCCTGAATACTGAACCAGTAGACTGTTGGTTTTTTTTCCAATTTTGTGATGTTGCTCAACTGGCAATCATCTTTAAGTATATTTAGCCAAATTTTGCAATATTGAAAATATAAAAGTAGAAAATGTTAAGCACTTTCATATTGCAGGCAATTGTGGCAATTTTTTGAATTGTTATTCAGTGAAGCTTTTCGTAAAAGGGAATTTGTGACAGAATATTCGTTTTTCAATTTAATTTTTTTCAAAAAAGTAAAAATTCGTCACAAAACAAATCACTGAGCTGCATAAACCCCCAGGGACTGAAAAGCAAATGCCTTTTTTATATTCATATGTTCAGTTTTTCAATGATAAAATGAATTTGAATTCAATAAAATAACCATGCCAATGTGAAATCACATAAATCACATTAATGTTTTAAAAATTCATCCCCGTCAAAGTAAATGGCTACATGTAAATCCCTAAGAGCCTAAACCCAAAGGTGCTCAGTGCCCAAATTTTTTGGGAGCCAAAAGTGCACATGAAATATCTCAAATACATGACAACCAAATGTTGCCTTCTACATACATAGGTTGTGTATCATTACCTTTACTTGACAATTGCAAACCACATGGCATAGAAAAAAATTGTACATACAAATTGATTTTTTAAAAAACATGAAAAATCCTCATATAGGTGCATGCCAAATTTGAATGGTAACGGCACAAAACAACACATGAATGTCCAAACATATTCAAGCTCTTTTGAACTGTTTAGAACCAATTCACATAACATTCACTAACCATATCCATAGTTACCCCCATGGCCCTCCGACACATAAGATTCCCTTGGACAATGGTGAAAATTATGAACAAGGCCCCGATATAACCCCCTCCCAAAATGTGCCATGCCTAACTCTTTCAACCGCCTTTCAAAGGTGGTAAAAAACATTTGCATTTTTACCATCAAGGGGTACCCTACACTTCGACATTGGGGCAATAAGATTTTTTTTTTTAACTTTCAAATTAGGACACTTTAAACTCTTGAAAATGAACATTAACATTCGCCTCATCTTTAGGGGTCAAACTATTAACTAACCTAGTGGAACAAGTGAGAGATCTCACACATCTTCATGCAGGAACATGACACAAACCAAAACCACCACCCTCACCATACATGGGCTTGGCTTAGTCTTGAATCTGGGCTCTTGCATGGTGTGTAGGCCCATCCATTCTAAAGCATATAATAATTAATGCAAACATACCAATCCTTACTGCAATAAAACACTTTTGAAAGGAGGAAGTGAGGCCCAAATTGATGGAGTATTCAACAAAACACTACGACAAGGATCAAATAACCCTTAAAATGGTAGGTATTTAGAGAAATCCTATATTGATAGATGAGTTCAATAAAACATTATACAAATGAGGAAACGAGACCCAAATTGTACCTATTCAATGAAGTAACTCAACAAGGGAGGAGGCAAAAATAGGTAGGTGTTTAATATGCAACTTGTTAAACACCCCCACCACCCCCCTCCCCCCCCCAAGTGTTGTATCTAACACATTTGTTGACCAACGGAACTTAGCCTTGCCTAAAGCCACATGGTTCTACAACAAGGTTTGATTGGTTTAGCTTTCTTATTAGCTTAATTAACAAATTTGACTACTGATATTTGAAACCAAACTTATGCTAGTGATTGGTATTTTCATTATCCCCTAAGAAATGATGGGTTTCAAATTAATGTGAAACAATAAAACATGCAAAAAAAAAAGACTAAAAATATTTTATGAAACGAGTAGAACCAAAAAAACTTACACAATATGACTTTGCATAAAATCATGTAAGGTGCATTCACAATTGGGGTATCGCGATAGGAATCATAACATCCGTTTGTTTTGTGTTTAGAATTCTAATACAAAAACTTAACAATGAAAGGAGGATATGCATGTTTAGTCTTTCAACCAATAAGTGTTATAATGACTTAATCAAATCAATTGAACAAATTTTGAATGTCATATTCAAACATAAACCAAAAAAGAATGCAAGACTACTTAGACATACCAAAATAACATATTTTCATTTGGAGTGCCAAAATCCTACTAAAAAGATCAAAAAATAAATAAATAAATAAACCAACATCTCTTATACTTCTTTCCAAACCTTTGAAGTGTAAATTAATAATTTAAACATTAATTTGATTATCCTTATTATGAAAAACTCAAAGATTCTACAATCAATTCCACAAAATTTTATGATTTATCATATTAAAAATTTGTGCCATCATATAAAACATATTTTAATATGTTTGTGGTTAAAATATGGAGCAAAACAAATATTGTTAATCTTGTTGACTCTTTTTCAATAAAATTGCATAATGGGACACGATTCCTAAGCCATCTTTTAGGACACTTAAAGATATGTTTTAATCATCCAAATTATAAAAAATCAACACCATTTTAATCAAGATGTATGTGAATATTTAATGAAAAAAAATCCTATCAAATAAATTATTTCATACATGTAATGGTCATTCAAAGTAATGTTTTGAAAGTGATTTTGGGGTGAGACATTTATTTTGTGTACCTCAACCGTGAATGTACTTTACAAGGCACAAAAAAGGTGAAAAAAAAACAAGCTCAAAAATGCATGAAACTAAGCGTGTTTGCATGGGGAGCAATTATTTAATGATCATTCCCTTTATGGCAAGTTCGCACATCCACACTAGTATGGACAAGTATTGGATTTTTTTATAATAATTAAGTACAGATTTTCAAATAATTCTTTTAAAAAAAAACAATTGAGTTTAGTCAATTGAATATTTTAATTTTGAAAGAACCACCTAAGGGTGATTTTTTCAAAACTAAAATTGGACAAGTATAATATAAGGGAAAGGGTTTAGATATTAATTAAAGTTGGTATGTGATTCAATTATTTAACAAAAACTTGAATTGGTTTATCAAATACATTTTCAGGTTTTTTTGTGGTTTTTGACAAAACCATGGATGAGGATTTATGTGTATTTATAGGTTCTTAAAGGTTTTTTGATAAATATTTTGTTAGATTAAATATTTAGATTTTAAAAAACACCAATTCCTAAAATTCAAAACCTAACACCAAAAAATAGAAAAATTTGAAATCTCTTAATAACAATAATAATGAAATTAACATATCAATGTGGTGCAACTTCAAATTTCAAATGTGAATTCTTTTAACTTTCAACTTAAACTTATTACAAACTCCAAATCTAGCAAAAATGAAAATTAGCAATAAACAATTTAATGAATAAAAAAATATGGCATTCTTTCAATATTGACTTCTAGTGGATTAAATTTTTCTTTTATAGGTCCCGAGTTTTGAATTCCATCCCCCATACTTACATTCCTTCAAACAATAACTAACAATATAAAAACCAAGAACAAAGAAGAAAACAAACTTAAACAAACAAGCAAACCAATGCAACAAATAAAAACCAAAAACTGAAAAACCTAGTGCTCTTGATAGAACCCAAAAACCAATACAGCAAACAAAAACTAAAAGCCAGAAAAGAGGGAAAAGTAAGAACCCAATGAAAAAAACCCACATTTCAAAATGCAACAAACAAAAATCTAATGCAAAAATGTGATTAAAATTAACTTCATAAGATGTGCAAGAGCAAGGAGCAAGACACATGACATATGAAGGATAGAAAACAACAACAAACAAAAGTGAAGGCCCATAAAAGAAAAAAGAACATTGACCACAAGTTGTTTAGTAATCACAAAGACATTAAAACATTAAAACAAAAGGCAAAATACTTAGTAAAAGAATTTGAGTGCCCCCACACATGACACAAAATACACACCACACAAATGAAAACCAAGATAAAACTCAAAAAAAGCCTCAAGCCAACTTGGGATCATTTCATATAAGAGTTTTCTACCCCTAAAATCTTAACACAAATCTCGTTTCATCATCTTTAATTTTCTAGGGCTCATGATAAAATTACATTGTTCATTTCCAATAAAATAACAACAATATTTTGTTCTAGTGGGATTTTATTCCATTATGATTGTCCATCAAAATCATACACACAATCACCAAAACAACATCCCATCTTTAGTTCCACATTAGCAACCATGAGTTACAAACTTAAAACCCTTTAAGACTTTTGAAAAACACAAACATGTTCAAATGCATCACACTACCACATATTGCAACCACCTTAAGCCTTTGGAAATTCTTCATGCTCCACTTCATGTTCAAATTGAACATCCAACTCTTTCATCAAATATGACTCTACTTCACATGCAAGTGCAAAGTCAAAACATTTGGGCAATTTTTATTAGCTAAAAAATCAAATGGTTAATTTCTTCTAAATTAATTTGTTAAGGTTTTCTATTCAAAGGTGGCATTTGCAAAGTGTAATAAAGAATCTAGCAATGACAAAAAAATCTTTATGTTTCAATTTGGGAAGCTTGTATGCTCAAATTTTGTCTCACCAAGAAAACAAGCATTGGAAACTTGTTAACTTAAGATCACTTCTACAAATATGTCTTTTTAAGCTAGTTTTTTTTACTAAATTTAACCTATTTTTAATCACATCAAACAACATGCACAAAATTGGTTGTAGTCATATAATAGACTACACATTTTTGGCACAAATGTGACTAAAATTATATGACTAACATGACTAAATATGTTTTTTTTTAATGACTAAAATGACTAAGGCTATTAGTTAACATGGCATTATTAATTTGATTTTAAATTAAAAGTTATATTATTTGTATGAATGTATATAATGACATTATGGAACTTTAATATTTTTGAACAATAAATGAATCCAAAATGCTACCACCTTTGATCTATGATTCAATGTTGGAATTTTTTTTTTAAAACTTTTTCAGACTTACTAGTAGATCGCATCAACCGACATCATACAACCCATTGATTCCCCAAACTCAACAATTTTTTAAATGATGAATGCTCCAAATAAAGTTTGAACCCACAACCTTTTCAACCACATTCCAAAGCCTTAACCACTAAGCCATCACCTCTCTGGTGACAAAAATGACATCACAAAATATATAAACACATATTTCAAACAAAAAAATGAACTTTTTCTATCACTATTTGATTTAATTGATTTGGTTAGGTTTATTATTACATTGAACTTTGTAATTTTTTCAAATTCAAAAATACTATTATATTTTAATTATTCTAAATATTCATTAATAACAAACTTAAATGCATTGTTGAAACTTTGAATTGAGTTATATATTCAAATATTATTTTTCAGTTTCTTATTAAATTAAAAGAAGTTACTTTATTTTATTATTCCATTTTACTCATGACATTTATTCATAAATCAATAAATAGATGGTTTAACTCAGGGTTAATTAAATTTTGACATACACATCCATTCAATTGATTCATCACAAGTACAAATTGAATAATTCAAGATTAGCATGTACATTTGGTTAATTATTAAATTTTACTTTTTATAATTTTGATAAAAGTAAGAAATTTAAATTAATGCTCCATTTTTTCTTTTTCTTTTTTCAAAATTTCCCCCTTGTCAATTATTTATTTATTTGAAAAATTATCAATGATAATTGAAATCATGAAAACTATACCTTTTGTCATTTTTTTGTAATGAAAATTTTTAAATTATCAATATGGGTGTTATATTTTATGACTAATTCTAGTCATGTTAGTTGTATTAGTCAAGATAGACAAATCCACATGGGCACCCACATTTACCACATGTGCAACATATTGTCTAATTTAACTATAATGTGAGATTTTTTAATCATAATGGACATTGCTACTTTTGATTTTAACCATGATAAACAAATTTAGTCACTTCAAACTATTAGTGTATTCTAAATATTGACTATGTATAGTCATTTTAGACATGATGCTAGTAGTATAAAAACCATGTTTTTGTAGTACCGGGTTAATATTACTTGAAGCTAAATGTTAGTTTAATTAAAAGGTTGGGGGTAACCTAGTAAATCTTTTGACCAATAATAATTTTCATTACTATCTCCCTTGAGACCCTCGAGAGTTAACACCCACTAATTAGTTGATATTTAAGTTGGTACATGGAAAGTCAACCAAAACCTTCTAGATGGTGGAGGTTGGTTAGTCATTCACCTAAAAAATAGGGAAAAATTTAGGAATGAAAATGCCCCATCTAAATTAGTGCAAGTTTTTATAGATGTCTTTTAGGGGAATTAGTAGTTAGAAGTCAAATGACCCTTGGGGGCAAATGAACAACACAACCATTACCCTCAAATGTCAAGGGGTTTTTTTGTTTTTACACATGATTTTCTCTCTCTTTCTAATCATTCTTTGATTTTACTTTTTTTTGTCTTTCTTTCCCTCCTTCCCTTTTTGGTTCTTTGATCGCCCTCTTCCCCTCTTCCCTTCTTTGAGTGGCAAATATTCTAGTCTACCCACCCTATTTTTTTCCTACCTTCTTCCTTTCCTTAACTGATTTAGTAATTTTTTGTTTTGTGTGTTCATGGAAAAGATGTGTCAATATGTGTCTCCACTATGGTAATAAAGCACATTGTTTTGGGACTCCCTTGTTTAACTTGCTTTATTTTTTTATTTTTTTAATAGGATGGTAAATGTATTGTATAGATGGTTAAAGCATGGGGTAAATAGTAAGAAGCCTAGATAGATGGTGAAAAAACCACAAAAAAGTCACATACCTTTAAAGCACTAAGTTTTGACATGTTTTACCTTCTAGAAAGAGGGGTGCGCTTTGCTACCCTATGGTGGTAATTCTACTAGAAGGCAAAATTATTATCCTTTTGCTCCTATGCATTTTCTTTAGGTTGTCACTTTATCTTCATAGCAAGTTGTTTCTTTTCCACATATTACTAGGGGGTAATAATAATGGTAAGGTGGAATGTTGTTTAGTGGATGATTTCTATTGACTGAATATAGAGTTTCAATATTTTTATGTGAATAGTTGTGTAATAAAATAAGTTAGAAAATCAACTAGGTGTTTAGGAATTATTGAACTTCCTTTCCTTGGTATTATTGTCATCTAGAGCCATGGAGGTAAATATCAAGGCCTAATAAAAGGCTTATTTACAAAACCTATGTTTTTTTGTGTGCCACCATGTTAAGGCACATTTGCATTTATCTCCATCAATAAGATGTTGATGGTAAGTGTCCAACTTTCTACCAACAAGGTGTCTTTTGAACTATCTACATTTGTGTCCATGGTGTAAAACAAATTTTCATTTCTAATATTTGAATCAATGCATCAAATTCTTCAACAACAATGGGAATTCATAGTTTATCACTAGGAAAAAAATAGGTATTTTCAATTGATGTTTACAACGAAATTTTAATCACAAATGACAAGGGATATTGGATGAAAAAAAAAGTCAACAAATATAAATTCATCCTTTGACTCCATTTCATATGTATTGTCACATGTGACAAAAATGCAATTATTTTGGTCACAATTGAAGGCAAATGATGTGTTGTCACATGTCTTGATATTTAATTATTTAAATATAATCATTATTATGAAATAATCTAGAACTTTCAATTCAAATCTTTCGATGATCTTATGTTATGACACATGGCCCAATGTAAATATGCCACATGACATTTTTAAATGAATTTAATACAAAATATTGATATTAAGTTGGTAGGTACCTAAGTAGGTACATAAGTAGATGCCTACAAACCTAGGCTATATACTTACCTAACTACTTAAATAAAAAGGTAAGTAGGTAGGACCTACTTTCTTAAGTTAAATACCTACTCATATAAGTAGGCATTTAAGTAGGTAGGTACATAGGTCGACCTAAGTAGGTAGGTCAAATTAAATACCTACCTAACTAGCTAGATAAATAGGTTGGGGAAATAAGTAGTTTGAAATTGTGCATAATTTTTTTTTGTTTTGGGTTAAACCTTTTTATTCATTCATCCCATGTGCATAAATTATTTAATGTGAGATTGGATAACCACACCCCTTGTTTATATAATGTTCAAAATAGGAATGGAGAACAAACAATATGGAATAAATTTTGAGATTGCAACTTCCTTACAAATTATATTACAATTTTAAAACTTTCTTCATGCCTTTGGTTCTTGGTTTTATATTTATAAACAATTTAAATACATGGTTCATTAAATGATTAGATAATTATTTAATAAATAATGATTTAATTGAACATATATTTAAAATATAAATTGTACAGTACAAATATTAAGTATTCATTATCAACAACTTCAATAAATAATAACTTTTTAATATTTGCATTTAAATTAAAAATTTCACATTCAAATAATTTTTGAAGAATTGAAATAGAAATTTTCAACTTCTGATATCAACTTTCAATTTTTTATTTTATTTTTCAAGAATTGAAATATATTTTTCAGCTCAAGTTTTTCAAAAAAACAATTGAATTTAAAAATACTGAATTGAATTATTAATTTTTAGATTCAAATAGTATTTTTTCAAATTCAAATAAATAAAATTAATAAATCAAATAAAATGTTTTAGGATAAAATGTCAATTTTCAGATTCAATTTTTTTTTAATTTAATAATTTAAAAATGAATTCCGACAACATTTTTCAAAATTGAAACATCAATTTTAATGTTGAAATATAGTTTTCATAATTGAAATTATAATTTTATACTCAAACATATTTTTGAATATAACTAACATTTTTAAGAATTCATATTTAAAATTTCAAAATTCAAATAATAGTTTTTGGCATTCAAATAAAAAAATTAATTTAAAATGTAATTTTCAAAACTGAAATATCAATTTTCATATTTGAATAATAAATTTCAAAGTTCAAATATTAATTTTTAGATGCATTATATGAACAATGTACGTACATATGCATAAATTATGTAGACACAAATATATATTTATGATATATGTAACACATCATAAATATAATTTTAATACATACATAAAAATACATTGTTATGTCACCATAAAATACTTTTAGGATTTGATTAATTTGGTGACTATTATGACTAATGAAATGTATAAATCTATTAGTGGATCAAAATAGGTTCAAAAACCATCCAACCGACAGAATGAAGTTTTAATAGTTGCATCATAATTGTAAGCATGACCAAAATAATTGTAAATACTCCCAAATTTAGTCGCAAATGACTACAAGTCGCATGTAATCGCAAATGGAATGGTTACATTTTGGCTAATTTTTATTATATACCTCCATCAACAATTTGTTGTCATGCTCAATAATTAAAATCACAACCCACATAACTCATGATCAAGCACATGGATTCAAATCAAGGGTCCCACATAAATGCTAGCATATTGTGACATTTTCTTTTTTCAAATGTGTGTTAAAAAAGGGGAGGTGGTCCAAGGCTTCCAAAACCTACCATTCATGTGATACAAAAATATTCCAACTAATATAAAATAGAAGCCCTTAATTATGCCAAACTATCACCAAACAACTATGGCAACATGTTCTTCATGAAAGACATGGTATGTAAAAATGATGAAATTTAGGACACCTCCAAGGAGCCATTGCCCTTGCAATGTAATCACAGAAACATGAGCCCCAATAATTGTAATGCATGCTTAATTTTTCACACTTAAAAATGGTCATTTAATTTGGTGTTAAAAGTATAAGATTTTTTAATATTCTAAACTTCTTAATATATCATTGAAACATGTGAATTAATTTGAAAAATATTCAATGAATAATTTTCTTCAAAAACATTCATTAAACATTATAATGGTTGTTTTTAAACATAAAAATGATTTGTAAATGGGGTTCAAAACTTTTGAAAATGAAATATTTCTTGAAATCTTTTACATAAACCTTGACATAATAGTATAAAGAACATTTTCAAGATTTTACAAGACTTTTTGAAACTTTTGTGAAAATACTCCTAGAAATATTCCTTCAAAAGTAGTCCTTTAAGTAGGTGTGTGTGGCATTTGTTATCATATTTGCACCCTTTAGCTTTTGTTCATACACAACCAATAATAATTGATGACAAAACCTTCACCACCACTTTGCAAACTACCCAAGTTCTTGGAGAAGGTATGTGGCTTTGTAATGCCACTCTTTGGCAATTATAACATAGAGTGATAGTGCCTTAGAATGTTAATGCATCCTAGAATAACACAACCTAGCTTGCAAACCTAGCCTTAGTAATAAAAAAACCCATGTACAACCATGGTACAAAAATAAAATTTGCAAAATAAATTAGATTTTAAAAAAAAACACGATCTCCCTAAAAAAACTAGATCTCAACAAACATAAACCTAATGCAAAAAAATAATTAGAAGTAGAAATATAAAATGGGGAAGAACAAAACACATACCTTTTTTTCATTGGTGCGTTTAATTTTTTAGGCCTCAATTTAAAATCTATGCATGATTGTTCCATGTTTGCTTCCCTTTACCAGATTTTTTGGGCTAAGTAGTATATTTTTTAATGTTATTTGTGCACATTTACAAATGTATATGTTAGTCCTCGATAAAAAAAAACTTTTATAATATACTTGCAAACCTTGGATAAAACATGCCCAAAAGAAAATTCATGAAAAGTCTTTAACATGCCCAAACTTTTACATGAGACCACCAAATTCAAAGTAATTACATAAGATTACAGGTTAAAACCTTCATCTTTGACATGTGTAATAATTTTCTATATGAGGAAAAACTACAAGGAATGCCCATGGTTTTGGAGCCATTGCTATCTCACTAGTTTCAATAGCCTCAAACAAATTGATTGGCGTGTGCTTAGGCTCCCATTTGCTAGACACAAAATTGATAACCACAATAAACACATTATGCACATGTATAAACATCCATAAATCAAAAATACATGTGGCAAACATATGTGTGGCTTTAATGCATATTATTATATATACATATGTGACCAAAGTCTTTTCCACTAAAACAAATAGAACCTTTTCCAAAAACTTTTTTTTGATGGGAAGATAACCTTTAGGCATAACATGTAAGCCATTCAATGCAACCAAATGGATTCCATTGTGTTCATTGGCAAAGACCTTTTTATCACATACAACATTATATATTCTAGCAAAGCAATTTGGGTTTCATGGTCTTTTTTAAATGGTTAATAAATTGTAAGGGGGAAAAATCCAAAGTTATAGTTGGGGTAACATGTGAGCGTTTAATGGTTCATTCATGTTCAAGTGAAAATCTAAAGTAATATTTTCCATGTACCTCTTTAATAATGCACTATGTTCCAACTCCACATGTTTCTTCATAAAAGTTATGCCATCAAACTAGGGGTGAGCAATGAGCCCCTTCTAGCATTTAATGCATGGGGCTAGAGTTTCAACTACTACACTTTCATTGTGACAAATCATGTATTTCATTATTTGGTTTCGAGTAAGATCAAGAAGTTGATTGTTGTTCACTTGGAAAGAGGCCCATGTGGAGGAATCATGGTAGTGAAACTTCCATGTAGCAACTTGTTTTTTCATAGAATTTGTCAAGTGCATTTCAACAACCCATTGCTTTTAGTTACATGTTCTTTACTTTCGCCTTCAACATTATTATTAAAATAATAAAACTTGCAATCATTTGTGGGGGACTAAGATCAAGCACATTAAAACCGTGCAAATCAACTAAATTATTTGAAAAATCCATCATAATTATTAAATACAATCCATTAAGGAAAGGTTGAAACCAACAAATAACAAAAGAGGCACTTTGAAAGCTTTCAACAAGCTTGAGACAATAAACTAGGTAGTTGACAAAGCTCTTGGGAACAATGAGTGAAGAAATGAACAAGTAGCACGATGTGCATGAATTATGGCATTTGACAATTTTCAATAACCCCAATAAATAGAACACCTTGGACATTTTGATGACCTTGAAAGCTTGCAACAAAGAAGAAATCACAAAGTTCTTCACAAAGTGTACATGATTGCACACACTTGGCACATAAAGGAAACACACATAAAACATCTAGAAAGAAAAAGCTTTCAATGAGCACTACAACAAATCATAGTTTATTTGACTTGAAATTTTGGTCAAAACATACCCATAAGTGACAACCACCTAGAAAAACCATCTCTTAATTTTGGACAAGTCATTTTAAACATTTTCCAATGTGATTAGGTGGTTTTTTTTAGTAGACTTAAGGTGGCACTTTTGACATTGGTTTTTTTTATTGATGTTTTTTGTTACTTTGATTTTTTTAACTAGTTCAATCTTTTTCATTGATGACTTTTTTAACTAATCAAATACAACCACTTAATATGGTAGTTGTGGATTGAAACATGGCATAATCATATGTTGACATGTGTCAATAATTTGTTATGTGATAAAAGGTGGGTTAATATGTACCATACATGCACCATACATTATACATTGTATACCATATATTATATAACATACACCACATATCATATTATACATCATTAAAAATACAACTTAATATACTTGATTTGGTTGAACTTGAACCCAATACCTCATGGAAGCATCCCAATGTCATTGCCACTAAGCTACACAACTTCTTGTTGAAAAAACATGTGCAACATTTGCACCACAATCTATAGTTTATTCAAATATCTATCCAATGCAATCAATATATTCTATAAATGTTCATATAGATTGTAAGAAATAAATTTGAAAAATAGATATTGCTAACATATTTGAACATGTTAAATGTTAGGCATAAGCATGGTAAAGTATTCCAGTTGAAGACACTTGATGTTTTTTTAAAAAGTATCCATAAAGTATACCTTAATATATTGAATGCATGAATATTATTTAATTCAATGATCAACATTAAAAAGTTCTTTGACTTCATTGCATAAAATTGAAAATCCATATGTTTTAATATGCATTTAAGTACTTTTTTTGAAATGTAAATACTAGAAAGTATTTGTCATAGTTATGCAAATTGAGTTACAAGTAGATGAAAGTGAAACATCAATTAAACATGTACTTTCAAATTTACAAAGACCGAGTGTGTATGGATATAGTTTCAACCTTTCATATTATAGTAATAATTTATCAAAATTTTAATGCAAAAGTAATTTGGAAAAATTTGAATAACTAGCCAATTTAAAACATATTTTTCATTCACTTTTCTTATATAAAAATTCCTCAAACTTTATGTTCAACTTACAATAATTTCATTGAAGTGTTTTATGATTTCAAAATCCAATTTAAATAGGGTTTTAATATCTTTTGAATGTGAATGTTGAAAAGAAACTATTTTTGAACTTAAATTTTCTTAGGATTATTTTTTTGGCATATTTTATCATGCTTGGACCCTATTTCAAACTCCATGTGATTGAATTAAAGGTAATGCATGTCATAAGTAGGTAAGTAGGTTACAATATGGTAGGTGGGAAGTACGAGGTAGGTAGACCTAGCTTAGATGTAAGACAATTGGTAGATAGGTAATCTACAATTATAAGTAGGTAAGTTGGAGGTAGGTAGGTAAGTAGGAAGGCTACATAATTATGTTTTAGGTGAATTGGAGATAGGTAAATTTGTATAAGTTAATAAGATGTTAGGTAGGTTTGTTATATATATAAGACAATATGGTAGTGGGAAATGGGTAGGCTAGTAGGTAGGTAGGCAGGTAGGTAAATAAGAAGGTTAGGTAATTATATTTGTAGGTAAGTTGGAGACAAGTAAATCTACATAAGTTGGGTGGTTGTATACTATAATAGACCATTATGGAAATCACAATAGCAATTTTTCTTGGATTTGAAAAATGTTTTTGCATACAATTTTTAACTTTTGTTGAATATAACAAAAAGGGATTCACTTATGTGAAGTTAACACATGAAGTTTATAAACATTAAAAAAAACACATCAAAATCATGAATGTTCAATTAGTAATGGATTTTACAATCTTGGTGAAACAAAATGTTATGAATTATAAAGTCTTGGATATGGATTTTTATCTCACAATGTGTTTATGCAATGTATGTGAAACTTTGGGATATAAAATATTTGAAGTTTAGGACATTAAAGGTTCATTCAATAAATGAAACATTGTCTTAACTTTTGTGTTCCATAACATCAAATATGTAACCTTTGAAGTATTTCACAAAGTCCATAAAAGTATTAAAAATGTTGATTTTTTTACTTTGTTTTAAGAAAAATCTTTTAAATGGTTTTTAACATGGTGGCTTTAAAAAAAAGTGGAAATTTTTGAATTTTTGGAATGAAAATTACATGGTTAATTTAAAGCCAATTTCAAATACACTAGAAATGGACTTTCGAAAGGGACTTTGATATGTTGATTTTGGTCCACTTTAATATGCTTTCACCTAGTTGTAAAATGTTTGGTAGGTATGTTGTATTATAAGACATGTTAGGTGGAACATAGACCGTAAGTAAGTAAATAGGAAGGTTAGATAAGTATAAGTATGTAGATTGGAAGTAAGTAGATAGGTCTTATAGCTAGGTATATAAGATGGTTGGTAAATAAATAGGTAGGTGGGTAATGTACAATTATAAGTAGGTAGGTTGGAGGTAGGTAAACTTAGGTAAGTTATAATTAAACATGTTATAAGATGGTATGTAGGAGGTAAGTAAGGTATCATGTATATATAGGTTAGTATGTATACATATAGGACATAAGAAGTATGAGGTAAATATGCAAGTGGTAGCAAGTAGGATGTAGGTACTAGGTTGTAGGATGGAAGTTAATTAAATAACATAGGTTTTGTAACCTTATGTTACCTACCTACTTACTTACCTATCTACCTATTTAGCTTAATGTGTTAGTTTACATAAGATGCCCCATTTGACAAAAATATTATTAGTCATTTTAACTAGGGGTGTCATTTATTTTTGTTTAATTTGATTAAATGTTGCATTTGATTGGAAAACCATTGGCCATCTTGACTAGAAGATGTCACTTGTTTTTGTTAAATTTAACTAAATGTTTCACTTGACTAAAAAATCATCGATCATTTTGAATAAAATAATCATTTTTTTTCAACTTGATTAAATTTCAAATTTGATTAATAGTCAAATTGCTTAGTCAAAAAATATATATGTCATTCAAGCCCCATATGTCAAAATGTACATGTGCATTCATAAAAAAAAACAAGTCAATCAACTTGAACCTTTTAAAAATTATGATTTGTTGTAGTGGAAGTTGTCAACAACTTGCATAGACAAATAAAACACCTTGAATATAAATGCTTCAACAAATCCTTTGACAACCTTAACAAACAAACATAACACCTTGAAAACAAAAACTTTTAACAAGTTGATTGAGAACTTGAAATGACAAGATAATGAAACAACCTTGAAAGCTTGAGAAAAGAAAACAAAGTTCACAAAATTGACACATCAAACAAAATGTAAGAACAAAAATTTGTTTTACCAATCTTCAACAGAATGCAAAACAAGTGAGGATTTTCAAACTACTCATCTTCTTTAGCTCTAAAGTTGTGTGCAATTTGCATAGCCTCAAACAATCTCCTATCATTACTTAGCCATTGCAACGTTGCTCCATTGATGTGACAATGGTGCTCAATTATAGATAAACCACATTCAAAGAAATGGTAAAAGGCTACAAGCTCTAGCCCTCTCAAGTCTACAAACCTTCGAACATTTCTCAATTCTTATTTCCTAAACCCTAAATTGAACACCCATCCCTTTGGGTATGAAAAGGATATTTAACCCAATGCTTTATAAAATATCTTCACACATTATTTGGAACAAATCAATGGCGATGACAGTTATTAACAATGGGACTATGCCAAGGGCAAGGATAAGTCTACAAAAAATGAAAACCCTGAGTAGGAGGCAGGTGTACTAGGTTGTTACCGATTCGACCTTTGATATAATATATATGTACACCTGATCAAAAACCCAACGGGTATTTGGTGCCAGGCCTCGTACCCACCCTACATTTGTTCACACCAGCCACTGGAAAAATAGGATACTTTCCATGAAGTTCCCACAATATGAACTCACAGCTCATAGCAACACTTGGTGAACACACCCTCAAAACAGGGGACCAAATGAAAACTACCTACGTGGAATCATGTAGTTTCTCCTTGAGAGAGGGTAGAGCCAACAGAAGACTACAACATGCATGAGTCACGACAAGAGCAAATGAGACTCAAGTAAGTTGTTGCAAAAGAATGAAAGAATAAAAAGTAGAACAAAAGATCGATGGCCAGAACCATCACAGCGGAGACAAAAAAGAGAAGGCCAAAGAAAGGCACAAGTATAAGTTATTGTACATGTATAATTGGCGCCTCAACTTTAGCAAGCTTTAGGGCATCTTCAATGCCAACAGTGCAATGGCCTTTATACAATTTTGGGACGAACTGCAGTTTTAAAACTCAGTCCTAACTCTTGAGTGTTTTTCCTCTACAAATTTTGTCGGTAATGGGGAATTTTTTGGATTTTTTTTAAAGCAAAAAATTCAACTAGTTTTGCCTAATTTTTCATGTAGATTTGCCAAAACATTTACTTCAAAAAAGAACGTATACCTCACCTATAAATATGCACCAAATAGAATGATTTCAAAAATGCCATTAAAAGAAAATGACTACTTTTGATTGGCCAATCATAATGACTGATCGATATGGTGGCAATTAATTAGTATTGCAATTTGTACTGTCTAATTTTTCATGTTTATCAGTAAAAATGAAGAAATAATTGACACTCTATGTTTGACATGAGAACGATTGATAGAGGCCCGAGATATACTGGGGGTGTGAGTGGAGATGCCCTTGTTTGTGTAATTCTAAAACTTTTCCCTTTTCTTGTAGCGTCGTAGTTGCCATATTTCACCTAGGAAATGTCAAATTTGGACTTGACTTCTTAGAGTTATATGAAATGCTGCAATTCAGTATGAAGCGCTGATACTCAGCATTCAATGTACAAGGTTCGAGACTAATTATAGTACTTGTACAATTAGGGGCTGTGAAAATATATGTAGCAGCAGTGGAGACGCTCAGGAAAAAGGACTAGAACCCTGAATCTGGTCATACACAGGGTGAGATTCAGAAAAAACCTGCAAAGAAGTACATTAGCATTCAAGGGGGGAGGAAACTCAGAAAACCATCAAGTTTGGTGGCAAACTGAGCTTCATGCTGTGTTTTTCTTACTTTACTGATAACTCTAATGACCAAACGTTCTTGAGCTTGTGATTTGTCTTCAATAGACATTCACCAAGCATAACCTCTTGCCCTTCCTTTTTCCTTTCTGGTGCATGCAATGATCTGGACAGGATGTTGAATATGAATTTTCATTCATGGAGAAAAGGGTTGCATGGCTATCCTGTTGATGCAATCCTGTAGTTCTCGGACTTGTGAAGAGTAGGCTATTGTAATGAGCTTAATGTCATCAGTTACTGAAAATACTTTCCACGTCCAGTGCCTCAGCTATTTCTGGCAGTTAGTTACTTAGTGATTTTTTGGACTTTTTTATTTTGCCATTTTGGAAAAAAGAAAAGGAATATTCTGTCACAAATTCCCTTTTTTTAATCACCAGAAAATTGCCACAATTGGCTTCAATATGAAGGCAGTTTAAGATGTTCTACTTTCAAGTTTTGGATATCGCCCAATTTGACTAAATATACTTATAGATGATTGTGACTTGAGCAACATCACAAAATTCACAAAACTGGAAAAAAGAAAGAAAGAAAAATAAAAAATTGACACTGTTCTAACTTCTGAGTGTGACTCCCTCAGAATTTTGAAATAATTTAATGTAAAATTTTTGTTGGTACATTATACGGTATGCCCTAAGTATTAGCTACCTGCATTATTGCTGAGTGATGAACTTCCCTCAAGAGACGAACTGGTCCCGGGATCGATTCCCTCTGCCGACCGTCACCATCTTGTGGGGTGGAGCTCCCGCTGCAGGCAGGCTGCTTGCTTGCTTGGTGGTGGTGGTGGTGGTTGTGGTGGTTTCCTTTGTGTAGCGGACGAGTTTCTGGGAAGCCTTAGATTGATGGCGTCGTCGATCGCGGGGGCGAAGCTCCGTGCCATACAAGCGCAAGGCACCAACAAGACTTGTGTGGACTGTGCCCAGAAGAATCCGCAATGGGCGTCTGTGACATACGGCGTTTTCATCTGCTTGGAGTGTTCGGGCCTGCACCGAGGGTTGGGTGTGCACATCAGTTTCGTGAGATCAGTGACAATGGATTCTTGGTCCGACGGGCAACTGAAGAAAATGGAAGTCGGAGGTAATCAGGCTTTGAATAGCTTTCTGTTGCAGTACGGTATCGCCAAGGAGACTGACATCGTGACCAAGTACAACAGCAAAGGTGCGGCTGTGTACCGGGAGAGGATCCAAACGTTGGCTGAAGGACGCCCCTGGATCGCTCCTCCTGTGGTGAAGGAGACGAAGGCCATTGGAGTTAGCAGCAAAGAAAGTGGAGGAATAGGGAGTGGAAGATCTGAAGGAGGAGAAAGAAGAGAGAGATCTGTGAGCAATGGATGGGACGACTGGGACGTGGAGCATACCGAGAGAAGCAGTATGCGGCGCCATGGATCCACCGGTGAGATTGGAGACAGTAGTGGCTATGGTGGCAGTGGCGGTGGCGGCGGTGGTGGTGCTCCGCATAAGTCGTCTTCTTCCGGGGATCTTTACACACGATCGCAGCTAGAAACTTCGGCCGCGGGGAAAGATGCGTTCTTCGCCAGAAAACAGGCGGAGAATGCCTCTCGACCGGATGGCTTGCCGCCATCGCAAGGAGGGAAATACGTAGGGTTTGGATCCGGAGGCAGTCGACCTCCGCCGAGCAGCAGAGCGCCTACGGTTGGAGTCGGGGGCGATGTATTGAAGGATACAGTGTCGGTTGTTTCTCAGGTATGGTTGTTCTGAACATGCGCGCCGTTGTTGTTCTCTTTGCTTCTTCTGCTCAACAAATCGTCTCAGGAATGTTCTAGTTTTATAGCTCCACACATTGTCGCTTGCAATCTTCTGGAGCACAAAATTGCCCTTGAGATAATCCTCTGTCGAAACTTCATTCTGTCTTTCTTCTGTTGTTAAGGTTGGTAGTCTCTTCTCCTGACCTGCCAGGTTGTATGCCGTCTTTGTTTTCCATTAGAGGGAAATGGGGGTATTTGGCACACAATGCAAAAAGTTCTTGCATGCATTTGTTGCAAGAATTCCTTCAAGTACAATGCTATCCAGTTATGTTAGTTTAAACTGTGGTTTTGTAATTTTCTACTCCTTGCAACTGTGTGAAGTATTTTAGAGCAGCAATCTGATGACCCGTTTTGTAGTGTGCTTTTTAGGGTAATGATATAGCATGCTTGGAACATAGGCTGGTAGCTGACTGACTTTGAGAGTGGTTGGCAGGGTCTGAATCGATTGTCAGTGGTAGCTGCATCAGCTGCTCAAAATGCAGCATCAGTTGTACAATCAAGCACCAAAGATTTAACAGCCAAGGTATTTATCTGATGTTTTCCTCAATGCATGCCTGTTGACATGGAACAATGGTTGTGGGGGAGTGAAAGCTTTTTGAGTTGACAATACGTGCTTAAAGGAATTGGGCAAGTCAATTCCAAGTTGTTTGTTTCCAGTAATCCAGGAACAGCTTCTTGTCAAGGTGCCTTAGTGCTGTAACTCTTTCAATTAGTAGCGTTTTGAGTTGAACAAACAAAAATATCAACTGAATACTCTTGCAATCAATGACATGCTAGTGTGTAACCTTTGAGAGATATTGCATCTTGCTATGAAACATATTGGGCATACATGTTTGATGCTCTTTCCTCAGTCATTGTCACCACATTGCACAGTAAGGATTAGCCACTTCTATGTATAAGTCTCTGGAGACACAGGTTGCTGCAGCCTAGTCTCTGATAGGCAAAATGTAGCATACCCTCATGCCTTATCTGCCTGCTCCCAAGCTGGGAGGTGTATGTGAACCAACATTTACAAGTGAACTTATGAGAATGACCTCTTTTCATTAGTTTGGAAATGTGCTTTTGTGCAGTTTTGTGCCCTGTTGTGGCACAGAAGTGTTTATTTTATTACTCTTGGGTACTTGCTGAGCCCTGTCTACTGGTGGGTTTTTCATTTTGCTTTGGTGATGGTTCAGTAATGATTTGCTGTTTGTAATGTTTCTGGCATGGTGGCCTGGTGGCTGTGGCAGGTGCGTGATGGAGGATATGATCAAAAGGTAAATGAAACAGTTTCTGTAGTGACAGCTAAAACCACAGAGTTAGGACAGAAGACATGGGGCATAATGCGGGGAGTGATGGCCATGGCCTCACAACAAATTGAGGCCTACACCAAGGATGGAGTTCAGACCAGTTCTACTTCTCGTTATGGTTCCCTTCACTCCAACAGTGGGTATGAAGAGCTCAATGGTGGGAGCAGTTGGGATTCTTCCAGCAATAGCCATGATAACTGGCATGAGTGGGATGCAAAAAATGGCAAAGATAGCCACAGTGTGAGCAGCAGCATGAAGGCTGGTGACTCATGGAAAGGTTGGGATGATGGCAAGGATGATGACCATCATAACAATCAGTTTGGGTCATCTCATGCCAGCAAGGCAGATGCTGATGGCTGGAATGACTCCTCATGGGATGGTGGTTTCAAGTGAAGAGAGTGGCAAGGGCTATAACAGAAAAGCTACACAGAACAAATGATGAGGAGGGGAGAAAGAGAGGCCACTTGCTACCTTTTGGAGTGGGCATGGTGGTTGGTGAGTGGTGCAGAGCTTGAAGTTGGTGATTGCTGCAGTGACTTTTAATGCTGGTACTGTGAAGCAAATGCCAGACTCATGGTTTGTACCTTGTTTGACTCTTTATCAGGGTTCTATTCATGTTCGGATGAAAAGTTTTTGCAGTTGAAAGCATCACACATTGGTTTAGCAGTCAAGAGAAGACTGGTAGGGCCATGCTTACCAATGATGACACAGACTCTGTCTGAGCACATATTGTTATGGTGAAGATATAAAGTGTCCTAAAGTCCTCTTATAGACTGTCAGGTGTTTCAGGGCTGGACATGGAACGTTATTGGGATGATGAAGCTAGAAAGTGTCCTAAAGTTATTGATCAGGTCATATGACTATGGCTCTTCTGTGACTTGATGGTGCCATCCATTTATTGCCTTATAAGCAACCAATTGTATCACTACATTATTATGACCTGATATAGGTAACCTTGAAGAGGGTTAATATATCTGCTTTTTGGAACTTGAAAGAGTTTTTTTTTTGACACTTAATTCTGTTAAATATTCTTTCAGCCAGGATCAGAGCATGAGAAAACTCAGATTCTTCACACAACATTGTCATTGTAGAGTTCTCTTCTGTGGGTCCACTTTCCTAGAAATGAATGGATATGGATGACTGCAACATTCATTTTGGAGGCTCTTTGTGGTGGCCATCAAATTTGATGGCCAAGGAGAAGAGAGGATCCAAATAGCAAGATCAACAGTGAAATCCATATTTTGGACGTCAATATTCTGGGTGCTGGATCGGATCTTGTCCTTCTGTGAACTACTAGATGTACTTCCAGATTTATTCAAGTGATCAGTGATTGATAAGATATTTGGTATCTGTACAACAGATTTCAAGAATCTACCCATGGACTTGAGCCAGGTCTATTTGGAGATTTCACAACAACACTTCAGCTGTTTGCAGTAATCAACTGATTATATGTTCTATTGAAGATATATGACTGAAGTCTGTCATGTGGTAAGCATAATTCACTCTACTTTTCATATCTCTTAATACACCATGAACTATGATGGAAGATTAGTGGTGATTCAAGGATGGCATCATCACTTATTTTGTTGGATATGTCATAGGTAGGCACAAAACCCATCTACTTATTTTTATTTAGTAAGGAAATTGTTGCACAATTTTTTAAATCAAGCATTTATGACACCAACTACTTAGTTACCTATGTAAGTGTTCTTAACTACCTATTGTGGTAAACTGGTGTTCATTTTTGTTGTCATTTTGACTATTAATCAAATAATAATTCATCAAGTTGACCACTAAAGATAATTGCAAACAATTGAAAATTTAAACATATTTTTGAACAATTAAATGTCTCTTTATTTTAAAATTTTATCTTTTATTTTGTGAAAGATGTCCCTTTTTTTCTATTTTATTAAATGTCATATTTGATCAAGCAATCAAAATATATGTTTTAAGCAATTAATTTAGTCAAAAGATATGTCATTTCAACATATAGGGTGTTTGGTCAAATTGGTCGAATTTTTATTAAAAAAACAAAGTTTATGGATAGGGTTTGAAAAGTTATGATTTTTTGTAATGATTTTAATGAACGGTTTTTGAAGTTGGTTTTGCACATTATCAAAATAGTGAGATCACATAGGATTATGAATCAACTTAAGAAACATACATGTGATAATATTACATGTGTTGTGCACATGTGGCACATTGTTAGGTGGTTGGTGAAAATCTATGATTTAAGTGTTCAATCATTTTTTGAACTTTCAAATTTGTGAAACAATGTTGAACAAATGGTAATGGATGATTATTAATTGTTAATATTTTGAAAGTGTTTGGTTTTGATATGTGGTGACAATATTGCAAGCTTTTTGATATTGGTAATATTGTTACGATAGTTTTAAGTGTTTGAATGTTATGTGTTCTAATGTGACATTTTACTAAATTCATTATAATTAACTAATGCATTGATGGGTCATGCATAATGTTTTTTTTTCCCTCATTAAAATATTTGTGAAGTATATATTTTCCTTATATTTTATGCTTTCATCAATATAAAATGTTTCATCATTTATAAATTTTCAAAGAAATGTTAAATGTTAGGTTTTTCATATGGACATCATTTATTTTATTATTATTTTGATATGAAAAAAATTCAAAACATGATTATGAAAAAACATTAATCCAAATTGATGAAAACTTATTAAATGTCAATAAAACAAGACACCAAAAAGAGGGGGGAAGGAAGGTATATGATGGAAGGTTTAAATCTAAACAAACAAAAAAACATCAATGAAAGTAAATTACAAGGGGTGTCACCAAAAAACAAGGAGAATTTTTTTTGCAATGTGCACATCCCCATTATTGGACATACATGGATTAAAGTATGTTTCTGAAATTTTTACTGAAGTATAACAATGGAATTCAAATTATGGTATAGATATAAACAAGTGAAAAGATCAAAAACCAATACAATGAGCAAAATTTAGAGTGTAAATCTTAGGTTTTGAAATATATGAACCAAATTCTAATACTCTAAATAATACAGCATAACCCTAAAAATCCAAATGATATTTTGCAAAACGCCATGTAGCAATACCCACATAAGGATAATTAATGCACACTGTTTGAGGAGTATGTTCTTAAACTGGAGGCTGATTATACAAATAAAGAGGAGGCAGCCTCACTGGTTGAAAAGCAGGTATGCTGTCAAACTTCACCAGTGACATTGTACTTAAATTGTATAGATGAACTTCCAACTAACATTCTCTGGTTGGGAAACATTTGACTTTGTTAAAAATCTTGTTTGATTGTGCCATTTCACTTTTGTACTTTTGAACTCTAATTGTTGTATCTTCACTGTTGTGGATTTTACAATGCATTGAGACAGACATAAGACAGATGCTCCAACTGGTGAGTTCTCACCTTTCAATTCCTTCACAGGTGGAAAAGCTTCAAATGAAGCTGAGCAATGCCATGGATGTCGAGGAATCACTTTTGTCAAAGTTTGATAAGCTGGAGGAAGTGATTGCTCTTAAGAAAGAGAAATGTGAGAGTTGGGAGATAAATTGCAAAAAGTTGGAAGAGCAGATTGTTCTTGCAAGGTCCATAATGCAAGAAGAACGTGATGCCAGGATGAAGCTGTCTGAAGAGATACAATAGCTGAATGAGATGCTGGAGCAAAGTAGGGCTAACATTGCTCAGACTCCACATGCTGAACACATTCTTGTGCTGGTAGGTTCTGATTTTTTTATTATCAATCAAACCTGACATCCATGTCCTGATTATTTTTCTACTGTGGTTGTTTTAGTTTATTGATATTCTTGTTTTAGTGCTCATCTAATATTTCACAATATGTGGCATGAGCAAATATAAAAAATATTGTGAAAACATCTATAGTTAATAAGCACTGCATCTGCCTCATACTGAACTTAGGTTTGCTGTGATGTAACCTTGTGTGGGTGATCCAACCATTCGCTTTATGGTAGGAAAAGCTTTGAAGAAGGAATGTGTGGGAGGCTTTGGCATGATGTGTGTCATGCAGGTGTTGGACGAGTATGAACCCAAGGAGGTCACCAAGTTGGTGACTTCCGCCAAGTGCATAAGGCAAGTTTTGGAAGAGTTCCCGGATGTGATGCCCGACGAATTGCCCGAAGACTTGCCCCCGAGAAGACGGGTTGATCATGCGATTGAAGTGATGCCGAGAGTAGAACCTCCTGCCAAGGCCCCAAATCGAATGAGCCATGAGGAGTTGAAAGAGCTTAAGGTTCAACTCGAAGAACTCCTTGCGAAAGGGTATATCAAATCAAGCAAGTCACCATATGGGGCACCCGTCCTTTTTGTTCACAAAAAGGATGGGACTTTAAGGATGTGTGTTGATTATAGAACATTCAACAAGGCAACGGTGAAAAATTGGTATCTTTTACCTCGCATCGATGATCTATTTGACCGTTTCTCGGGAGCCAAGGTTTTTACTAGAATTGATCTACATTCCGGGTATTACCAAATTAGGATAACGGAAGGGGTCGAAGAGAAAACCGCTTGTCGCATAAGGTATGGCTCATACGAGTTCAAGGTGATGCCCTTTGGGCTCACCAATGCACCCGTCACGTTTTGCACTCTCATGAATGACATTTTTCGAGAATGGCTTGATGATTTTGTGGTCGTCTACGTAGACGACATTTTGATTTATAGTAGCTCCTTGAAGGAGCATGCGGAACACCTTCGCAAGGTGTTCCAAAGGCTAAGGGAAAACAAGTTGTATGCCAAGCTCGAGAAGTGCGAATTTGGAGTGACGGAAGTGGACTTCCTTGGGCATAGGATAACTCAAGAAGGTTTAATGATGGATGATCACAAGGTGAAAGCAATTTTGGATTGGGAGCCGCCTCAAATATTCTTCTTTTTCAAGATCTTAACAAACACTTAAATTTTTTCGCCTTTATTCTATGGACAACAAAGGATCAATCACTCATTTTGATTTCCTTTCCAGGAGTCAATAAGTTGTTTTATGTGTTTGGCAATTCGTACCTAACAACAGAATCCCATAAAAATTAACTATATTATTTCAACATGGTTCAACTTCCAAGATCACACAAAGATTCAGGGTAGGGTTAGCTAATATAATCATTTCTACTTCCTAGAATCCCTTTAGTCCCAAAAACCTCCGAAATTCTCACGATGCAGCAAGTACTTTTCTCAAGACAAAACACATTCCATAATTAGTTCAAAATCTCCAAAAATAATTATGCATGAGCTACCACACAACCACTCCAAAAATCTTAGACACGCTCATCCTCTCCCTTGTGTTGGTCCCTACAAAGACACATGTAAAAACTCTGGACCTTTTTCTTACCATTTTTAGCACAGTGGAAGTTTTCTCGTCAAGATTCTTCCAATCTAGTCATTTTGAACATACACTTCCATCTATTTACAATAGCCCAAAATCAAATTTTGACCACCTTTTTTGTCCTCGAAAAAGTCTAGCAACTTAGCTTTTCTTTCCTCCCTATAAAACTTACCTTCACTTTTGCAACATGCATCAAATATTCTCTTCATCACTTCATCTCCTTGCTTCCCCAAGATCCCCCTACCAATCTCCTTACACAAATTCAATCCATAAAGGTTTTGAACAACATAAATTGCCTTCTATTTCATAAGTTATCTCACCAACTTCCTTTATCATAACCTACAAAGTAACAAAACACACAAAAAATATAAATATATTAAAAGCAAATTTCCGGCACTGTTAAAACATCCTACTGCCAATAGTTTAGCCACTAATTTAAATTAGGGTTTGTAGCCTTCATCCATAAAAAAAAAGATGACATGATTTTTAGATTGTGTGGGAACAACAATAAATCAATTACTCAAACCTTCCCAAATCAAAAGGAACATATTAGATAATTAAAAGGGAAGAACATTTAAAAGGACATCAAGTTTTAAAAACCTTTCACCTATAGCAACAACACATTTCAAAATGAAGGTTATATGTGTTCATTGCAATGTCATCAACACATTCTATTTGTAAAATGAGTCCAAAACCAAAAAAAACCAAAAAAAACCTTTAAAACCTTTCAAGCTTCATATCATGTTGGCACGTCAATGAAAAAATAAATCTACCTACTAATGCAAACACCCAAAAACATTTGTGATTGTAGGGAAAAACTAGTCCGTTAAATATTGATCATAATAAATGTCATCCTTAACTTCAATTGCAACTATAACAACAACCCCATGAAATAGAATTATGCATGAAACCAAATCTAATTAAATGATGTAAAGTGACATTTGAACATCATTCACCAAAACCATAATGTCAACCCTTTGACACAAATTCAAAAATTGGTAATGGAAGAATGTGGATTTGTTCCATACACATAAAATCTCACATTTTTCGTAATAAACATTAAGGCATTTCGCACAACATCATGGGATGTCTTCATTCCCTCACCATGAAAGTATTCAAAAGAAACTTCTCAAAAGCTCCTAACATTGTAACTCCAAATTTCCAACAACTGCACTTACGTGGGGTGGGTGAAGGTCTTGTAGCCGTCCCGTCGCCGATAGGTTGGATAGCTACTGGTGGAGTCCTCAGTTTGGGGCTGGAAAGTTTTGGGATAACCCTTGTTGCAAGCCCCATTCACCATGCAAGGACATGAGGGATGTAAGGCCCCACAGGGTCCATGCAACATGCGAGATGTCACAATGTTGTAAAGCTCGGGGTGGGTGGATTTGTCTGGAAGCTCGGCACACACGATCCGGTTATAATCGTTGCTGTCACGCGGCTTGTCTTGGCTACGTAAAATGATCAAAATGTGACCGTGTGGCAAGCCCCGTTTCTACCATGGATGTCCGCCATCGCAGTGCTCAAAACACTGCAAAAGGTTTTTGAGGAGGGCATTGCACTTCATGTTGAACATCCTGGATGTCAAGTCAAGGCGGTCGTTGGCTTCCTCCCCAAGCCTCAGCTCATGTAGAATCTCTAACCAATTTGGGTTGCACGTCATGGTTATGAATATGTCAAGTTTTCCAAACTTTCTAACCAAGGCCATGGAATCTTGGTAGAGCTGGTTCATGTGGCGGGGGCTACCAGCAAAAGTGGTTGGAAGGACCACCATGCGCCCAAAGTTGGTGTTGTTAGCCCCGTCTTGCTACATGGCATCTACCATTCCTTTATATTGGTCAGCACACAGGGTGGTTTAGTTGAAGCGCACCCACCGTAGCTGTTGCCCCTCAACCTTATTATAACTCTAGTGGGTACCCGTGACATTCGGACACAATCCGCCCGTGCCCAGCCCACCCATGCCCAGTCCGTGCCTAGTCCCGCTCGTGACTGTGCCCGTGCTTAGTCCGTGCCTAGTCCCGCCCGTGCCCATGCCTGTGCCCATGCCTGTGCCCAGCCCGTGCCCAGTGCGTGCCCAGTTCCCGTCAGTTATATTACAAACTAACCCCAAAAAATAAAAGAAGGTCAAAATGGAATAAAGTTATGTGATAAAAAAACAAATCAATCTTATATATAAATTCACTTAGTGCGTGCTTGCGTGCGTGACACGACAGTTCTACGTTTTAATCCGCCAGCAGAACTGGCCTCTGCGATCGTCAGTCATGACTCACCAAAGGCCATTATCTCACGTAATTCTCACCCGGCTCAAACCCTGAATAATGTGTATCAATTACCAACCACAAGTGCCAGAGTCATTAATGTTAATCGCCTAATTAGTGAATGGAACAGGTAAATAAAAAATAAACTAAGAAAATTAAAGGAACAGTAAATTTTTATTTTTAAAAACTATTTTAAGAAAACCACATTCCAGTATATAAAACAATTTAGATCCAAATTAACACATGCCTTTATTTACTCTCTTTTCTTTCTCTCTCGGTCTCTCTTTCTCTCTGTCTCATCAACTCACTAATCCTGTTTTTAAAACTCACTAAACCCCGCCCTACCACATCCGTACAACGGTGGTGTCTGTCCGTCTGTCTGCCTTGCAGGGCAGGGGGCAAGGCAGGGCGGGCAAGGCAGCGAGACAGGGTAGGGCGGCAAGGGCACGGCAGGGTAGGGGAGGGCAGGGCGGCAAGGGCAGGGGCCAAATAAAGAGTAAAAGATAAAAAAAATAAAACTTATAAAACTTCACAGTGGCCGAAGGTCACGGGCACCCACAGGGGAATTCACAGTGGCCTTCGGCCACGGACACCCACTAGTTGATATAATTTAAAATGTGTTAACATTGTTTTAATTAACACAAATGAAACATAATAAAAATAAAAACTACAAAAGGTAATGTTGTTAATAAAACCCAATTCAAAAACAAAATCATCGTTAACAAATGCACCCGGAAAAAAAAATAGTTATAAAATATTTTAAATCATTGATTAAAATTATCAAATGTATGTTTTAATTTCCTTATGCCAAAATACTCCACCACGAATGAGAAGGATAAAACATCACTAAGGGAACAATAGGGAATAAATGTTAATGAATCTTGGGCAAGTTGATATAAAGGAGGGTAAAAAATAACTTGCACCTCTCAAACAAAATGAATGAATAAGTATGATCGAGGTTGAAAAAGACCCAAATTAAAATGATACAATGCCAAAATCCAAACCCAAGCTACCATTGAAAGAAAACAAATTAAAAATGTGATTAAAAAATGAGTGACTTTATGAAAATATAAAATGAAAAATATATAACAATGTTTTTAATGATGGGTCATGGCACATTGCAAAAACAAAATGCCACTTTTAAAACAAAGGATGTCACGCTAATCCCCACTCTTATTTTAGAAGATGAAAAAAACATATCAATCATACGCCTAAACTAAAAAGAATGAAAACCTAAAAGCTAAAAGAGGTAGGACCTCCATTGATAAACCCATCTACCTTAGGCAAACAAACAAGCCCCAAAACAAAATAATTTTTTAATTATTTAAAAAATACAATTACCCAAAGGTAGCTGCACCCTAAAATATATACAATTTTGAATTAAAAAAATAAAATGAAAAAGGGACACAAATAAAATACAAACATTTTTTTTAAACAACATTTTTTATTTAAAAAGGAAAAAAAGGCAACGACCTAAATTTAAATCTTAAACTTAAATTTAAAACCCTTTAATAATCATGTGAAGTAAATTAGACAAAAAAATAAGGACTTTCAAAAAAAAAATTAAACCTATAAAAAATCTTACTAACGACGACAATTCATTTCAAAATATATGAAATATGAGTCTTTGCAAAAAATTTATTACTATCTATTAATAAAATGCCTTTTAAAATTGATAATAGAAAATTTTTAGTGCCTTTAATTGACCATGCCATATTAGCACATCAATGTACAAAATCATTCATTTATTAATGTAAACCATCAAATGTTTACACAACAAGACAAAAAAATCCCCTTAGGTGTTAGTCATAACAAAAAATTTCATTTGTTTGGGTCAAATTCATTATGACAACTCCCTTAAAAATCATGATTTAAAAAATAATTTAAATAAGATCAACAATGACAACATTAATCAAAATGAAAATCTTATTTATGGATACAATAATGCAAATGGATTATCATTAAAATTAAAACAAGGACGAAGGTGTTGGAACAACACGTTCACAGAAAAGGTGAATCCAAGATATCTATTAATGGAAAACAAAAACATTTCAACATCATAAAAAATTACGCATTTTCCTTTTATGAAAATAACACAAAATGTATATTCTTATTGAATCTATAGAATGGCCATATATATAACGATTAAACTTAAAACCACTAAATGAAGAAATTCAACTTTGTGTGCAATGTTGTGAAAAATATATCAAAGGTCATACAAAATGATAAAATCAAATAGACAAGCAAAAAACTTGACCTTAAATGATTTAAAACAAACATAATGAAGATTATAAATCACGTTTGAGATGATGTTAAAAAAATTATAATCTTGTCTTTTTAATATGTTTTCTTGAAATTGATTCATTCTTTTATTCAAAAATTATTAAAAAGGGTAAATACAACCTTGAATTATAAAACAAAAAAAAGGTTTCGTGTTATCCTAGAATAATATAATTAAAAATAAAATGTTTTTGAACTACATGTTTTTATAATTTTAAAATAAAAATAATCAACGATCTTACATAAATGAAAAGATAATGATTAAGGCCACATGAGTTACATTCCCAAAATAGGTCGTTGGGTCAATGGCCTAAATGAAGATGAAAAGTGAAGTAAACTAACAAACCATAACATTTCAACAAGCTTAAACCCAAAAACCTTATTAAAAAATTTGAATCAAAACTAAAAGTTAAAACTAAAAACTTGAAAGGGGAAGAATTCACATCAAACATGAAGGTCTTATAGCAAAATAATGTGAAAGGGTCTTAAAGGGCACCAAAACGTCATGTAACTTTGAGAATGCATATGGATGCCACACATTTTTGTCCAATTTTTTTTTTAATGACATGGAAAATTCACATTATAAAAAATTTCATATTGTTAATTAATTATAGTTGTAAATGATTATATATATATATATATATATATATATATGTTAAATATAACTTATTATAATGTTTAATTGCTTTAGACACATCAAAATGGCAATCACATCAAAGTGCGATTAATATGAATTTTCATCCAACTAACATCCAACCAACATGGCATAATAATTTATGACTTGTTTTTGCAATTAAAATGTGCAATCACATATGCTTTTAGGACATGCCCATTTGCAACTAAATTTATTTATTCACCTAACATAAAAAAAATAAGTGGTGAAATCTATTCACCATTTGGTAACTATTATCCATTAAATGATTTTAAAATGGCAATAAATAATAATTCTAAAAATCATTTATATATTTTTAAAAATGTAATCATGATATTTGTCTAGTTTAAATTAAAATAGGATATGAAATTTAGTTTAAGTTAAACTTCGTTTAAATATATAACATATTTTAAATTAAACTAAAATAAACAACCTAATATAGGGTAAGTAGGTAGGCTGAATACATGTAATTGCATGTAAATCATAAGCTTAAATAAATAGGTAGGTAGAATCTTAGATTTTTTTTGTTAATTATCACAAGCCTCTTTATTGGTTCTTTTTCAAAATGGCAAATGCACTTCGAATGTTTATAATGCATACCATGATAATCCATTATTTCACATAATTCTATATTTTACAACTTTGAATTTATAAATATTAAAGGATATGGAATAGAATATAATATTTAAAAACATTATAACATTATGTAACATCATTACACCTTTTGTTTTGTCCACAAAAACATTTTCACATATTCACACAATAAAATACCTATTATTTAGCCTACCTACTTATTAACTATTACATATTACGTATTTTATTTAATAAATTAATTGCTTATCACAAATCAACACAATAAAATATTTACTATTTAATTTCCTTACATATTACCTATTACCTAACCTGATTAATTAATTAATTACCCTTTTAATTTATTTAATTAATTAATTAATTATTATTATTATTATTAATTATTGCACCTTAGACTATCATTGATTGTTATAAATTATTTCACTTTAAGTTATTTTTTACTACTATAAATTATTATACCTTAGATTATTGGAAATTATTCTATTCTAGTTTATTATGCATTATTTTACATTATTCCACCTTATGTTATTCTAGGTTATTTTATTTTAAATTATTTTTGGTATTTTTTATTATTTCACCCTAGGTTTTCTTTTGGGTTATCTTAAGTTATTATCAATTATTCTAAACTATTTCACTGCATGTTATTTTTGGTTATTATTGTTGTTGTTGTTTATTATAGGTTATTTTAAATTATTTGAACCTACGTTATTTTTTATTATTTTAAATTATTCTACCCTATGTTATTTTAAGTTATTTTAACATTTTGAATTGTTTTATTTTTGGCTACAACACACACAAAAATGCACAAGCTATAATGTGCAAAAACCTTATTTGTAAATGACTATTAAATTGAAATGGTGTTTCATTTTAAATATATTTTTGAAACTTCAAATTACCAAATCTAACAATCCCATTTGTCTAGAAAAAAATGGGTCACACCTACACACAACCTTATTATGTTAAAAATTGCAAACACATGGGTTTGTATGGACAAGATTTTTTGTAGTGGTAGGCAAATTAAAAAAATCCTAAACCCTAATACCCTCCTTAAGAGCCCAGAATCCAATAGAGGAAAAAAATCAAGAGGTAAGCCAAAAGGGGACCAAGTTATGCACACTTATGAAGTTGGACTATTAGCCCCACCAAAGCCAATCAGGACGCAAAATGCTCAAAAACACAAGGAACCATTGAAGCAGAATCGATGATGTGAATTTCATCAATTATGGAAAAGAATTAAGTTTATGTTCATCAAATATCCACATCATTCTCTCTCTCCCACGCTTGTTGAAAGCTTTAATGTTTTCACCTTAATCAATGGTCATGTACATCACATCATCAAGGCCATGAAAGATAGCATTTGCACATCAATGTATTTTATTTTCTCCATTACATATAAGTGCCAAGCCTTTAATACATACAATATTGCACAACGGAAAATCTAAATGTTTTTTTCATTCCAAAAAATCATATGCATGCATACACAAGTCATATTAATTAAACCAAAAGGTGGGATGTAAATATCTTAGACATGAAAATAAATTAATATGTTATAGATCTTTATGAAACATGAAAACAAATAAACAAGTTAAATAAAATTGGTATCCGCTGTAATGCCTTAAACTTTTGTGGGGCATCATTTACAATGAAACAACATGGTTTTAAATTTAACATGATTTTTAACACCTTCATGTTTAGAGCTTTGATGCAGTTGACTAAATCATCAACAACTTGTCGACTTATAATGATCCATGCTAAAGGAATTCCCATTTGGTGCCCCATCAAAGCCCATCAAAATGAAAAGTTGGAATTTCATGTCATTGGTGTCAAATGTGGCATTTATTGAAAGAAACCCATTGTGGCCATAGGAGAACATGGATTTACATTGCCTTGGTGTTTTGATGCCAATGGTAAATGTGACTTGGAACACATTAACTTCTTTGAAATAAAAACATGTCCTTTAAATGGTCATATGCCCAAATTTGAACTAAAATGGCTAGATGTTTATGTAAACATTAACTCCCTCTTCTTTTTTTGTAATTTAAATGAACAATATTTTGTTGTTTAATGAAATCATCCCTCATCATGGGTTCTCTAACATTCATTGACACCAAATTGTTTTGGGCTTGCCATAAATTTGTTTAACGATGTAGCCCAAATGCAATTGAATCCACATAATCCCTCAACTTTCCATTTGAAGACCATAGTGGGATTGTTCCATTTATATTTGGGGTTATGTTGTCCATGTGTAAGGAACCCATCTACTCATGCATGTGTTCTATGATAAAAAGAATTATATCCACTACATTGAAGCAAATGTACAATCTTTTGATTAATAACTAAGTTAAACCTTTCTTGGTGAAACAAAAGTGGCTTGGGTCATTGCAGTGATCATTTGATCCATATGTACATTCATACCTATGCAAAAATGAAGTCAATCTTCAAATGTATGTTTATGTGAGGTATGACATAAAAATGTGAAAAAAATAAATGCATTGGGACATATGTATTATTCTTAAGAAAATTACTAATAGTTGGAACTTTTACCCCCTTTGTGTGGTGCCAAATTCTTATGTATGTTCCACTTTATCAAAATGTCCAAATCCCTTCATTCACCTTCTAAAATCTAAGAAACAATAATGTGAAATATAAGTATTTAGTTGACACTTTGTTTTGATTTCTATGTTGAATGATAGGTGTCCACACCAAGTCCATGTTTGAAAATTTCAATGGGCTTTGGATATGAATTTGTCAAAATTTTGGAATCCTTCCCATGATTGAAAAACGCAATGTATGGTTTGTGCATGCATCAAAATATTTTTAAAAACTCAAAATACCTTTATAATATTTATATAAACCATGATGTTTGATTGGAATGATTTTGTAATACCTAGAATATTCTACAAACCAACCTTGTAATATTTGCATGCTCTATTCAAAATAATAATTACCCATGAAATTTGAATATGTAATATCCACATGTTATTTTTAAAATTACACTTGTAACTTGACACTGCAATACCACATGTTTAAATAAAAATTACGTTATACATGAAAACCAAACATGCAATACTTGTAGGTTTAAAACAAATTATATTATGTAACGACCCAACCATACAATACCCACATGCCAATCTGAAAAAGTACATTAAGCATGGGGGTCAGCTATGCAATACCCCCATGCAACCCACAAACCACATTATGCATGGGTACCAATCATGCAATAACCCAATGCAAACCAAAAACTTGCATTTAACATGGGTATCAATTGTGCAATACCTTCATTCAAACCAAAAATTGTATTGTGTGTGGGTACTAACCATGCAATACCTTGACGCAAATCAAGAATCGCAGTTTGCATGGGTATTGACTATGTAATACCCCCCATTCATCCCTTATGTACACTATGTATGGAACCAACCATGCAATATTTGCACCTAAACCCTAAATTATAATTGCATGTGTGAGTTGATAATGCAACAACTGTAGTTGAAAACCTTTTTTTGTGGGATTTGACATTGCAATATTCATAGGCATATTGAAAACAAAAATATGCAATGGCCAACCATGCAATACACACATACGAAACACAATTTAAATGTAGATTTGATGACAATATAATACCCCTTTAGGGGAAATGAAAATTACATAATCCATGAAACTATAAAAGAATAATTGAAAGAGGAAATAATACCTCTAATATGAAAAGGTGGCACCTTTCTTCAACTAAGTTGTAACCCTAAATCAACATCAAACTCCAAATAAATAAACACACTAGTGCAAAAAAACCCTAAAACATTTTAATGGGGGATGAACATTGAACCATAACAACTATAAATATATATAATAACATAGATTTAAAAATATATAAATCTTTTATAAAATAAAATTTTAAATGAGATGAATTGTTTTTTAAATGATTGAAAGAAAGGAATTAAATTACTTTGAATAAGTTTTCCTCTTTAATTTGAAACATGTCACCACTTTGTTTGAAAAGAGGAAATATAAAGTTCATCTCCATATATGCCTAATTGAATTTCCCCTTGTGAATCCCTATATCATTAATTTGATTTGCCTTATAAATCCAACTTAAGGTGAATATAATTAACATAAAACATTATGTGACTTGAAAGTATCATTTTCTTTCTAAATATTTAATCTAGCCAATAGAAATTAGAACTTCCCTCTTCTTGCAAACAAAACTACCAAATTATTTTATTAAATTATGTACATTCGATATATTTGGCATAAAAATTTGAAGCAGATTGTTGAGAATCAACGAACATCGTATGTTACAATGGCAAAACATACATGTTTTTATCTTTAAAGGGGTTGCAATAATTACATTTGTTTGAACTTCATGATATAATGTTAACATTATGTAAGTTGATCGCATGTGTTGGTTGGGTGGGTAGGTAGGGGTGAGGTGAATATAATACTAGGTGGGTAGGTGGGTGTACTAGGGAATGGAAATAATTAGTTAGGTAAGTGCATCAAGGGATGGGGGTGTTTATTAGTTGGGCAGGTCAGAATTGGGAAGAAATATACATACTTGGGGAAGGTGAGCAACAAAAAGTGTTAACCCTAGTGCATTAAGGGATAAATTGAAATCTAGGAGCAAGATGAAGAAAAACACCCCCATCCAATCTAACCAATGGACAAAATGATTTAATTAATGTGGTAATGGGTGCTAGTTCACTCTACCACTTTATGGGTACATAGGTTATGAGATGTTACTTGTATTGATTTCAAAACAATGAAAGACAAAAAAATTGATATTTAAGTTTTAGGTGAACTGACAAATGTCATTTAAACATTTCTCTTAAGCATGAAGACTAGGCTAAATTGGCTTTGTGAGCATGTGGAAATATTGGAAAAGCAAAACGATGTTTTCAATGATGACGATGACATTCAAAGTAATAAAATTTATAAATGTGGAAAAATAAAACTAATTAAGAATGAAACTATTTTGTTTTTAAAGGAGCTTAATCATGCAAATTAAAGGAACGCTCTAAAGACCTGTAATTCATTTTTTCATTTTTTTCACAACAAAAACATAAGGAAGCTTTTAAACTTTTACTTGATGAACATTGAAAACCACTCAAAACAATGTATGTAAAATTTTGAAACACAAATAAACCTATTGAGACAAGGTGAAAAAGATCCATTAGTAGTGAAAATATGCCAAGATACATAATCCAATTGTAATAAAACATTGACAATTACATAACCCATTGGTGTTAAAGGTTTACAATTTTAATGATATGATTTGTACATATTGATGAAAATGGTACCATTACTTCCAATCCCAAAGGCTTATTATTCACTTTCATGCTTATGAACTTCCATGTGACTTAACATAACATTTTGATGATAGGTGCAAGATCACAACATAAGAATTTTTTGCAATTTGAATGATTAAAAATTTGAAGTTCAAGGAGTACATGTGATAACATTACTTGTGAATACATCATTTTTAATTCACCTAATGACAATGGAACATTGGAATTGAAATATGGAGTATGAACATGTATGCATTGTGGTATTATTTAGTCTTGGCATACAAATAGTGTCCATGAAAAAATGTTTAAAACTATTCATTTTTAATAACATGCGATATATTTATGACATTTTAAGTAGGAAATGAAGATATACTAAATTATCTATTCAAAATGGACTTTTCAAATTAAGAGCTACAAATTAAATCATTATCCATAACTTGTGGAATGGACTCATGAAACACACATGACTTATGCAAATGGATGCAACTTTCACTAAGAGGACAATCCAACATTTGCAATTATGTTTTCAACTACAATTTGTAATTGACAAACCTAAAAAATTCTTTTTGGGCAATTGAAATATATTATTTGCAACTGAAAACCATAAAAGTCAAAAACAACATTTCAATTGCAAACGTTAACCATTTGTTAAGACCATGGAAATAACCACTTTCTACCATTTTAGTTGCAAGCAACAATTACCATTATAGTCAAAAGGTGCTTTCAATTATAATCAATAGTGGATGAATTTCGTTTGCTAACATTACATGACATGATCACCAAATCTTGAGTTGCAAATTTGAGTATGTTGCACCTAAATTGAACAAAAATTTCAGCCAATAATTTTGTGATTCATGATACATTCACATCCATTGGCTAAACCACATGACAATCAAACTAGGTCATTTAAAAATAGGTCTAGGTTAAACCACATGGCATTTAAACATAGGCCATCTAATTTAGGCTAGGCCACATGACACTTACACATAGGCCACCTAGGCTACCCTATGACATGTGGCACCTAACATTAGTACAAAATGTGGGTATAGTTAATTAGTGTTTGTTCAATGGATTAGTGGATTCATTCAAAATCTAGTGAAAGTATTTAATGTACATGAATGCATTTTGTTGTAATGTAAACATAGGCCATTTAAGCTAAGTTAGACCACATGGCACCTAGGCTAGGCCTAGACATAAACCACCTAGGTTTAATTACATGGCACCTAAGTTAAATTAGACCCCAATAACCTATGTGGCCTTAGTCCATGCTTAGAATTCATCCGCATGGAATTTAAGTTATGTCTAAACCTAGCCACATGGCATCTTAAATTAGGCTTAAATTTAGCCCCCATAACAATTAGCTATAAAACTCTTATTTCATTTTGGGTTTATCATTTAATGTTGAATCTCTTTTATTGTTTCATTTCATATGGCTATCCCATTTTCATGTTTTTTTGTGTTTTTCCAACATTTTAATGCACATTGTTGTATAATTTCAAATATAAAACAAACAACATGGGATAAACATTTTGGTTGTAATATAGTTACAATTATGCCCATTTTAACTACCACCAACTATTTATTGGCTCCCTATTTAACCTAATTTACTAACTAGGTAGTCAGTTACAATACCTAGTTACCTACCTTTTTAATACCAAGCATAACCTAGCCTAACACCTATTAATTAACATAACCTATGTGGCGCCTAAGCTAGGCCTATAACTACACAATTTGGCATTTAAGGCTTAAATCACTTAGGCCATGTGGCACCTATGCCTAAACCACAAGTACCACATGGCATTTAGTTAGGGTTAAATTTTGGTCATGACATCTCTCACATAGGCTAGGCCTAAACTGAGACCACATGGTACTTAGTTATAGGCTTACATTTAAACATAGGCCATGCGATGTGACACCTAGGCTACTTTTTAACTTATGCCATGCAATGTGGCATTTAGGTTAGGTTATAGCCTAAAC
Organism: Sphagnum tenellum; assembly: GCA_963921925.1. Taxonomy (NCBI): domain Eukaryota; kingdom Viridiplantae; phylum Streptophyta; class Sphagnopsida; order Sphagnales; family Sphagnaceae; genus Sphagnum; species Sphagnum tenellum. The sequence goes on along the minus strand of OY998148.1, from coordinate 1,036,290 downwards.
ATAAGTCATGTGGCACATAGCCTAGGTTTAGACCTAAATCACATGGTCCATAGATCTAGGCCACACCTAGGTTAGGCCCCAACCTAAACTAGGCCTTGACTTGGGCCATACCATGTGGCATCGAGATTACACCTAGACCTAGGCCACCTATTTTAGGCCTAGACTTAGGTAACCTATGTGACACATACGTTAAGATAAGTGGCACCTAAACCATATAAGTTACCTAAGTTTGGGCTAAAGTAGATAAAGTAAGGCCATGTGGTTAAGCTAAACTACTTATATACATCCTACATTATGTTATTTAATTGAATAGCTTAGCTTAAACAACCTACATTCCTAGGTTAAATATATATAGGTAGGCCGGTAGCCTAACATACACCTATGTATACCTATGTAATAGGTCACCTAACCTAGGTATATAAGTAGCTTTGAAAGGTTTTAAACATTCTACTTGGATGCAAAGTTACGAATGTGCACAACATTTCATCCATGGAGTGTGAACTTTTTTATCCAACCTTAAACCAATATTACAAAAATAGTTGGATGGACAATCTGTGATGATGCCATGTCACTTGGGAAAGATCTCAAGTTGGCATTTCAATTTTGAATAACTAAGAAATTTGTTGATGCCAAGAATATTCATTTATTTAGCACCTAATCAAAAGTCATTTCTAATTGTCCACCAAATTAGTAGGTGGATTGATTTATTTGGTAATCACCATTAATATATTTAAATATAAAAAATTGAAATTGTAACATAATTCAAAACAATATGCAATTGAAAACTTTTTGCTTAGAAAAAGGACATTTTCTCTTAGTGTTTATATATCTAATATGACTTGATGAATATGACATAATTTTCAATTAATTTCATGAAATAAGTATTCAAGGTTTTAGAAATGTATGATTTAATTTTTTTTTAAGTCCTTGAAAATCACATATTGATCAAATTAAAAATTGAACACATTGATAATAAATAAGATTTTCATTTTTTGAATTTGCAAACTGTTATTCTTTTAATAAAATGGTTGTCATTTTGAAATTATGGCTACTTATTTCGCAATATGAAAAGGACAAAATATAAACTCTACATCTATTGATTTGAACCACTCTAACATGCCGAGACCTTATTATAAACTAAAATTGGTTCTATATAATATGCAAAGCATCATTAGTCAAACAAATATTAAAGGACTACATTCACCATGCTGACTTTAAATGTGCATAAAAAACATGATAAAGTTTGCAAATATTGTCTCAAACAATTAGAAACATACTTTGGAAAGGTGCAAGGATTTGCTAATGATGTGATTTTAGAAAGGATTGTGAATGTTATGAAATGTTGGTTTAGAAACAAAATCATTAAATACATGGCTTGATCAACATAGTTAAAGAAAGATCCAAAAGATCCTTAAACAACTTAGTGTCAAAAACACAATAAACACAACATTGGTTGTCAAAAATTTGAAAACTTCATTTAGCTACACTAGTTTGTTATTAACAATGTCTCCCACATCCATTAGGATTGGAAATTACCAACTAGTATTTCACAAATCGCAAAGTATTATCATTGCTATTCAATGGTTCATTTATTTTTTATTGTTCCCCATACCATTATTGTTTTCTTGCTTATTTCCAACCTTTCACATCCTTTCTATGTGTTTATTTGTATTATTTGTTGCCCTCAATGTTCTTAAATTCCAAAATATTAGATTGAAAATTTTATTTTCATTCCTTTTGCAATTAATTTTATTGAATTTGATTCTAGACTATATTTTTTAGCCCTAGCCCACCCTTGTCACTAAGTCCCACCTAGAGCCATGTCAAGTAAACAAAAATACATCCACTTGCTATCCATAAGGGGAAGGTGTCATTATGGTCACATTCAAAATCCCCATTTTCATGGGATGGCATTAGGATGAATTTCATGATTTTAAATTTCATAATCCATGCACCTTCAGCCTTATATGAAGATGCCTTAATTTATGAGTCATTCCATTGTTATAATGTTTTGAGCTTTTTGAATATCAAATTTGCGTTTTACACCTCCAAATTGAATTGCCCTTTCATTTTCCAAAATTTAAATTCTTACAAATATTAGAAGATTGAATAACAAAAGGGCTAAACAAGGAATGTGTCCATAGGGTTACCATTTTAAGAATAACACAAATTCCTAGGTTGAAATTTAGTTACACCATTGTTGTTTTGTCAAATTTCATTGTTTTGAAAAATTAACATTTAAGAGTGAGTAAAAACATTTATGAATTATTCAAGCTTGAAGCCATTTTAGCATTTCAAAGCTTAAGGATTTCTTAATTCATGAGTATGGGACACAAAAGGACATGTGAATTTATATTTCTTGATTTGGGTACAAGTTACATCATTTAATGAGGATTTGCACATTTTCAATAGATAATATCAAAGTTGAAGTATTCAATTTTTTGAATTAGTTTTTTTAGTCATCATGCATATATTTTATTTAATTTAGTTATGAAAATTTTAACTTTTTGTTTTACAATTATTGAATTAGTTTATGGCAATATGGAGGATATTGGTAAAGTAAAAAATTGTTTTGGTTGTGAACATTGAATTGTAGTAAAATCTAAATGAAATATTTGGAAAAACTCAAAATGAAATTAAAAATTTAAACACATATGTTACATATATTTATTTCTTTAAATACTAGGGATTAACACACACCCTATATACTATATCTTGGATTTCAAAATAAACATAAAATTATTACAAAATTAATCAAATATAATTTTCACTTAACAACTAATCTATGGGACTTTATTTTAAATCATGTATTTTGTAAATTCAAAAAATAGTGTCCCCCCACCCTCCCAAAGCAACTTGTATGTCACGTTTTTGTTCCATACTTTGCAAATGTTGTTGAATGTTTATCATTGCCAAATGATTAAAGAATGATTTGGTTAACTGATTGCTAGCCCACGCACAAATCGAAGAAGTTTATTTCATGGATGAAAAATGAATATTCATATATTTGTGTCTTGTTTGTGTTAGCTAATTACACATTGAGATTAGAACTTGTAGATGTCATTTTGCAAAAGACTTATAAGTGTGTTGCTTTATAAATTGTTTCAAATAAAGGTCGATAGCATCCATACACAAAGAAATGGAAAACAAGGATTTTGATGGTCATCTTGATCTTCAAAGAAATATGTTACACAAGAAGTTATACAATTGGTTACTAAAGAATTGGAAATGCTTAGGTTTTCAAAACCAGATGATAATGAAAGGTTAGGGTAAGTAGGGTAAGGCATTTGATAAAAGAAATTTAAGTTGAAGATTTGAAGTCAAAGGCATATTCTTCTTTATGCACCCACATAGATGATAGAATTGCAAATAGTGATGAACAAAACTCGAATTCAAAAGATTTGTTTGATGATGATGAAGTTGTTGACAAGACAATCAAATGTATTAGCAATAATTAAATTGTAGTGCAATAGATTGTTTTGAAAATGATCAAACTTTGTTATTTTTAAATTTCAAAAGAGAAACATACAAAATTCTAAATTTCTAAAAATTTCGCATGAAAATTTTCAAGGTTTTTGGAAAATTGTGGGGGAGAATTCATCAAAATTTGGAATTTTGCTGAATTATTCCAAAACCTAGGCCAATTCCATCAAACTTAAAAGATTACCATGGTACATGTTTCTTGAATAATTAATTATTTTGGAAGATTCCATCTCAAAAATATATATTCCTCAATACTCCAAAAGATCCTTCTTTTCTTAAAAGAAAATTGTTTGAAATTTTTTTTTTTTTGGAAATTTTTAACATATCTAGAATTAGCTGCCAAGGTACTATGACACCTAGGACCAAAACCTTGAAATATTAACTAGGACTAGGTGTTTATTTTTCAATTTTGTATTGTAAAAAAATTGCAAGTTTTTTCAACAATTAGGAAAATTAGTCAAATTTAGAGTAGGAAAATAAATTGAAAAAAATCCCAATTGTTGGTTAAAAGAACTAATTTTTTAATATTGGAACTAGTGTTTTTCATTTCAAATTTGTAATATTGCACCGTATGCAAGCATCCCCGAAGAGATTTAACACTAAATGGCAATAATTTCTACAATCAGTCCAATTTTATTTTTTTAATGGCACAAAAAATGCTCCTGCCCACTAAAATCCAAGTAGAAATGTGGCGAAATGTTTTTTAACAATTTGTTTTTGACAATTTGACTAGTTTTTCCCCAAAAAAACATTGAACACGCCAAAGAATATTCCCTTTGCAAATATTTACTTTTCTAATTTGGGAAAATTTTCAAACAAAAAAAAAAGGCTCGCTGGAAGGTTCTTTCAAAACCTAGAGCTAGACAACACTGATTGGGCCACGATAGCCTCTTGTAGCCTGTAAGAGTAGGTGCCAGCTTGGAACGTTGAAACCCTGTCAAAAATTCACAACTCAGTCCCTAATAATAATAATAATAATAATAATATCAGTGTTTTTTTTTCTGGCATTTCGCTATTTTTCGACAAAGAAATTGGGAAAAGTTTGGAGTTTTTGCTTTTCTAATGTAAACTCGACTAATTTTGCTATTTTTTGGTTTAATTTCGCCAAATTTTCTATACGAAAAAAATGAAAAAAAAAAAAAAAAACTCTGGTTCCTCTGGACCTTAGTGGTGAAAAAACTCTTACCTAGAATCCACTTATGGTGAACATGCCAGAACCAAAAGTAGCAGATTATGTACATACCAACTGATGAACACAAGCTGCACAACAAAATCTGGATACTCATATGCACATCAAAGGTATTTGCAAGTGATCACAAATGTTCAGCTCAGGCAATCTTTGTCAAGGTTCAGATGTTCGAACCATCGTTTGGAAGTAGAGTGTGGCAGGCATGCAAAGCCTAAGAGTGTCCCGAGGAGAGATAGGACTTGTCATCTATGTTCTCTAGGAGCTGTTGAGGATGAAGACCACTTACTATTAGTGTGCCCTGCTCACCATGACATTCGTTGCAAGTTTACTCAACAGTTAGGGAAACAATTGACACCGTGCAGCTTACTTCCTGAATTGATGGAGTCAGCTAATCAGAAAGCGATAGCTTTGTACTTAGTTTCTTGCCTAGACAATAGGAGTGTTTTGCTCAAGTCAACTATGTTAGTGTATTTTTCATTCATTTTTGTTGTGTAGCTGAAGTGGCCATCATTCATTAGATAGTTTAACCAAGTTTGGGTATAAACAGGATATAAAAGTAAAACAGTTTAAGCATCCTCCATATTTTTGGCTGCACTTGCTAGAACCCAATAGAGAAATCTGCAATTTTAAAAATAAATAATATCGAAACCTGGAGAACCGGAATGAGAAAAGCATAATTTTAGCCATTTGGAAAAAGAGATTAGCCAACTGGCTCAATTTAGCCAGAAAAATAAAACAACTTCATCTCGAAAATAATTATCTCAAACGAAAGAGAGAAATGAACAACAGTCGTGGAATCTCTAGTTGGTGGAATCAGGATCCCTTTTTAGGGTTAGGATCTCCGTCTTCGCCCGCTCTCATTTCTGCCTTTCGCGTTTGTCCGCTCGCTTGCGCGCGCGCGCCCGGCAAACGGGATTTGTCTCTCTCGAATCGCAGGCTGCGTGCCCTTGTATTCTCGCGCCGGTCGGAAATTTTTTTGCAGCGAAAAGCGTCATGGGAACGGAGAAGGAGAGAGAGCGTTACGTCTATGTGGCTAAGCTCTCAGAGCAAGCAGAGCGCTACGATGGTTAGTAGTTAGTACATTGCTATGACGGTTTTCCTGCTTGCTGTGTACATTTTTCTTATTCGAGCTTGTGCGTTAAGTGTCTTGCTTTTCTAGCAGGGGTTTCTCATGATCGCTTGATGCTTGGTATTCTCTAGGGGTTTCAGGGCGTTTTGTATGGTTGTTGATATGTGACTGACACTTTGTCGTTTTGCAAGAGCCTTTTGAATGATATTCTCTGGTTGAGTCGATGTTCAAGCGGGGTAGAAATATTTTGTTTGACTCCTGGCGGAAGTCTTCTTACATCAACTATCTTTCTTTTCTTGTAGAGAGGTATACGAAGGATGTCATTGTTTTAGATTCTGCGATTCTGACATGCAGCCTAGCATTTGAATCATTGCCCGTACGTCTCCCAGCCCCTGGGACTTTGTCATCCGTCTGTCGTAGTTTCTAAAAATTTGTCCTTGTGTTCCTTGGGATGTGAGCCGAAATCGTAGATCCGCTGCAGATCCCTTGGCTGATCTAAGAGCTTGGCCCTCTTTTCTTGAGGGTATCTTTTTGTTGCCTCAACTTCTTCTCTCTCTTCATCTTGTTGATCTTTCTTTTTGGGAATGTTGAGCTCCACAGAGATGGTTGAGGCCATGAAGAAGGTTGCAAAGCTGGATGTGGAGCTCACAGTTGAAGAAAGGAATCTACTCTCTGTTGGATACAAGAATGTCATTGGTGCTCGAAGAGCCTCATGGCGGATCATGTCTTCCATTGAGCAAAAGGAGGAGAGCAAGGGCAATGAGGAAAATGTGAAGCGCATCAAGGACTATCGGCACAAGGTGGAAGAGGAGCTTGCCAAGATTTGCAATGACATTCTCACCATCATTGATCAGCACTTGGTTCCATCCTCCAGCACAGGGGAATCCACTGTTTTCTACTACAAAATGTATGCATTCTTGCAGTTGGTCAAGTTGGCAGTGTGCATCTTTCTTGTCTATAATCACTTCTACTCTTGCACTCAACTGAAGATATGTAAATCCCTCTTGATTTTCATTTGCCACAATGCTTTGTGCTCCTACTGCAAGATGTTTCGTTTTCTCCTTCTATGCTTTTGGAGTTTCTTGTTTTTCCTGGAAAATTAGTGTCAGAGAGGCTTTTGTCCTGTGTCTCTGGTGGTTCTCAATCAGTAGGATTGGACCTGTAATGGCAGTCAAAAAGCCGTTCATGTGTCTATACATGTGCATGGTATTGGCAGTACACATGGCAGCTCATCACTGCTATGGGATTAACATGATGGTCTGACAATTTGTGAGTGGCTCTTGTAAGGTTTTAACTCCACTCATTGCTGTGTTTCCTTAGAGGTATTGTGGAGATTTCTCTGGAAACTCATAGATATGTATGCTTGTTGAAAGTTGCTCAAAAGTTCATGCTCAAAATGTTCTCCATCTTCCTCTTTCCTTGTTTTTTCCCCCTTTCTTCTTTTTCTTCTCATGTTCCTCTTTCTTCTCAGTTTTGCCTGGTCATTGCTTTCATGTTTATGTTTTGGTGAGCTACCCAGCCTCATGGCTGAGTCTTACTTCTGGTCTTGTGACAGAAATTCATTACATTGGTGAATGTGTGACATTGACCCCCATCCATTGCTAGGAACTGATGAAAAGCAGTTTGGGATGTTAGGATAGCTGTTCACTATCATACATTTTGTGTTGAAGCTTTCAGAATATGTGTGACTTTTGCTTATGTTCAAACTGCACCTGTTTTTTCCCCTCTGTTCTTCAGGGTGGGGTTTCCTTTCTCATATTTGCTGAAATCTGTCAATTCTCTTCAAGTTGACTTTAAATCATAGGTTTGAAGAAGTTCTCAGTACCATATATTTACTACCAGAAATATCAGAAGTTACTCATGGAGAGTTATGTGTGCAAAATGTAGGATGCTACACATTTCTATTTTCTCTATGGTATTTCTTATTTTCTAGTGTTTGTGATACCTAAGGATGGTTGTTGGGAGGATGGGGCCAAATTATCTGAATCTTTCACCCCCATATGTATCAGATTGTGTTTAGCATGGTTCTGAATCTCTTTTGAAACTCATTGCTTCTGAGAATATCCAAGATTGGCTGGTGCAATGTGCTTGGTGCACTATGTCCAGTTTGTACTGAAAGAAAATGTTCAAATCATCTGGAACTGCAGGAAGGGAGACTATTACCGATACTTGGCAGAGTTCAAGACAGGAAATGAAAGAAAAGAAGCTGCAGATCAATCTCTCAAAGCATATGAGGTATGAGCTCAATCCAATTTTCTACATCAGTGTTCAACTCCTCTGGGAATGGAAGCTTGTAACAACAGTTAGGGGATTGGAAATATTTATAGAATATTTTGAACGCAATAACAGCTGGAGTATGTGTACATTTCCTTAGTTCTTAGACAAAATACCAGAGCTGTGGATAGTGTAGGACTAGACTGTGACAACCAGAAAGAACTCATTTTTTAATCTCACTGAGTGTTATAACTAGTGATTCAACTATGCATATGTACCTGTATTTTGTATTTCAATGTTCTGTATGCTAATCATATAATAGTCGGATACTTTGTCAGTAGCACTCATAAGGTTAAGTCCAGTGACCTTCAGAGTTTCCTGACCTTCAAAGTGTGACTAGAGTTTTTCCTGCAGTCTCAAAGATATGTATACTGTTTATTAGAGGGAACCGCAGTCTAGGTTTGACATGGATTAGATGAAGCTTTGAAAGTCTAATATGCTGTCATCATTTGTGTAGGCTGCTTCAAACACTGCTGTGACTGACTTGGCACCCACGCACCCTATTCGACTGGGCCTTGCACTGAATTTCTCTGTGTTTTACTATGAGATTCTGGATTCACCTGAGCGGTGAGTTGCTTTGTGTCCACAACCTTGGCTTATTTCACTAGATTGAAATTTGTTTTGAAATCTTGGTTTTGGTGGATTGATTTCATGATACATCCTCCAGGTGCCTGATATGGCATTTTGGGTGGTTGATGGACTTGTAGGGCTTGCCACTTGGCAAAACAAGCATTCGATGAAGCAATTGCAGAGCTTGACACCTTGAGTGAGGAGTCTTACAAAGACAGCACACTAATTATGCAGCTGCTCAGAGATAATCTCACCCTTTGGACTTCAGACCTGCAAGAGGATGCAGGTGAGATTCAAAAGCTCAGTTCAGGTCCCACTATTTGGTAAGGTAGTGAGTGTCTTTGTACTTCATCTGGCATTGTTCACCTGGGTCAAAATTGTTCACCTGAGTTTCATATTCTTGACTGTGGAAGAAGTTGTGTCATGGCCTGTGCTTCTCCTGTGCTTCCTGATCTTAGTAATTTCGTGTTGAAATAAGGCCTCAATACAACATAGTGGTTTGACTACAGGAGAAGACCAGCCAAAGGGGGATGATGCAACAAGGCCTGAAGAAGCAGAGGTATCTCAGCAGTTTACCTTTTGCAATTATGTGGAATCTCTTGCATAGAATGTGTTAACATGTTTGAACTACCTTGTAACAAAAATTATAGAGTTTCTACAATTTTCAGAGCCCTCTTGTTTGTTAGCTGTATTCATGTTTCTGCCATGATTACATGAAACATGGTGTTACGTCTTCAAACTCTTATGTGGAAGCAGGTGCATATAGCCATTGTTCCAGGTCTCAGTTGTTTTTAGCTACTTGGTGGACTGATGTTTGTTATTGTTTGTGCAGTGAATTGTTTTCACCAAATGCAGACAACTGAGTACCAGTGGTGGGGCATGCCTTTACTCTGTTTGTTAGATTTGGGCATTCCCTAGCAAATCTTTTTGGGCGCAGTCTGTTTAAATTTCTCAATTTCATGAGCTATCATGAGATAAAGAGTTTCTACATACAGTTGAAACTGAATTTCTTGCGTATGTGATTAAATTTTGTTCCTATCAAGCAGCTCTTGCTCATTTTTCTTGCCAGTGCAAGGCTGCATGTCTATGGGTTCAGTTGCACCTTGGCAGACTACATGAGTTCAACTTTGTAAGTTATGTTTTCCATGCTTTCACTTGCTTGATGAGGGGGGCTTCTCCTGTCTGTTGGTTTTGGTACACAGCTGGGATTTGCGTCATGTGTGCTGTGAGGTTTCCCTTATTGCATTGTTTGAGATCCATAAGCTGCTACATTCTAGAGTGTGTGCCTCTTGGGTAGTTCTCAAATGGGGATGGTGTATTTCCAATCTTTGAAAACATCCTGGTTTCTCTGATGTAATATCTTTGGCTAGTGGTGGGAGCTGCAAGCAGTCTTCATCCTTTCAATTCCTAATGCACGAGTGTGAGATGATGGGAAAGAAAACATCTGCTGTATTCTTCAGCAAGTGGATGGATAAGTACAGAGGTAGTTCTGAATCCCAGAAGGTGGGGCAGGGACAATTAGAAAGGAGAAGTGTGAAATCTCCCTCTCTCCTGTACCCTTGGAGAATCAAGAAAGAATAGTAACATAAAGTGAGCCAACAAAGGGGATAGCAATATGAATCCGTACCCCTCAAAACTTCATGTAAATAAAATGTTGAATTTGATGTTATTAATGGGGTTGTTCAATTTCATGATCAACCATGGAAATTTTGATCAGCAAATGTGGTCTATGTTATAATTAAGTATAGCTGATGGGTATTGGTAATCACAAAACGATATCATTGTGAGTCATGATCTGTGTTTACTCATTCATATAATTAAAACAAGATGTTCTATGTTTGATCTTTGACAAATAAATTAAATGACATTTATTTCCAAGACAGTAGATTTCCACTGTAACTTTTCTCTTCTTCCCACAGATAACAGTGCAATGAAATGTCAGGATACTTACTAGGAAAAGGCAAAAGAAGCGTCCTTCAACCCTCAAATAAAGGGAGAGTTGATGTGCATAAATTGTGTACATTTACAACTGTTGAAACTTCTCAAAGGAAGATATTTCAATTTTTCTTTGTTCTGAGAGTATGGAGGGGATGTGAGGCCAATGGAGCAAACATTCCTCTTTTGGCACATATATAGTGAGATTGTATTGTGCAGTCAGTGATGTAGGGTAGACCAGCGTATGACACAACACTTAAGTGGTCAGGCAAGGCCAGGTCCAAGGGAAGGGCTCCATTGTTTCTGGTGTCCAAATAAAACTTGAACCCCTCTTGGTGCATCTGACACACTTAATAATCATAAAAAACGGATTAGAAATGAGAAATAGCCCCCAAAGTAAAGAGGGTCAAGAGCTCAAAAAACAAATCACCAAACACTACAAGGGTTGATTCTCAAACATCCATAAATTTCCTTGTATGTTGCTCTATTGCTATTAGAGTTCAAAGATGAATTGTCAAACTTCAGGTGATGCTCCTATAGCACTTTAAATCATTTAAAATGAATCAGAATTAAGAAACATATCAGGTTTGAAAGTAGGAGGGGTCCAAATAGAAGAAAAAAAAGGCATTTTGTAAATTGGAAAGCCGTATTTTTCTTTCTTATTATTTTTTCATTAATCATTTTCCTTTGCACTTCAAAGATGATTCCTAGAGCTTGAGGTAACACCCCCATAACATTTTAAATTGCTCAAAATGAAGATAAAGATATAAGTTAGTGTTCGGTCATAAGCAGGCAATCAGTGATGGGCCAATCTACCATAGTGTGAAGATTTATGTTTGATATCTGTGTTCATCAGCAACAGCAATCATTATTCTTAATTCATGTCACTTAACAACATAATGATCATCAGACAATATGTTTTCAAATATGGTTTACAATTATATCGTGCCTTTCAAACATTCACTCAAGAAAAGTGTGCATATAATGTGAAAAACAAACCTTTAGGTGAGCAAAATATTTGGCCCTCAAACTTCAACCCTCAAAAGCAGAAACAATGCTTGTAATCCTGAAGGAAAGAAATGGCGATCAAGATCTTGAGAGTATATGATGCTGCCCATGCCCATCAGCTCTAGGTCAAGTCCAAAACAGAGATAATTTGCTTACTTGACAGCATGGTGCAGCAGCTTCCTGAATTGAGGTACATCAAATACAAAAGAGTTTCCATAATAATTTTGCTCTTACAAGCGCATACTCTAATGCATTTACTGTACATCCTTACTGGTTTGCCAGAGTACACAAGAGGAGCATAGGCTCACTATTGTCACACCTGGTACTAAGTCACAATCTAGTCATTTGAAGCTGGTGCTGAGAAAAAACAAAGGATGCTGAAAGCACCAACTTCTACACAGCCACTCTCAATATGAACAGGCAGTTTTGAAGTCATGATTGTAACAAGGCCCTAGGCATGAACTAAGACATGGACAAGTTCTCTGTTGCTCAAGAACTTACTTGGCAGTTTTCTGATATACCTTGGGTTGTTTTGTTGGGATCATGAGGCCATCCTTCTGAATTGTTGCCTCCAAAGCAACTACTTGACTTTCTTGCTGAAATATGGCCCAAATTTGGTGGCAAAGATGCTCTTTTTGGCCACTTTCTCACTGGGGAACTTGTATTGCAAAGCTTGCGCGAGTGTTTCTCGGTCCTTCAGGGTGACTGGGTTGACATTTTGAGATCTTGCATACGACTCTGACTTTGTAGACTCAAAGATCTTTCTGCTCCCATTTGGTAGATTTCCTTTCACAGTGCCATTGCTGCGAACTGCTTGTATTGGTGCTTCAACACAAGCTTTGCGCCGCTGTTCACCATCAGCTCGCCATCTCCGAAGCTCCCCTTCAACAGCTGCCTTGGCAGACTCAGCTGCCTCAGCTCTTTGGATAGCGTCTCTCATTGCTGTTTGGGTGGACTCAATCAATTTCTTGGCTGCATCCATCTTGCCCAGCATCTCTTTCTCCATGACTTTTGCAGCATCAGCCTGCATCAGCCAGACAATTGATGTAGGATACAAGGTAGGCACAAAAACTCATAGAAACCGTTTCAAAGAGTGAGGAAATGTGAGAGAAATGTTCTGTATGCAAACAGAGACACATCCATTGGGGGGACCAGCAGAGCAGGAGGGGGAGGCATGAAGTTCTACACAGAAATCAACCTGAGCCATAGCAGCTGCCACTCTCTTATTTGCCAACTCATCTGCTTCTTGCACCTTTCTAGTCATTGCCTTGTACTCCTCATGGGTGTGTGTATCCTCTGGGCCCACGTGTGGAGTGTCCCTGTTAGTGCTTGCTTTCTCCTTAATATATGTGATCTGCAAGAAACCCCCATGATCAGTGTCCAACATTGGATTTTACCCTCCCCTCTTCAGGTAACTGAGATTGTGACCAACTTGAAGGGCCATGGTGAACTCTGATACAAGCATGCGCAATGCTTGATTGCTGAGAAGTACACAAAATGAGCCTTATAGAACTAAATACTTATATAAGTTTGTATGAGACGAACCTCCTGAAGAGCCATAACCTCAGAAGCTCTGGCTGCCTCAGTCTCCATCAATGCTGCTTGCAGCCGGCTTTCAAGAGTGCTGGTATGTGCCATGGCTTGCTCCAACTCCTGTCTTAGTTTCATGGAATCAATTGCTGCTTCAGCTGCTGCAACCTTTGCATCTTCTGCTTCAGTAGTCATCTGCCTTGCCAATACACTTCCACAATTATTTAATTGATGACACTTCAAGGAAACAGTTAACCAAAGATGGGAACCCATCATGTATTGTCACCACATACGTCCAGGTGTGAAGATCAGAGGTGAGCATATATTTGCCAGTGAAGAATTGCGTACAAGAGAAAATCACAGTATGATGGTTTTCAGGCCTTATCTTACTGTACTACATCCACTACAGGGCCCTTTGATTAGGCAATGGTTTGCAAATGGAAAGAACAAGTGTAATCATCTTGACCTGCTGCAAGGCAGCCATTGAACTTGACAGAGACTCCTTGGCCTTTGTCAAGCCTAGAGCAGCAGCCTCCAACTCCACACAGGAATGATTTTGCACCTCCTCCAGCCTAGAAGTTGCTGCTTCTGCTTCATTCTTTGCATTCACAAGCTCAGCATTCATATTCTTCAACTCAGCCTTCAAGGATGCTAAAGAGGCCAAGAGACAGATCTCTTGTTCAGCAGCCTTTTTCAGCTTTGCATTGACATCTTCAAGTTGAATAGCCATTGCCCTGGCCTGCAGAAACTAGATTGAGTAAGAACTTCTGCCACCAACCAAGAAAGGTAAAACCAGGATTCCATTCTAACCTCATTGACTTAACATATACACAATGCAGCAGGCACCATAGTTCTATCTGTGGATTAATGTGTTCAATAGCCACGATTCAAGCCTACAGAGACTTTCAGGATTTATGTGTGAGATAGTATGTCTGTACAGCCTTGGGACAAGACTGAGGACCATAATAGGACATGACAATAAATATCATGATGAAATGTCTACAGGAGGCCCCATCTGATCTATATGGTAGTCCCTTGAGGACTTTCTTTGCTTACTTCTGTTAGGGCAACTCAGAATATGAGAAAACAAGTCAATGGTATCCATCACTGAGGTTCTCCAGCCAGCATGAGTGTTACTGACCCCTTCTAAAGATTGATAACCCATCACATAAAACGCTGAGTATGGTATTACTGCATGAATGTTCAACCCCTGCTATATCAAAGCCTGGTACAGAGACCTCCAACTAAGTAGCAATAGAGTTATCTTAATCAGGAGAAATGGAGGCCTGGAAATATGACCTGGATTGGTATGCTGAAAGGACGATGATTTGTACAGTACCTTATCTGTAGCAACTTTGGCATCCTCAACATCAATCTTCATTCTCTGCAGACTTAAGTTTGCTGCCACCTCAGATTTCAGTGCCTTCTGTTCCCTTTCCTTAGTTGCTGAAATCTCTTGCTCCATCCTCTCCAGCTCAGCAGTGGCTGATAAAAGCTTAGCCTCTGTCTCTTTCACCTTAGCATTCAGATTTGCAACCTCAGCAGCTGCAGCATTAACTGTATCTGCTGATTTCTTTGATTCAGCTGCTAATGCAGTGCTAAATTCCCTTTCTGCCTCCATATGGGACTCATTAGCTCTTAAAAGAGACTCCTTCATTACAGACAAATCATTTGTCAGCTCATCCACTTTCTTTGCTGACATCTCAGCCACCATACTGAAGTGCTCTGCTTGTTCTTCTGCTAAGGTTTTGGCATCCATCAACCCCTGCATATGCTCCCTCATGCTCTTAATCTCACTCAGTGTGGTAGCCAGATCTGCGGCAGTGACCCTATACTGCATGTTAACTGCATCAAGCTCTGCCTGCAGTATTTCAATCTCCTTCCTCACAGTTTCCTGTTCAACAGCACTCTGCTGCTCCAATGCTGCATCAAGCTGAGCCTGCCAGGAACTGCCATCAGATTCAAATGAATATTCCTGTGTATTTTCCTTATCTTCCATGTGACAATTGTTATCCTGCAGCTTCTTCAAGTCCATGCTCTCAGAAGCTGCTAGCTGCTCCCTTGCTTTGGTTAGCTCACTGTGTGCAAGATGCAGTTCAGCTTCCAGAGAGGACATTCTCTGCCAACGACAACAAGCCCACAAACCATTTAATTGAAAGTGCAACACCATTTTTTGGAAGATTCTCTGGAAACAAGTATGTGAAGGAGCCACTGACAACATGTTCTTCATTTCAACAGCAGAAACACAGAGTTAAAAGCAAACTGAGAAAAAGGGTAGTCAGGTGAGGGTAGCAAGGTGTCTCAGGATCAAGCTAAAAACCAATGCTTACTGTTTAACAACTAATATCACAAGCCTAAATAGGTAATAGGTTTTCTCACTAGATTTCATCTTCAAAAAAAGTGCTCAATACTAAGGAAATGCACATGATATTAGAAGGTGTTGCATCACCTGGATGGGCTATGACTTCATAACCAGAAATTGCAGAAGACAGCTGATGTGTAATTACAGTGTAGAAACAATTTGTGAGAGACATTGAGCTGACTATGACCCAGATGGTGTGGTTCTGTTCCTTGCAAACATTACTAACACTGCATGCTTCCTGGACAATAATAAAACCGCCTGGACAAGCAGGAGTACCTGATCTGGGCTCGGACCGATGGTGAAGTTGCGCTGCACCCTGGTAGAAGATCCCTCACCAAATATGTTGAGTGCATCCTTGACTGATGCAAAGGGAGCTGCTGTGTCTATCTCTATTCTGGACTCTGTCATGACTACAAAACTCTCCTGCACATCACACAAAATGAATCTTTAGGACTTGCAAATCTGGGGAATTCATTAAACCTCAGAAGCTGGAAGCTCTCTCCTCTAGAGAATGTAACATAGGTCCACAGTAACGTAAAGAAAAGGTTTGGATTGGTTTGCCATCAACAGATCCCCGGATGCGGCTGAAGATCTACTTCAGTGTAAATTATAGGAAGAGTTTTCTGTGATTCTTCATTGTCCTGCTCAATGTCACTTCACTACCAAATGACTTTGAAAAGCATCAATGCCACAATGGCTTGCTGGAATGCGCTGCAAAGCTCGTCATAGAAAACACCATAGAGGATCCCGAGCTCAAAAGGCTGTCTAGAGCAAGCAGTGCGCTGCGGCATGCCATGTGATTGCGACACATACTGTTGGCAAGGCAATCCCTGCACCTAATACAGTGAAGAATGTAGCGGTATGTTCAAGATGTGCTCCCAGCCCAGGGGCAATACGGTATATGTCCGCATCGAGGACTTGAGAAACCCCTCAAAAGCATTTCCCCTCTAAACGCATGCGCAAGGCCGAATCCTTCACAGCACAAGACCGATTTCCAGGGACGAAGATTAACCTTCTTGTTGTACTCCTCTGCAGGATTACAGGGATCTGTTGACGTTTCGCCCCTCGCAGAAACTCCTGAACTCCACAACGAATGCTCGTCTCCTGCGATCTTCGCGATACGAACAAATCAGCAACAATGGAAGGAACTTCGAATAAAGAGTCTGCAGGCGGAGATCCTCTGCACGGAGGCAATGTCCGATCTAAATCACAAATTATGACAGGCGCGACGTCTCACCCGCAGCCAAACAATGGACGGCATAATTCAATCTCGAAGAAATTCGCGTACTAATGAATTCCGCTGCCGAAAGTATTCGATTCTAAGAAGAGACGTTCGCACCAGCTGCTCCTACCAGAGCAGAACACAATAATGCAAACCAAGAAATGACTGAAGCTACTACTCCCTGCATGTCGCCCCACATTCCCGTGGTAAAGGAGGCCCGCCCCCGAAAAAACGCAACAACTGCGGCAGAATAAAGAGAAGAAAATTACAGTAAAAAGTGAAGAACAGAGCAAGGATGGCGACAAGTACCTTTTTTCCCTGAGGATTGCGAAGCCTTCGCAGCGGTGTTGCAGAATGCAGGCCGGGGGAACAGAAAGCTCCGCGGAACGTAGTACAACTGCAGGCAGGTAGGCGGCAGGAATGAGAGAGACGAAGCGTATTAATACGCCATACGTACTGTTACGTATATTATACACATGTTAAAATACGAATCGATCATGCAGTTCATACTGGGATATAATTTTGGAAAAGGAAATTTTCTTCTAGTTAATAAATTAAGGGAAAAATATTTTAAATTTATGTTTTTGATAAATAAAAAGATTAGTCTGACTTTTTCACCTATTATGGGATGCAGCGTTTTTCTTTCAATTTTGTGATGTAGCTGAGATGGCAACCGTCCATGAGCTGATTTAGCCAAATTTGGCTATGAAAAAATAAGCAGTAAAAAATTGAAACATCTGACTTTGGCTACCTATTGTAAAGAAATATGGCGATTGTTAAAAAATAAAATCCAATTTTTTTCTACTTTTGGAGTTTTAAAAAAATATTAAACAAAGAATTTGAGACCAAAAAAGCTCCTAAATTGGATAACAGTGTGAAAATTCGCACCAAATAAAAAGGCCATTGAAATTTGAGATGACCTATCCATTGGACATCATAAGTATTTTTGATTGACTTGAGATAGGCACAACAATAATGGCTTTTTAGTTAACGGGAAGTGATGAAGTTGGATTAGTTGGATTAGAAAGTTTCAAGTCCAACATAAGTTATTAGGCAATTGTTCGAAGACTAGTTTTATGTTTTAAATGACAATGTTGTAAATGCACATGTGTGGTGTTTGTGAGTGTGTTGGGGGCTGTGAGGGGTTTGATGTTAGAGAGAGTACAACGGCGTTTAAGGAACCCCCCAATGAGCAGAAACAGCCCTTGAGTAAGTACCAAGCAGAAGAGTTTCTTAGTCACATTTGATCCAAGAGCCAAAGTCGAACTTTAGGAATGGGACACTAATGTAAAGAACCTTCCCAAGGGGACCTGGTTTCCACTAATACACATGATCCATTAGAGTGATGGGGGCGGGGGGGTGGGGTGGTTTAGAGCTGCTACACTTATTTGATTTTGTTATTCCTTTCTTTGCAATATTTATTTGGGGTTTCCCATTTTAATTTCCTTTAGAGAGAAAGCATTTGCACAATGTTTGTGTGTGTATGAATATTGTATGTATTTGCCAAAATGAATGAATAGGAACAAAATTTCAAAACACCCCTGAAAAAGCCAGGCCAAAATGTTGAGGCGAACCACAGTGTATCACAAACAAACGCCAAAAACCCGACAACAAAAAATTCTCAGACTGCATCGGGAACTAACAAACAACTAAAGAATACAGAGTGGCTCTGACCCCTTGTTGCAAGTTGAAACTAACAAAAGCTAAAGTAAATCTTTTTGTCACATCTGCTTCGTGCTAGGGTTGAAGGGTACACAACCAAGGTTGTTATTTTGCAGCACCCATTGAGGGGTTTAAGACCAAGGTTGTTATTTTGCAGCACCCATTGAGGGGTTTATGACCAAGGTTGTTATTTTTGCAGCTCCCATTTGGGTATATAGTCTGTTGTCTCTTGATTCAACAACGGGGTCCTCTCTTTTGTATTGCCCTTTTCAGGATGAACAATCCTCAAAATGGGGCACCAAATGAAACCTACATCCTTTCATAGTCTCTCTTCCTTTATGGGGCGGGGGCAGGGTCAGAGGCCCATAAGACAAATTGCAAACAATAAATATAAAGGCAGGACTAGGTATGTTACGAGCATTAATGAGCCGTCTGGGATAGTAATTTCAATTTTAGACTGTTGTGTTGAGAAGTTTGAATTCAGGACAGCAGCTTCTTCTTTCTTCTTTAATCATCACCTTCCTTTTTACTGCTGCTTCTTCTTTCTTTTCTGGTTTGCATGTGCTCTTTTGAAGCTTTGATGAGACCAAGTCTCAAGACTTTGAGCTGGCAAACACACCTTACTAAGTACAGATCATATTATGGAGTGAGTTGATCTGCCATCACAACAGGCTTGGTTCTACTTTTGTGGCAGTGAGAGAGGTCAGAAACACAAAAGATGTACTAAGCTAGGTCTCTAAAAGCCATTCAATTTCCATGACTTTTGTGTGTGTAAGCTAGTGCTAAAGAAGAGTGGGTTTGTTGGGTTAAACTGTGCTCCTAGTACTCATACCTCATCAGAACTGAACTCAGTTCCGCCATTCAGTTTAGGAGGTACAAAGGGATTATGGACTAGTTAAGTGGTGAGAGTGCGCAGGTTACTGTGAATAGTCTTGGTGCCCAGAGATGGAGCACCAAGACTATTCATGGTAAACAGCATACTCAAGCCAGTTACCAGACACAATGGACTGTAACTATATGGGGGGGATGTCAAGCTTACGAGACAGAGAAGAAGTTGAGCTACAAGGTTTAGCCCACTTGCTAAGAGTAAGGAGGTACGCAAATATCAGAAGGCAACAAAATACATCGTATTACTGCAGAGGTCTTGTCCCATGATGCCGCCCATGTTAACAAGACTCTCTTTACAAATCATTCATGTTGCCCATCACTCATCAGTACACCATCCATTGGCATCATGTTATGACTCACTTGTGGATGAATCACAGCTGAGTTACCAAGGTTCCACCTTCAGTCACATATGCTGTAAACCTGGTTCTTACTAGGTTTTGTATATCCTTGTGAGTGGTTATTCCATAGCTGACCACCATGGCTGCATATGACACAAAAATACAATGGAAAAGTGTTTGCTGTGTGGGTGCCAGTTCACTCTGGTCAGGTGCATAGTACATGCTCCAGAGTGATGGAGGGAGACTTTCAAATGAATTTCCCTCGCCCATTCATCAAAGTGTTATACATATGTGGGCATTGATCAGCCAAATCCATTGTGAACTGAGTTTGAGTCAGCTCACTCAGACACTCAACTATATTTCCTTTCCTAGAATATGAATTTTTTAATTTTGTTTTCTACTAATGCCCAAATCCTTAACCCCTTGAATTCTCTAAACCCCTGCAATCGGCCATGGTCCAAATTAAATCAGCTAATCCAGTTGAAAAACAAACATGTGTTAAGTAACTTTGACTGGCCATTTCACACTAACTTCTTTAGACTTCCAGATCTTGCAGGGGAAAAAAGGCACCTTGGACTGCCAAGTAAGCCTTCTCTAACGGCTTTGGCTAGACTTGTTATGCAAGTACCTTGAATTACACATTGTTCACACCTAGCGCTAAGTCAATGGTAATTCAATTTTAATTTTAATTTATTTTTGTGTGCATTTATATATGTAGTGTTAAGTAGCATTGTTGATGTGGCATCCTTTAGATGATGTTAACTTAGTGTTAGTATTTATAATAATTAACATCCAAGCCTAACCAAAATCCTAGGTTTTGAGGTCTTAACTCAATGTTATGTAAAATGTCAAAAAGGATCCTTTAACTCAATGTTACATAGCACAATCTTGATTGTGGGGGTTTAACTTGATATTTATCACATTTAACATGATGATGATGATGATGAAACCTAACCAAACTTCATAAAAAGAAGGCACCTAAGAAAGGGAGGAAAAAAAAACAAAGGGGCAAGGATCAAAGCTTGTGAGATGTTAAATACCTCCCATTGAACTTTATTCGGCACATGTTTATCTTGTCTTCTTGCACATGTTTTTTCAGCCTTGCATCATTCTACATAGAACCACACAACATAGTTTGTCACATTGTTCTATTCAACAAAAAAACAATGTCATGTTCTTTGTTCTAGCTGAATTAATTTTTATTTTGTTGCCGCCCAACAAAAGTGAAATTTGAACCTCCCAAACATAGAACATTATCCTATCCACTGGCATAGATTCAGGTGTTGAAAAGGTATGATTTCTTCTCTATTCAAATAACTTCCATAGTCAAAAAGTCAAACCCTATAGCAAAACCACGCGGTTCTTTGCATGGTTGCATTATCAAGCTTTTAAAGGGTGCCAAACAAAGCTTGATGAAGGGTATTTAGCCATTTTCCCAAAGTTCAAGTAGACAAACAACCCAAAGAAATAGGCTACACAAAAATAAGGGAACCATTAAATATTGAAACCTCCACTACTCGCATGAAGCATATCAATTAAAGAAAGGGGAGGAAAACCCCATAAAGTTCCAAGCCTAAAAAAACCTTCCCCTACAATAATAGCCCAATTCAAAATGGAGCTAGCTTTTGTGTATAAAAGGAACACAACACTGACAAAAGAAGGCCTCCAATGCCTTTTCTCATCCATGCCATGTTAACACATTTATGAAGAGAGTTGTCGAATTGTTGGTCAAAACATTCGAAAACCTCTATGGTGAGAAGAAAAATAACGTACATTGGGTAATGGTCACAATAATGTCCTTCCTTCACCTGAGTCAACACTATCATAACCACCCATGAAAAAAAATCTTGAGATATCAAATATGTTTGAATGGGATCAACAATGATAACATAGCCAATGTGTGAATGCCATCAAATGATAAAACAATGTCAACCTGCTAATGAAAAGATGCAAAAGAAAGCGACGAAAGAATGTGGATTTGCTCCCACAAAACATGAAAATGCATCTTTTGCAATGGATGCAAAAACATCTTGAATGGTATCATGGGACGTAGTCCTTTCCCCACCATGGGCGGAGTGGAGGAGGTGGATCCCCATGGGGTCTAACAACTAGCCACATATATAATGTGTCAAACTAAGAGCCAAAGGATGGGAAAGGCTTAACTTAATCCGCAACGTATAAGAGAAAACATTTTAACATAAACAAAAGCATGGGATGATAGGGTAAGCAAATAACTAAGCTTTTGCACTAGGCCCTGCACAAAACCTTAAACGCGCCCGATGTGAATCAAAATACATGTTAGAGATGATGCTAAAAAAGGAATGGTCATGCAGTATTTCTAAAATAAATTCCTAAAGTTGATCTACACCCTTTTTTGTAGATTGTTCAAATGGGGATAGACATGTTATTACAGCCAGAAAAAAAAACTATTGAAATAACTTCAAATGTGCATGGAAGGGGAGAAAACCCAAATTATTTGCCCCAATAGCCTCAATTAATAATAGATGTGAAACCAACAAGAATTTTAGAAGCAATGACGTGCACTATTAATGCCGAACTCCCCATGTAAGTTGTCAGTGTAGTGGTCTTTAAAAAAATGAAACCTATCCCACCATTAGAAATGGAAAGTGAAACTTATCAATGCACCAAAAAGGTTTTTGGACACTCAAAAGAACCAAGGCCTAAAAGCCTTTTGAAAACCTACATGAAAGTTAAATCAAAATAAACAAATTGGCATCAGAAGTTTAAAAGGGGTGAAAAAACATGATAATTAGACAACAAGACCCATCAGAAGTAAAATGGTCAAAAGTGAAAGGGATGAAGGAAACATGGCCCAGGATGTGAATGTCATCAACCAACAAAAGGAAAAAACATGAAGGAAAATAAGCAAAAAAGGCTCATAAGGCACAAAAATGAACAAGAAGAAAAAAGGCCCAAAGAGCAGGTCATTTTGACAAATGCCCACAAATGAAAGGATAATAGACAATCCCCCCCCCCCGCCCCCCCAAAGAGAATGATGACTAAAAAGCAAGGAGATTAAAAAAAGTGGACGAAAAGGAAAAATAAAATCAATTGGCCTCTTGTTACACGAAGTTTTTGGAAGATAGCCTTATGCAAGATGGAGTTAAAAGCGTTTACGATGTCCACTTGTAGCACCACCCAATCAAGGTGGACATTTAAAGCAACTTAACTACTATGCACCACCACCTCACATATACCCTTAACTGCCACACCAAATTGATGAAACAACAAATGAAAAAGAACACATCTCAAAGTTGAAAATATAAGGTTTTATTGACTAATTCACAAAAGACCTCACCCATTTCATCAATTTAATGCCACTTGAAGGCTTGGCCAAAGCCAAAAGCCTAGTGGCACCAAGGACATGAGCAATGGACCCTAGGAAATGACACATGGTAACATGGGAACTCAACTAATGAAGTTGAATGAAATTGTTGGCAAAATCATCAAGGTTGGGAACATCCCAAAAATGTTGAAAAATCATGCTAGAAAGTCCCCATGTGGATAGATGGGACAAGCACATGAAAGCTAACCTAAAATAATCCAAGGATAACTCCAAATCTTTATCCCGCTAAAATTCCCTCAAAAAGTCAAAGTAGGTAGAAGGCGAAATCAAAGGGTGGAGAGCTTACAAAGTTAAAATGGTTTTTAAGGAAACAAAAGCCAAGGTCAAAAGGGTAAGGGCCCTTACTACACGAACATGATCTTTGACATATTAAAGTTAAACTCCACCCAAGCTGTTATAAAAGGGGTGAGCGAAAAGGAAATTCCAAAGGGAGCATGGGCATCAAGGGACCTTGGTCCATAGGCAAAGTTGTAATAAACACTTGTCCCAAAAAAAATGTTTCACTTCAAACCCTTCCAAATCTCCCAACAAAAATTGTCAAAATCAAGCCATAGTCTTTTGGTGCAAGGTTGTGTCACCCTAAGCAAGGAGGATAAGACACCACTAAAGAAAAAACAAGAATAAATGGTAATTAACAATGTTGAACGAGTTTCAAGTAAGGCAATTCAAAGGTAGATAAACAACAATCTTCACTTTTCATCCCAAAACAAAAGGAATCCATAAATACAATGGGGTTAAAAAAGATCCAAATGGAAGGTGTAAGGGGGCCCACCTCTAGCACCCAAGCCAAAGCCACAAGAAGGGAAAAGGGGTAAAAAAAGGAAGTCGAAAGGTAAGAAGAACCATTAGAGGAAAAAGCTTGAAAAGCTTGGCAATGTTGTTGATGATGAAACATGCCATGAAAAAAAAAACACACCACCCCCAAAACATGGAACATCACATTGGGCCCCACTTTTATTGCCGAAGGAAGAAGTGGGCCCAACTTAACAACTAGTTTGAATGGTCACATTGGAAAGGGGGGGAGAAGTGGAAATAAAAGCTAAAGTCGACATAGGGGGAGGAAGGAAGGGATCGAAACAGTAGCAAATAGGGGACAAAACACCCCAAAAAAAACTTGGAAGTAAAAACCACCACCACCTCCCCTTCAGGAGCCCAAAAATGACAAAGAAATTAGAAGGTAGAACCCACCACACACACCACCCCCCCCCCCCCCCCAAGAAAAAAAAAGGCCCCAACAACTCACTTCAAACCAAAAACTTGAAAAGTTGAAATCAGTTGTTTGCCAAGAAGAAAATTGTTTTCTACACAATGCAGTTGATCACACAAACACCACATAATAGTTACATCCCCCCCCCTTCTCTTTCACACCCGCCAACAACACCATTGTTGTCATCGTTGTTTTTTATTCTAAAAGCTTGATGATAAACTAGTTACATGTGGCATCAAGCTTGCACAATAATTTACTCGTAGCCTTTTTTCTTGATGATTTGGGTAATTGCACCAATTTACAAGCTTTATTCTTGGATATAAACCTAGTTTTAGGTCATTTGCCTTCATCCTTCCAAGGTCTCAAAGCCTTCTTGATTGAATCCACACATTCTTAAGCTTTAGCTTACTTTGTTTTACGTTGGGACACCTTCAGTTGCTTCTTTTGGTGCAATTCTATTTCTAGCAAATCTTCAACAAGTATTGCTCCACTCCTTTCAATTTATTTTCATTGTTGTTGTTATGTTGTTGCTTCAATTGTCAACAATTTCTAGATGTAGGTGTAGATGTTTTATTGTTCATCCCCTCCCTCCAATAGTAGAATACATCGTGTCTCACAAGTCGTTTGTTTGTCAATCTTGGCCATTGTGAAAGATGTCATGTAACAATCGCCTGAACATCATGTGAACATTGCCTCAACATCAAGAGGAGGAGCAACCAAGCTTTCCATACCATCTAAAAAAAAACCATTCAAAAACCATTCATCTCCTTTATATAATGAATACATATTTCCTTTTGGATTTTTCAACCTTGAAAAGAATCAATGCATTTTTCATGGACACTCAAACTCCAATGAACATTAATTATAATAATGTCGATTATAACCATCAATATTGATTGTGACCACTAACCACTAACATTTAACATCACATGTGAATCCATAGAAAGTTAGTTACTTTATTTTTGATAACACTAAATGGACATCAAAATTATTAAATATTAACTTTGAAATAAGTTTTTTTCTTTATCATTTATTTGAATATTGATTAGTTAATTAATTAATTAGTTGATAATTAATGGCTAATTTATAGTTGATAATGAATACTTATTAAATAGTTAATATTTTATTTTATTTCATTTACTAATGATTAACTAATCATAAATAATAACCAATAAATATTTTTTATAATCAAAATTTTATTATAACTTGCTATTTGATAATTATAAGTTAAAAATAATTTTAAAAATGTTTTTATTTCACTAGAGGACTAGTGAAAAAAGCACCAAACTAGTTGTTACATTATTATTATTATTATTATTATTATTTGGAACTATTGATTAACACCTTAAAACTAATTATTTTGTTAGCATAAAATTAGATTTAATTACTAGTTATTAATTGGTTGAAATTTAATAATAAATAATTTTATTTATTTATTTACATATACAGATGTTTAGGTCATGATAATATTGACCATGTGATTTACTATGGGTAAAGGCCTCGGGTTGTGGACAGTCACCAAATGAAGGCCTGGATGAAAAATCCTAGGCCTCTTTCATTTGGGAGTGTCATTGTCCTGTGTCTTTACCCAAGATGTAGTAACCTCTGATGTTAAAGCATAATATATCATCCAACTGGAATGCCTACAATGAGTACAGATTGTGTTCAGACTTCATAGGTGGCTTCATCTAAGGATATTGCTCACTATGAAGATTTTGTGTTGTGGATAAATCTATTATAATTTGGTCTGGGTTTCAAGACAGTATGTCAAAACTGGTGTTGTCTGGTTATGAGTTATGACTACAATGGTTTTGTTCTCTTGAACCAGAGTGAACCAGCACTCACCGAGTGCACCATGCAGGATGGATGGTGTGTGTGGTGGAAACACCTTTTTGTTGTACGCGCTGTCCCGTAGCAAACCACTAAGTAAATTTCCCTACCTGGTGACCTTTGATACTTTCCCACTTACATAGCTAGTAGAGTTAGCTACTAGTTACTAGCAGAAGTGAGAAGAAGGATTGTTTGCGGGATACATTTTGGAGGTGGAACTTTGGTAACTCAGTTGTTGTTCATCTACAATGGAGTCATTCTGGGTCTCCCACAGATGGCGCAATGCTGGGTCACATAGTCCCGTTAATCAGCTGGAAAAACCATGTAGAGTTCCAAGGATTATGTGACCCAGCATTTGCACCATCCATTGGAGACTCAGTATAACTCAATTGGAGATGAACTCCATTGGAAACCCAATATGACTAAATTGTAATTGAACAACAACTGAGTTATCAAGGTAAACCCTGCTACCTTCACCTCTTATCACCTATGTAATTACCTATGTAATTGGTATCATCCCCTAATTAAGTAGGGTATGTAAGTGGTTCCCATGTAGGTAATGAAGGCACTTAGTGGTTACTAGGTAGGTAGATCCATGTGGATGCATAGCACACAAATAACCATTGTGGTCAGGAATAGGAAAGTAATACAATGAGAAAAAGTTCTGCATGGTGAGGGTTCATTCACTTTGCACTGATTAAAGTGCTCTTTTTAGGTGTTACAATGGCCCTCAGTGGTTTCATTAGCTCAGTGGGCAGGTTGAGTTCTTAGCTTTTGGCGCCCCCCCATTGTGTGTTGGTTTGTTAGCCTGGATATTGTGTTTAGATTCATTATAGACTATAGTAGCTTAAGGATTTTTGGCCCTAGGTAGCAATAGGTTTATTTAAATATGAGGATTTTTGAACAATGCTATTTTGGCTTGTGTTGAAGATTGAGATTAGTCACAGAGTTATAATATCTTGAAGGATTTTGGTTTCTTTTTGAAGATTTTTTGAAGATTATTATTTTGCATGGTGAAATATTCGAGTTTTGATAATTCTTCTTTTGCCTTAAGATACATACTTTTTCATGTAAATTGCAAGGCCACTTTGTGACACACCCCTTGTTTCCTCTCTCTTCACAATGAATGTTTTTCATTTCTGCCATTTGAAAAAACAAACCAAATCTCCTTTTAGCACCTCTTGGTTGTTGAGAAGTCCATTTCCAGTTGCAGCAACCCTAGTAGTTCCACAAAACTAACAACTTGTTTGTCCCAACAATCTTCACCTAGTACCATCATATGTGGACTGCAGACACGGAAAATAGATCCCAAAATTGTCAACTTAACATGTTTGGGTTGTGATCCCAAAGAGAAACAAGAGAGCTTTTAGCTCTTGAATTTTCAATTTAAACTTTACTTTTGACTTCACAACCTCGATGAATGAATTCTCGTCTACACTTTGCATGTTGAGATTCCAACATGGTGACAAAATGTCACAAAATTCAAGGTGTATGATGTTTATGTTCTGTACATGTTTTAGTGCTTGCCACTTCAGCTATACCATACGATCACAGGAAGAAGCCAAGTGGTGGGTTTGCCCTGGAACCCAAAAAGAGTTTTCATTCCAAAATAATATTTTCAATATTATTTGTATTGAGCTTGAGCATTTAGATTGCGATTGAAGATATTAGGTTAATGTGCATTCAAGGATTCAGT
Source organism: Sphagnum tenellum (assembly GCA_963921925.1). NCBI lineage: Eukaryota > Viridiplantae > Streptophyta > Sphagnopsida > Sphagnales > Sphagnaceae > Sphagnum > Sphagnum tenellum. The sequence goes on along the minus strand of OY998148.1, from coordinate 1,008,660 downwards.
TTGAAGATTCATTACCTCAAAATAATTAAAAATAAAAATAAATAAATAATAAATATATATATAGAGTTTCCATCACAAACATTTCCGTATTAATTATTAACTAGCATAATTGAACATCATGTTAACGTTGGATTCCCTTCTTAGCATATTGACTCTTGTACTAGGAAGAGTAGATTCATCTATTTCTAGATAGTGAGGCAACATTTAATGCTTTTTGTTTAAGAGATTTAAAGGTCCAAACACAATGAAAGGAGTCACAAGGGTGGTAGATAGGGTTTTTAAAAAACACATTGTGAGAACATAATAATTTGGATTGTCAAAATTATTTAAAAAATAAGTTCCATTGCTTACAAAATTTTGATAATTAATAATTGATACGAATTAATGTTTGAAGAGTCCTTTGCAAGTTTAAAACTTCAAAATCTTATTGTGGACATTCATTTTTTCAAAATCTTTTTTTATTGTATAAAATAAGAAATAGAATTTGCATGTGAGGTTTTTTTAAAGCATTTTTTCCATCACTAAATTCAAACGCACAAGGTTTTGTTGTTTCATTGATTGTGGTTGACAAAAGGTGGCATCCAAGACTCACATTTTCATTTCGCATTGGCAACACTTTTGTAATTGAGAATTCAGCCAAATATGCTATGTCATTGTTTCAAATGTTTTGATTTGATAGTTTCATTTCATGTTTGGATTTTGATAATTTGTAATTGAAATTAAAAAATCCCATAATGATTTTTGTGTTAGAATTTTCTTTTTCCTTTTTAGTTTTTCTTTTGGGCTAATATCTTTGTGCATGAAATCTCACAAACAGTCAAACGTGACAACATGTGATAGTTTGTTGTATATTTAATGTTATGAATAAAATCCCAATTGGTGACTAAATCATATAGTTGTCGATGTGATGTGTTAGTCATAATACATTTGTGAATTGGAAATGATGATACGATGAGCATGTGTTGTTGGTAGGGTTAGGCAAAGTCACCAATGCTTTTTTTTTTTTTCAATTTCTTAATGGAGCCAAAGTGGTGAGCGTCCCTAGATAGATTTCAACTTAATTGTTGACACATTTTGAAAGAACTTTAAATTATTATAGCCAATACATATGAATGTGGTGACACTTCCCCCCCCCCCCCCCCCCAATTCTATCACAATTTGGTGAATTTTTTTGTTCAAAATGTGTTTTTTTTACAACAAATGTGTTTTTACAATGTTTACCTTTTGATGATTTTTTTGTGAAAAAGAAAGTTTGATTATAACCTCCCTTCCTTCATTTCCATCTTAGGCCCAAAGAATACATTTTCCAATTTCATTGTTATTTTTTCTTATTTAAGATGTCTAGGTGCATGTCAAAATACAATGCACACTAAAACATTTCCCCATCACATTAGCAATTGCTAAGAGCTTGTGTATAATGTTGTTGGAAGTTGCAACCATTGGTGATTCATTTTCATTACTGTTTTCTTTGGCTTTAAGCATGTCTTAAGCAATGTTGATAATCCTTGCATGCCATGGAATCATCTATGATGAATGAGATGAAGGTTTCAAAAGTGGATGCCTTGTTTTTTGGAAATAAAGGTTTATACCAATATCACGAAAGGTTGACAAAGGCATGAGGATAGAGTCAACTTAGGCCTATTTGAGGGGTTACGCAAAAATATGGTTAAGGCACACTCAACAAGAAACATGCACATAGACCTAAACATTTATAGGACCTGTTGAAGGAAAGTTGTACCTTTTTGAAAAAAAAGGGTTTCCTAAAAAAAATGTAATCTCAAAGGAAACTTGACATGTAAATCAAAGGATTCATGTTTAAATTGTGATAAAATTTGGTATCAAACAAATATTGGCCCAAACCAAAACAAGGCAAATTCGATTCTTGGGTAACATTTTGTTTGTCATCCTCACACAATGTGACAATAAACTAACAAGGATTCTGGCAAGATGGACGTTGTGGATGGAGTCCCACACCCAATTTCATAGTAGGATGGAACTATGTCCTTTTAATGTGGGAGTTGGCTAGAATTGATCTATCTTGTAGTGTGGTGATTAGGAAGAATAGGTTTGGTGTTGGGAATGTAAGAAGAATGTGACAATAGAATTGCACAATAAGCTAGTTAGGAACCATCTAAAAATGGTATATTTTGTGTGAAGGCACAAAAACTACCCATTGTGGGTGGAATGATGAATTGTTTAATAAGAAACCATGTTTGGAAAAATTAATGCATGTTAGGTTGTCAAATGTATTTAGTGGGTAAGGATGTGCTTAAGGAGGTTGCTAGTCCCTTGAAACTCTTTTAATCCTAAGACTTGTTCATTTAAATGGAATTATAGCCTACAATTTGAAATTGTGACATGTTATATAGGGTCATCCATTTGAAACTTTTCATTGTCTTTTATCAATTAAAATTTCTTAAAATTTTCGTCATGAGTGCATTAGGGGAATCATGTCTACTTATAAGTTTGGAATAACATCCACTTGGGTTATGGAAAAATAATTGGTGATAATGCACAAGGTGAATGAATGTGGAAAAATGACCAAGCAAAAATACCTTATGGCTTTATGCATTTGAGGACAAATTAGTTGAAAAACATATGAAAGTATGAGCCAGTTGCCATGCATGAATTTTGAGTTTTGCCATGTTATTAGTACAATGTGGATAAGGTGACCAATATTGAAAATTAAAGTTCATTCTTCAAACTAAACTTGCTTTCAAACTTGAATGTGAACTATTTGAACCAAGTGAAAGGTGCTTTGATGAGCCTTTGTATGCTTCTTCACATTGTGATATTATGCTTTGCTTATTTAGACAAAATGCAGGGATAGAACTAAAAAAATCCAAATGACATTTGCATTGCTTTCAATTTTTGAGAAAGAAAGTGTTTTTTTTGGCATGTGTGCCTTTCCTTTTCAACTTTCAATTGAGATTGTGAAGTACCCGATTTTCAAAGCCAAAACCATGGAAAGGATCATCTCATTCCTTGTAAGAGTTCCCAAGTCAATGAACTTATGTTGTGAAGGACCAAATTTCGATTTTGAACTCCGTAAGGTGTCTTGTCCCTAACTTTTGTATAGGAAGGAGAGGGTTATACCAAATGGCAGTCGATAGTATAACACCCAGTGCTATATCAAATGACACCTGGATTTTGATGTTATGTAGCACTAGTAGTGTGAATTGATGAGCCATCTTGTACTCTTTTAACAGACTTGAATTTAACACCAAGCATGATTGCTGGTATCTAATGTGTTCACACAATGCTTGTGTCTTCCACTTTCTTGCAAATAGAAACACAAGGTACCACCATTACCAGAATACAGTGGGTATTCATGAACAACATACAGGCTGGAAGCAAAGACTTGACGTTTGGCAGCTATATTATGAACTTGGAAGGTACTAGAAATCTAGTTCCAATTGGAATAGATTGGGGTGATGCAGCTTCCTGTCAGACAGATTGCTTCATTATTCTCTAACAGTAATCCATCTTCACTCTTGAAAATTCAGGGAGAGATAGACCAGGGGCAGCCATTTATGAGTAGCTAAAGCATATGAAACAAACTGACAGCAAGAGGATTCTTTGATTCAGACTCAGTAAAATGCTTCTTTACCTTCGTGTTGCTAAACAAGTGCCTTTTGCCTGAAGCAAAACATGGCTGCAAGGAGTGACAAGAATGATTTCATATGGTACATGCAATTCAAGTATGGCTACCATGGACAAACTACCACTGAAAGACATGTCTGTTTCCTATTTTGTTTCACCGTCTTGGGCAGACATGTGGCATTCAGTCGCCCTTGTCTCCATAGGATGAGACATCAGAAAGGTGACGATGTGACATTTTGTATGCTACTGTCAGGGCTTGAGTCCCAATTTTGGTATAGCAAAGCAGCTGCAGCACGAGCTGCTACAGAGGAGCTGTACTTCTTCCTCAATGATGCCAGCAATGCATCATGTGATTCCTGCATCATCACCAACATACAACCTGAACATGATCAACTATTTGGAGAAAAAATCAATAAGTCTCCAGATTATTCAATGTTCAGCCCATGATAAAGACAAATTATTTCCACCAAGCATGTCTAACACCATTTGCTGGCAAAGCCATACTTTATGAACTCCTGCCCCAAAGCACTGCACAAGGAGTGCTAAATGCTAGTCCCAAAAAGAATACAGGCAGCTAAACTGAACTCCTTGTGCACCAGTGTACAAAGAGAAATCAGTATGCCAGAATCTATGGAGGCTTCCACAGGACCAGGGAAAATAATCACCTTTAAAACCCGAACCTCCTCCTCCAGAGCAGCTGCTGCTTCTTTCTGAGAGCCACCCACCCAGACATTTAGCATCAGGAAGAAAGGCAATCACCCTTTTCTCACACCCCTAGAACACCAAGCAAGGTTTAAGAGCTGGTGTAGACAGATTAAGTCTCTGTCCTAAATATCCATGAGATTATAGAGAAAACTCCACAAAAGCACTTTGAAGGTAAGCATTGTGTCAGTTCCAGCCAAGCCAAAACAAACACAAGAACAAATAGTGCAGTCACAACCTTGAGAATGTCACTCGCAACATAACAGACTATCACCTTCATCATCAACAGCAGTGTCTAGCTGGTATCCTTCTCCACTGACTATATGAGCTCCCTACAATGGGTGTACTTAGGACAGCAGCACCTCTTGAGTGCTAGCCTACATCATGACTGATTATTCCTGTTGCTTCCAGAAATATGGCAGAATCTGACGACACAGATTTTTGTACGACTACTGTTTGCCCCAAGTTGAGAGCACTTTCATTACATACTAAGTACACCCATCATACTATGGACTATTTGTGTTTTAACTGCATACAGACCTGGCGACTGATTTTGACTTGCAACTCAAGACTCCGCTGTCGTTCCTCAGCAAGAGCACGCATTGCAGCCTGGCGATTCTGCTCTGCAGCCTTCACTGCTTTGCGCAACTCCTCCACACGATCTCTCAAGTTTGCCTAGTCACCACCAGTGCACCCAGTGATAAGTGTCCAAATTAATGCACAAGCTTGTGCTCAGCAGCCTCATTCAACAAAGGTAAAAGGACCAGCCTCAAACTCTCTCAAGAACTGCTTGGTGGTAAGCATTCTTGCACTACCTGCAATGCCAGATGATTTTTTGAAGACATCTGCCAAGAATGCCAATCATGACTCTACTTACCTCATCCTTGGTTTGCTGGTCACCTCCATCTGCAATCCTGGACTTCCTTGCTGGTCCAGACATTGATGAGTCCAGCTTGCCCTGTGTCAGCCCTTCCCTTTTGGACCCTTGCCCTGCCTCTGATTGCAAGGCAGCCCTTGAGGATGTCTGTCCATTCACAGGCTTGTCAAGCAAAAGAGGTTCTCTACGGCCTCGGGGAGTGAATAAAGCAGAGACAATGTTGCGAATGGCAGTAGGCAATGTTTCATGAGACTCAACATGTGGCACGATGCTCTTGCCAGCCTTTTGTGGCAAACTGACGCCACCTTCCCTTTCGATCTTTGAGTTAGATGGTTCTTCTTCTTGATTCCCAGCACTTTTGGTATTCACCTGCTTTGTCGGAACCTGCTCTGCTGCATTGGCAACAGGGAGAGGTGGCTTTCTTACTTTCGATGAAGCTTGTGAACTAGAGTTGGTGGAACCGCGAAGCCCTGTAGGACTGTTCCTCAAGGCCAAATAACCTTGAGGTGAATCACCCAGAATCACCTGGCCATCATAGATGATAAGGCGATCTGTCTGACCAACAGCATCCACTGGACGCAGCTTTGACTTGGCACGAAGCCGGTAATTGGGATACTTGGGCTCTTCCTCCTCCTCTTTGTGTACTGGACGATCCAACCCTGGAAACATGTGCAACTGCTTCCTGGTCTTAACAGGCCCACCTCCTCTCACATCATCACGCCAATGTGCTCTCATCACCCTCCGTCGAACAGGTTGTCCAGGTTGTCCTTTGAACAATCCAAGGACTGAATAGCCAAGTCCCAGCAGGCCTAGCACCACAGTGAAAAGTAGTCCAACCATACTGGCATTTCTTGGGAGGTGTTTCCACTCTGGTGCAGAGGAAATACTTGAGAGAAGATCTAGAAATAACAGCCATTCACACATAAATTTGTGTTATGAAAGTCAGCCCTATTTTATCACAAACACATACTGCACACTGCACAGAAAAGAAGAATGAAGGAAGATATAGGCCAAAAAACCTAAGGCGGTTGTAATAGGAGAGCAACAATGCCGGTGGAAAATTGTATTGAGAAAGAAAACGAAGGACTTATGTTACCTTGTGCACCCATGAGACGTAACAGCTCTGATACATGTATTCCAACTTGCTCCTCTCCAGCAGCTTTCAATCCTGATAGACTGTCTGTGAAGGAGGCCACAGGTTGCACATTGCTTTGCACGTCACTTCCACCTTCCTGCAATACAACAACCATTCATAAATCTGTCCCACTTGCACTATCTCCCATGTACAATAGGAGATTAACCAAGAATTGTAGGTTTCCACCTAAGGAGAGCCCACATAACTACTACCTTTGGATAGGAACAAAGAAAGAAAAAGACACAAGGATTGCACTCAGTATTAGGTTAGCAAGCTTTTGCAGAGGATCTAAGGCAAATCCCACTTTTCCACAGCCACTAGCATCACAAAACAACACACAATGCCACCTCTTCAGCCCGTAAGCATCCGCTAAACACAAACTAGCTGATAGTCTGAGTGTTTACGCACTGATGATTCACAACTCTCAGCACAGAGATGCTTCCATAGGGCCTGCCGGGATGAGGAACCCCAGACACCAGTGCTTGGCACTCCATGCACCATCTGAAACTGCTGCAAGGCCTCTGTTGTCTCTGGTCCAAAATACCTGCACAAATTGATTTACAGCCACCAAATCCTAACATTAGAGATTTGATTGCCTTTGCAATCAAGGTTTCAAGGGGAGAGAGACTTGTGCAGATAGCTTCCTGTAAAGAACATGTATACACATCAGACAATGCAAGTAAAGGTTGCTTACGCTGTTAAGCAAGTTCGAGTAGGAAGATGGCCAAACCAGTACAATGCTCTCTGCACAAATGTAAAGAAAATCAACACGAGAGTGGGGTGGACAATTAGATCAACAAAAACAGAAAGCTCTGTGCAAAGGATAAATTCTAGGGCAACTAATGCATGTTTATTGCAATGGGAGACACAATACTGCAAGCTGGGGGTTTCATCAACCCTAAAAACACCTCCCAATGAAAAACTGTCATACTTGCAAAGAAGAGCTCTTGTCCAAGATCTAGTGTAGCCAAGTGCATGCAATTCTTAGGAGGTGTGGCATTTCCCCGAGAAACTGAATGGGGATCATCAACGAGCAAGCAAGCAGCCTGTGCCATTGCATCCTCAACCCTCTTGTCATCCTCTTTCTCTCCCAATCCAAAGGCTTTTCTGAGGAAACATGTGAAATTTAACTCAATAAACAGAAAACACACACACGCACCTGCAGATCCAACACCTGAGGTCCAGAATCGCCTTCCCACATGTCTCCAGAGAATTTCAGCTCCTGAATCTTGGTGAGTTCTGACACAGGGATCTCATCCACCCTTGCACGCTTTCCTTTGTATTGTCGGCTCTGTGCTACCCTAGCCCCTGATTCGCATAATCCAAGCTTCTTGCACCACTGCTCTCTCTCACCATTAGATTCCTGCAGCGGCTCATTATCACGTATCCTGAGTCCCCGCACCTCGACCCCACGCAATTTCCCCCTTGCGGCAGCCTGCCGGCCCACAAATCGTTGGTGCTGCCCTTCTTCCATTCTCAGACCTTGACGAGCTTCAGTCCTTTCTCCCGAGCCCTGCATCATCTCTAACCTCATTTTTTCCGTGGCTCTGCTGCACATGCCCTTTGCTCTGGCCACGGCACAGTCGCGCAACTCTGAAAACCTCATGCATCGCTGCTGCTGCTCCCTCCTCAGCTTGGAAACAACTTTGCCCGAAGTACACACCACGCATGGTAATGAAGAGTTCTCCAAATTTACAAAACTCGTGGCAGACGACGACCCCTGCAAACCTTGTTGTCGCCCCAAATTGTTGTTCCCGCCTTTACTACTATACCTCCAAATTCGCTCTGTGCTCGAGGGAACGTAAGAATGGGTGGGCGCTGCTGCTGCTACATGCGCACGTAATTTGGCCACCATTATGGCTTGCAGCTATGCGTTCAAATGCGAACATCTTCCCCGCCACAACATCAAGCTTAGTAGCTGCTGCTTCATATTCCTGAGCTGAAATGGCAACACATGAGTAGCCTAGTACTCGTCCTCCAACAACCACCACCAACACTCTTCCTCAATGAAGAAACCCCGCAACAAAAGTACGTCATGCTCCGAAGAAATACTAGGTCTGATCTCCCACACAAACAGCCACTGGTGCCATTCATGTTCCAATTCTCAATCACAGCTTCCCAAAGTCGGATTTACTCCAAAACACATATCAGGGCATAATACAACAACCCAAATTTCTTTCTCCAACAAAAACACTTCCTTCTCCACAAATCCTGCACCCAAAAAGCCAAACCCAAAAGCTAGAGTCTTTGGGTTTGCTAGGCATGAAAAGCTACTAGTTATGCTCCTGGGAACATGTTGTTTCTAGTTTCAACCCGAGCCCCGAATGCAACAACTCGTACTTGAAAATAACGCCCCCATCGAACTTGGTGGTGGACAACCGAAAAAGGCCCTCCCTCTCAACTTCTCCAGCGAAAAAAAAGAAGAAAAAAAGGGGGGAAAAAAACAGCGCACTCCCCGAAGCTTAAAGTACGCACTTGAGGCAAAGCAATAAGCTTAGGTGTCATACACTCTAGCTTCACGACTGCACACTACCCCTCCGCAGAGAGCTTGCAACCATGAGCTTGAATCCGAAGCCCAGGAACTGGCAGCGACGATGACGACAAGTATAGAATTTTGCGCTAAGAGAGAACCCACGAAGAATTCGTCACAGGGAGCGTGGGTCTCTACCTACTTCGTCAGGAAGAAGACGAAGACGAAGAGACACGGGCGCACCCACCCGGAAAAACGCTAGGTGGGCAGGTGGGCAAAACCCCTGCGGTAGCTGGCAAGAAAAAGGGCGGGAGCAAAAACTGACAAGGCAGTAGTAATACAGTAAAATCTCCAGTTTCAATAAGGAGAGGACACATTTAACCCGGGGGTTAAAAGTAAAGTTTGAGAACTAGGGTTTATCAGAAGGTAGAACGTAAAACCGTAACATGGAATTTTAGTAGGTCAGTAAGTTTCACTGGTGGGTCTGTAGTTTGATTAGCTAGAAATATATGGTAGGTGTGTAAAGGGTTTTGGACGGTCGATTTTTGCGGGATTTAGCAGTTCCCTTTTTGCTCCGGGTCTTAAAATTAGAGACTTCCACGTGCCGTCGTCTTTTGGGACCTGGATTTGGTTACAAAGGTCTGTCTGTCCTATACTCGCAAAGCTTGGAAGTTGCCATTCAACTGTCAAAAAGACAAAAGAAAAAATTGTCCTTGCAACTCCCCTACGCGAAGTTAGTTTTTCGTACCCACCTTTCCCTCACATGGGAAACACTGAAATCGCCCAAAAAAAAGAAGAAAGAAGAATAAAAAAAAAGAAGAGAAATTATAATTACTTCATGCATGTACATGGCCAAACCCATCCATGGCTCAAACTTGAGCTAATGCATGTCTGTCTGTCCAGTACCATGCAGCTAGTCACATTCATACTACAAGAGCACGGACATTTCATAACGGGTAAGGTGTAAGCTATTGGATTCTTCTTGTTTTGTACATAATTCTTCATTCCCAGTTATGCATTTGATGCCTTATTGTGCCAAAACTGGCTGTTCTCACCTCCTAATCTCCTGACTTTATGGATACCTTTAATGTGTATGCCCACACTCCTCATCCATGGCTCAAATGTGAGCACAGGAGTGAACTCTTGTTGATCCGTCTGGTCACATATGTACTACAAGAGGAGGGACGCTTCCATTCGGGAAAGTAAGTTATTGGATTCTTCTTTACATCAGCAATATATTCCTATGCCTGGGCGCTGGCATGTTTGCTGGCTCCATAATCTGACATGCTTTGGGTTCCCTTCTTATTACTGACTTTTCTTTTCTTCCCTTCAAATGTACTTTATTTCTTTTTGGAGAAGAAAAAGAAGAATATGAACTAATGAACTTTGTGTAGAGTAATTATAACTCGTAACAAGCAAATTGAGGCATAAATGGCTCTGCCCCATTTCAACTGAGCAAAGTAAAAAATATTTTCATGAAATTCTTAAGAAATGATCTCACAGTTCAGAGTAATATCAGGTGAACAATTCTCAAAATATGTGACCAAATGAAAACTAAGTTGTTTTGTAATCTCACACTCACAGGCAAAGCCGATAGAAGCCTATGTCCAAGGCCATTGCAGGAGGAGTTAAGGGGTTGGCTGCCTCATGCCATTGTTTTGTAAAAAACACATGACCACAACAACAATAATGAGATTATCATAAGAATCACACAAAAGGCTCTCCTCCCTCCCTCCTAATTGAATTGAATTGTATCTATTGAATTCACTTTATTGGTTTGAAAATCTTTTTTACTCTCTTCTACAGACCCTCACATGTCATGGAACACCCATGAACATGGTTATCATCACCAAAGTTTATAGGTAGACCAGACAAAAAAAAACCTTACGAGGCAATGACCCCACCTCCTTTTTCTTTGCCACAATGGCTGTGCCAGCTCCACCCCCATGCCAACCCCTCTTCATACCCAACTCCCAGCCCTTTCCCAACACGTACCAAGTAATCCTGACCACTTGTCACTCTGGTGCTTCTTGGACTTTCTTGGGTTTGTGGCGAAAATTGCAAGTATCAAGATACAATGTGGCAAGCCAGCATTTGCATGTAGTGATATATACAAACAAACAACCTAGTATTATTCCACATGTAGCATAAATTTAAAGGCATAAGCTCCATCCCGCTCTTAACCTCTTATGCATCTTAAGATTCATGCTCTTTTAAGGAGGGGTATTCCCCAATACAAGGTGGCCTTCAAATACACCATGAAATTTCTTGGAGTGTTTTACATCACAACACACACACCTAAATTCTAGGTGCAGAGACACAGAGTGAGTCAAAACTGGGGAGTACTTACTAAGTACTTATGACATTGCTGATTAGAAATTTGATGATTATGGTTTGAAATCATGAAAGTGCCTTATTATTATTACCTCATAACAATAACCAGCATTCTTGGTGCACTTTCAATTGCCAAAAACTGACTAGAGTCTAGTAGTAGGGTAGTATGTTCTTTTCCAATATGTACTTTGGAAAAAGGAAATTTGTTCCTATCATAGCCTACTTTCATACTTAGGACTACAATCAAAGGTGAATAATGCCAAAATCTGAAAGCCCAAGTTTCATGCGCTTATGATGATGAATGAATCCAAAGAGCCTATTGCTGATGTCCCTTTTCTCCCTCTAATTCCTTAGATAAGATTCTCTTCCTCTTGACTCTGGAAACCTGAGATAAGATTTGGCCATACTTAGGCCCCAGGCTTAAGGGGGAGGGAGGGCGTTGGGTGGGAGTGGAGTCATCTGTCCAAAATTTGCCATTTTCTGGAATGTTTTTTAAAGCCAAATTTCTGTGCCATCTGTCCAAAAAAAGCCATTTCCTTTTGTGGGGAACCGGGGTTACTTGCCAAATACCTTATTTTTTGCAAAAGACAAGCCAATAATGTTGCTAACTTAGCTCTTCTGTAGTTGAAAGTTGTTGTTATGGTGAAACTTAAAGAGTCATGATACAGTCATGATTCGGCAGATATTGTTGCAGGTTCACATGTGTGGGGGTAAATCCCCAGGGTGGGCGCATTCCCAAAATTCGGGGCCTAGGATGAGGCAGTACCCTGTGATGCAGGAAGCCCTGTGATGAACCAAAACATATGTACATCATGAGAGGCATTGAAATCGGAATTGTTACATCTACTCCTCAAGAGTGCAAAGGGATCTTACATTTATAAGGAGTTAGATCCCTTCCACTGTTAAGGAGTGAGCATAACGGTTCCCCTCTTTTGAAGGAGGGATATTCATGGACATAAGGTACTCTTAAAATACAATGTCATGTGTAAGGCCCTAGGGGGAGGCCACTACCAAAATAACGGGCCTGTGTAAGGCGGAGCAAAGCATGGCCTCAGCTCTGGTAATGCGTTCTCCCAGGGGCTTACCATACCCAAAGCTCACACACACAATTTTTGTAGAAAAAATTGTGAAACCTCTCACACACTCATTGGGTAGGAACATATTTAAAATGAAAAGTTTCCTCACTTTGCAGAGGAATTGATATTCTTTATAAACATGCCCTGCCGGAACAATAGAAATGCAATGGCAGGGCTCTATGACTCATGAAGAATTTGGATAGATAAGCTTTCAAACAACATAGGGGTTGGTAGTTGAAAAATGTCGTTAGGTGAGTTGTATATGTCTTCTGTGTGAAAAGAGCCAGTGAACTGTCAAGGTTGACGTGGGGCTCTTGAAAATGGACTTCACCTTTGGCCTTTACCCTTAAGACGCACCATGAATGGTTAGTACTTGTTCTCATTATGAATGGCAAGGGATTTCTCCAACGCCTTGAAGGTAAGAAATCTCCCCTGCCATTCTCTGGATTCTACTTCTAGATTGAAAGGAGTTGGAGTGGCTCTACTGCAAAGAAAATCTTTGCATAGATTGTGTTGATACACTCGCTCAAGAATTGAGCTCAAGTGTGTGCTAGGATTGAGCAATCATTGACACGGCTGGTGGTCTTGTGCTTCTGTACATAGGCTTAAGGAATTCTAAGGAGCTGGAGCTATTGCAAATTATAGAACAAGCAAATGAGAGTAGGGCATAGTGTGTAGAGCGAATCCTCAAAATCTTGCACTTTCAAGTTGGAGAAGAGATCGATGGCCACCTTAGGGAACCCATCAGAGGTGTAAGGTTTTGCAATCGGGTGTAGGGTTCTCTTGTGCCATCCATTTGCCTAGCATGGAAGCTCAGTACCTTTGGCTATCACGAGAAAATGGAATCCAAAAGTGGCTATGGAAAAAGGCAGGGAATATCATTACCATTAATTCTTTGAAATTGCTGCAGCAAATGTGCTTGAAGTGTAGCAGAGGATTTTTAAGACTGATAGGCAACGTGCGCAAAGTGTAACAGAGGGTGTGAGAAAGGTGGAGAGTAATGGATTCAGACAAAGGCAATTTACAGGCAATGGTCTTGAATGCCTGAAGCCACTCTGAAGCCACCAGCTGCCTTATTCCAGACAATGGGTGTTCATGGCTACTAGAGCAAACTGAATGATCGCAACTGTTGACATAGCTACAAGAAGGTCTCTAGATTGCATAGTTAAGAGCCATTCTGAGTCCGAAAGGTCCATCAGCCTTTCTCTCATTTCCAAATTCCCTGATAATCTGCAAAGTTGATGGAAAGAAAAGAGGTCCAAGAGCTGAGCTATGTGGAACTTCATGAGATGCTGCCTTTGTCCTTGTCAAAAGTTTGTCCTTGTCAAAAGGAACCTTCACCTTGTCACAAGCCGGGCAGCAACATGAGGGTCATTTTTGGGGAGTAATGATGTCATAGGATCTGAACATAGAATGCAAGCATTGGTTGGGAGGGCCTTTGACAAAGGTGGTGGATATCACAAAATTCCAAATGGGTGACAGACAACAAGTGTCTTATGCACATGGTCACTTATCCTTGATGTTTGTTGCTCGGAATTGTGAGGTTAACTGAGTTGTTCTGAGAGTTGTTCCGGATAGCTGATTAATGCTGATCATGAGTTGTTCTAGATGTCATCAACGAGCCATTGAGTTCTGGTAGATGCTCAATGAAGAAGCTAATAAAAGATTTCGGAGGCAAATTGCTGGCTCCTGTTTTGGTTTGAGGTTCACATCAACTGTCTCTTTTAGAGTATTCTCAATTTTTAGGCAATCCCCCAGTTTTCATTTTGGTTATGTGTAGCTCCCTAAAAGAAAGTCTTGGAGTTGCGAATGACAAACTATTCTATGGTACACAAGTGAATAAATCCTTAAGCATTTCATATATGCATTGGCTACAGTTTTTGTGCGCACAAAAGCATGTTGTGGGAATGTTGCTCGCTCCTTATTCAATTCCAGTGAAGATCGTGTCAGCAAAAGCAAAGCAACCAGTAACAGTGAGTTGCCAAAACAGTAGTCATGCTGCCAATTACCAAGTGAATCCCTCTTCTCCCTTGCCCAATGCTTTGTAACATCCGAGCAAATGTACTTCACCGCGCTTCGCTATGCTTAAATGCACGTTTTATCGAGCGCTTCAAGTTGCGCTTCGCTACGCTACAACGCAAGTTCTTCATCAAAGTGGAGCGACAACATACCATAGGAAAATCTTAGCGAAGCAAGAGGAAAATGCACCTGAAAGATTTGCAACACACAGGACGAACACAGAACTCACACATGAGAGGGAACGATGGCGAACACAAGTGAGAACGAACGTAGGAGAGGAGTGAAGAATGAGAAAAGAGTGAAGAGAAAGTGGACTAGGTAACCAGATATAACCAACCTTAATGACTCATGAGAATGAGATGCCCTCTTTTCATCCACAAAGAGTGTGGTTGTCACATTTTCATCCAAGAAGCAAAGGTTTGTCAAATCATAACTTGTTCGTCGGGGGTTTTCAGTGATGTGGCATCTATGAAATCAAATCGGGCCATTGGCGTACTCACGGGTTACGGGCACATGAAATCCCGCCCATCCACAATGTCGTTCTGTCTGATGGCATCACCGGTTATGCCCAGTAACCAGCCTGCTCTCGCCAGTTACATAGTCCATTGCGCCCAATGAGATCCAATGTTGGTACCTTGTGCTAACTAGTAGGTGACTACTGAAATCCAAGTCAAAGGTAATGCGTTGTAACTGGTGACTTGATAGCCAAAATCAAAGTGCGATTCTCATTACAGTCGTTATGAATAAGATCAGAGCAAGACAAAGGGAGATGGGAGGGAGAAGACATATCAAAATGTTCTGATGAAATCGTGGGCCGTAGGTTATGGACTAGGTAAAGTAACAAGTGCCCAAGTTATTGTGAATAGTGGAGGCACGTAAGTGTTGAGACTATTAACCGCAATTAGTGTGCTCAAGTTGCTTATTGGACGTTATTATTGTAAGGGACCCTAGAGTTCTAAGCTTATGATTTACGGGACACAAAAGAGAGTGAGATATGAGGTTTAGCAAACTAGCGACCAGTAGTAACATGCAAAAAATATATTACCGAGGTACGAAAATAGCATAAGGTAGAAAGATACGTGGAGCTCTTGTCCAATGGCATGCTGTCACGTTAGGAAACATTTCCAATTATCTTTTATGGGTATAAACAGTAGCAGATATGGACACTGACCTGTTGCATTTGTTGCACAGACGTACTGTTATTGATAACCCTAGATGTTAGGGTACGACACTTTTGTCATTAGGGTTCTGTGAATAGGTGTCAGGGTTCTTAACACTAACTACTCTACCGCTAGGTTTGGACAGAGCAAAATTGATGAAGTAAGCGCTGGTACGATGGAGTTGCATGTTTTTACGAGCTGAGGATCACGTCTCCTCTCTATGGTGGGTTCTACGCTTGAATGCATCCATTTTTCCAAACGAGGTGAGTTGGGTTTTGTATGTAATGTGTTTAGTCAAGTAGTTGAATGAATCGATCGACTTTACATGGATAGTAAAGATATGGGTAGTTTGAGAAAATATATGCCAAGTTTTGTGTTGGCAAGGATGCATTTTGAGCATGATGTGGGGGTGGGAATGCAATTTCTTGTTGACATGTGATATTGCTAATCACTAGACCCCAATCACTATGCCTCTACATGATTCTCTGTATGCCCAAGGCATAGATGCTTTGCTTGTACAAGCCGAAAGGAAATGAAGCTTACCTTCACAAGTTTGTTGCAACTTGGATAAGGACATGGCTAAAATGAAATGAAGCTTACTTTCATAAGTTTCCTGCAACTTGGATGAGGACATGGCTGATATTTTGATGAGCAGTGTCTTTTGAGTACTCGCTAAACATTATTATGTTCACCTAATACGTCTTCCCACGGCTTCACAAATGCAACAGAACTCAATATGTACATTTCTATGGTCACATATTGCATTTGGATTTTTCCACATCTACTTGATTGCTGAGAGGCAAGTGTGTACATGCAGTAGAGGAAAGGGGAGAGAGGGGATTGATGTAGTTATTTTTGTGTAGTTTTAGTTTGCAGTATTGCATTTACTGCTGTCATCCAAGCGGCTACCAGAGATGGAGGCAGACGAGGTCACTATGAAGGAACAGATTTTGCCAGGCGTTTTCCAGACTTCCTGTTCAATTGCAGAATGAAAATATTCAGGTAAGGTAGAATTTGAGGGATTGACTTTTTTCAATCATTATTTTCATGGTTCTATGTGCCAATCCTTTTCCATTGTATATAAGCAGATATGCCCTTCTCCAGGCATGTGTCAAATGGAGATTTTTCATCATCTTTGCAGGCATTAATGAGTGGAAGCTGCATGTAAGTTTTTATGCTTGCTGGTTATTTCACCATCAGAGGCAAATAGAGATGGTTGGATCAGTGTGCGATGCTGCAGACAAAGTGCTGCAAGAGGCCCACATGTTCTATAGACTCAGAACTCAGCAGGGACCTGTGGCTGCCAGCACACTTAAGCAGTCTTGCATTGTGCATCACATATGGTGGCTACTGGAATCTTTCTGTCTTTAACCTATTTCTTCATGGTACTTCCTGCACCAGATTCTGTGTATTGTGTGCCCTAGGACTCAGTGACACTATCACTGCAACTGTGCTTTTACTTTGTCAACTGATTAGATTTATTGACAACCAGGGGTTGCATTTGTTGGCAGGTTTGGGCTTCAGAGGATCATTGTCAGCGTTGCCATCTAGTGGACTTAGAGGACCACCTGTGCCTCAGCAGGTATGATTCCTAATCAGATCAGTAGCTGCATCAGAGCCAGTTTTGTCCTTGCTTGTTGTCCTATTGTCTTTGAAGCCCCAAATACTTTTGCTCGTGAGCCAGCTGCACAGTGTGGACATGCAAGTGTTTTGCTGAAAGCCATTATACTGGGTCTCTTTCCTGTAGTTTCTCCATTATATTTTCTGGTCACAGGTCATGGCTTCACCAGCTGTGGGCTTAGAGAACAACCACATACTGAAAACCCTATACCTATTGTTTACTCACAGATTTCTTGTTCTTTCAAACTGAAGCTTGTTAAGCTTTCAATTATCATTGCAAGAACTAATTTGGGATGGGCTGTTCAGGGTCCATGAAGTCAATCCATGTTTTAATTGTCAGCCTCATGATTACACTGTACAGATTTTGTGGTTACAGTGAAGCAGGACTAACAAGGAGCTCACTATATTGGCTGCAGTTGACCAACCCTGGTCTGAGTTGTGCAATCCTCTATAGAATGTTGTGGGTACTGGGACTGTTCCTGGCATGGCATCAGCTTCCTCATCTGGTCTGTTTGTTAATTCCCCAAGATCTAGAATGGGAAATGTGAACATCCCTTCTCAACAGCAGCAACTACAGCAAGAACAGCAACAGCAAGAAGCTCTCATGCAAAGGCAATAATAGTGCCAACAGCTGCAAAAGCAACAGTTGCAGTCCGCTCAGGTGCAGCAAAGCCAGCAACTTTGATAGCCTGGAACCTCTCCAGTGCCTCAGGTACTGCATTTAATACACATGACGTCTGAATGACTTCCACTAGTGAGTGAACTCTTTTTTGAGCAAATGAATAAAAATGAACTTTCCTTGGCTGTATGCATTAGCGGGCAGTGAGCAGGGAGTGCCAGGGTAGAGAGAGTACTGATACATCCATGTCTGATATTGACAGGCCCAAGCAAATGTTCAGTAGCAATGACAATTATCATGGCAGCATTTGCTACATCATCAACAAGCCAAATTAGGGCAGTTTGGGGCTTCTCTGCTTCTGTATTTGATTGTTCATTCCACTCCAGTCTTTTACTATACCTGTGAAGTAACTGTAAAAGCCTGACACTGTCTTATCTTGTCAGGATCAATTCCTACAGTTGCAGCAGCAGTTTCAATACCAGGTTTCTCTTGCTCTTGATTGGGCATATGCCTGGTTCCTCAATTGGAATCTTTATGTTACCATCTACTCTGATTTCCTGATTTCCTCAGAGTTCACATTGATTTATTGTTGAAACATCTCATGTATCCGTATCATGTGTGTGTTGCCTATCTATGTGACTTATTTGTTGGGACCATTTGTTTTTCACTTAGTAGATTATTTGAATTGCTTTTTCATCACAACTCATCCTGTTATCTGTCATCATCGCACTGTTGTTGAGGGGAAACTGAAACTGGCAGCTTTTATCTGTACCCAGCTGCCATCTTATATAACTTTGTTTAGTAATTGTCTTGAAATTGTGATAGATAGAAACTAGGGAGGAAATGAGTTATTTTCTTAGAGGAATTTTGTAAACCATAGACTGCACTGTCAAGACTGGCAGGCTCTCCAACAACCCCAAGGATAGCAGCAGTCTTTGCAGCAGCAGTCTCTGCATCAGTAGCTCCAAAGATCACAACTGCAAGCTCCACAGCAAAACACACTTAACAGGTCAGTCAAGGGACTCCCAGCTGAATCAGCTTGGATCTATGAATCATCACTTTTACCTTCCAGCACGGTTTGGTCTCTGTGCCCTTTTTTGGTGACCAACAACTCCTAGCATGGACAGATAGATTGGAGAGGTTCTTGTTACCTATGCTACATTCTCTACTATACAGGCAGCTTGTAAATTCAAGAAGTTGGAACAAGACACCAAGCTGGATGAATATTTTAATGTCAGAGTATGCTTGCAATAGTGTTGTGGGATTTGCAGATGGCAAACATGAACCAAGGTGGGCAATTGCAGGTAGCAATGTTACAGCAGCAATATGTATGCTTGATCCTGTCCTGTCTTGTCTCTATATATTTGAGCAAGAAAATTTTAGCATGTATGACCATGATTGATTGCCAATTTGGGTTGCATGGGGAGGGTAAAAGAAATGGACCTATGTTTTAGCATGAGGGAAATGAGGATTGTTCAGAGCTTTGAATTGTTGTGATGCCTTTCATTTTGTTTACCCAGATGTGCAGGGTTGAGAGGTCATTGTAATGTGTTGAAACCTGATTGTTCGTTGTGGCAGCTTTCTACACAGATGCTCTCTGATCCATGTGAGTACCATGCTATTTGACTGTATGGTGATTCTTTGGACTTGCTGCAGGATGATCAATTTTCTCAAGATCTTTGTTGATCTAAATATTCAATCCATCAATCAATATCAAATGTACATAGAAAGCCTCATGAGCAGAGAAAAATAGAGTTAAGAAGAGGCCATGATAGCATCTCAATTATCTTGTGGAGTACTGGACCTTTGCCCACCCCCCAGGGGTTTGTTTCAGTGGCTGGGCCTCTGTTGCTATCAGTTCCTTTATGCTTTTGGTTGTGCTGTCCTGGTCACTGTGTTCTTGGTATACCATTTTCTTTATCTGGACCTTATGACTCTGCCCTTGCAGGCTTAGTTTTCCCACTTTAGTCTTTGTTGTTCTTGCAATAAAGTTCTAAGGGCCTCCCCATTTCTCCTCCAAAAAATAAAATAATGGAAGAATTAGAAAACAGTGGGCAATAAGCTGTGTCAAAGTAGGGAAAGTGGAAGAGTTCTAATGTCAATGCACTAACCATTTGCTTACAAATCTAGAAATCTCTACCCACATTAATTTGAAATTTGAAATGCTCCAATCTGTGAGTCATTTAGGAAGTTGCAGAAACCGTACCTCAAATACAGTGTATAGAAATCCTTGGACTCAAGCCTTGCATGTTTGAATTTAAGTTCTGTTGAGAGCTGCTGCGTGCTTCACAATTTGTCATTGTGCAGCTGATTGTGGAAATAACTTCATTGATGTGCATTTGATGGCTGTGGTGAAGGTGATACCTGTTATGTTCTTGAGTAAAATGCAACTTACATTGCTTGTTGACTCTTTGCAGCATTCAGGTGCACACTAGTGTACCTCAGAGTAACATCTCGAGTTGTGCTTTCATTAAATTAAACTGAACTTCAAAAAGCAATGTGAGCATACACCCAGCCTCATGAAATGGTGCTCTCACAGTCTTGGCTGCTTTATTATGTACACTGGTAGTTACAAGCCCAAATAATCACAGCTTTTTGAAATATCTTCTCTGGAAACCAACACAGGAGAATCTATTTACAACTTTCTATTTGGGAGTGATCTAATCTCCAACCTTTGTTTCCTTCTACTAAAACCCCCTGAA
This sequence comes from Sphagnum tenellum, assembly GCA_963921925.1. NCBI lineage: Eukaryota > Viridiplantae > Streptophyta > Sphagnopsida > Sphagnales > Sphagnaceae > Sphagnum > Sphagnum tenellum. The sequence continues at coordinate 988,343 of OY998148.1, read as the reverse complement.
TTCAGGTTGCAGTCGCCCCTTTTAACATGGTTGTAAACATTGGATAGATGAGCACTGATTGTTGACATCACATTGAGCTTCTTCACAAAGTGGAATAGATCAGACATGAAAAAGATAGAAAACACAAGAAATGGTACTGCCCCTATGTTCCTAGCCATCATTTCATCGAGCTTGGCCCAGACAAGAACTTGCCTGTCAGGACTCCAGTTGGATGTCAAATTCTTCAAGCTTAATGAATTGAGACTGAGGTTTTTAGGAGCAAGACACCAACCAGCAACAAGGAGCACCATTTTTGCAACCCAAAGAAAGAATGTAAGCGAGCACCACAGTAGTCCAAGCCAGAGCAAACAATCCACAATCTGAGATACAGGCAAGGAGGCAGGGCAAGGGGTTCCACTGAAAGCCCCAAGTACCCAAATCAATCCCCAGCCAACAGCAAGGCTCGCAGCCCACCAATGGTATATAGTCAGTCTGCTCTTGCCAAATCCTCCATACTTTTGACTCAGATCATCATCACCACCATCATCCCAAGAGCCAATTAGGTATTTGTTGTTGCCACTCCCATTCCTGTTCCCATTGCCAAAAAATCCTCCACCACCTGCAGTGCAATTTGGTTCTTTGAATGAAAAAGATCCAAGATTGCAGAGACATGCAGTTTATTAACATCTAGCACAAATGGAATTGCAATGTCATTGTGAGTACAGAATTGTCTGAGTTGTCAGGATCTACAAGAGTACTGAAAGGAAATAGGGATTTTAAAGCACATAAACAACACAGAAGGTTGTGTTACCAACCTTGGACAGGCTCTGATAGCCATGACTGACATCGGTGCAAGAGCCTAAGCCAATTGGGTGGCCAGATGCCCCCCATACAAGAATCCTTGCTTGGTACTGACACAAATAGCCTGAATTGGAGTTCCAGTAGTGGAGAGTTTGATTGTTCATGATGAGGCCGTGGCTTCTCTCTCTGGAAGAAGCCTCCCAGCCACACATAACAAGATCTGCTGACTATGGTGCTCTGTTCATGGTCCCTTGCTTCCCACTTGCTACGATTTTTTGATGTTCTCAGAACTTCCCTCCTGTCCATTCCTCACACAGAACTGGCTTGATCAGGATCCCCAGCCCTAGATCCATATAAATGCGAGAAATTAGACACCAGTTTCAAATGGAAAATTGCCAGCAATTTCATAAAAGGACAACCTATACATACAGGAGTGAGTTTCTTGCATAACTCAATTCTCTACATATTTTATATTGGACTCTAAGAAAGCCACAAGAAGGTTAGATTACCCAAATTCATACCAGACAAAGGATGCTGGATTCAGTACTGGGCCTGTTCTCCAGCATGCCACGGAACTGCTCCACCCCATTGTGGAGGCCCGTCTGATATGCAACTGAGCATGAGATGGCGGTTGTGACACATGATTGCATTTGATATTCGTGGCTTCCAGATAATAGACAGGCCTTGGTGAAAGAGAGTATACGCTCAACATACCACTGTAGATACTCGCTGGTGGCGGGGTTTAAGCAAAAACCTTCACAGTGAAACCACAGAGAGAAATCAGTTTCAAGTGGGAGATTCTCAAGTTGAGATGACCTTGCGGTGAAAAGCTCTGAACCAATTGAATCTCGTACATGTCCTCAATCATCTCTCAGAGATCATATCTCTAAAGCTTAAACGCCAAAGCCTTTCTTTTGGCTTCAGAGGAAGCCTTCCCTTCGTTAACAACAGAGGGTTTATCCTATTCTACCCAAACAACGTATCTGGATGCGCATGGAGTCAGGGATCTACGGGCAGAAATTACCTCATCAGATTTGGACTCAAGATCAACTTGCTGCAATGGCGTAAACCTTCCTCTCGAAATTCATGCATTCCTGGACGCCAAGGCTATTCCTGTTAAATGCAAGTGTACAGGGTGCGCTCGGTCTGAGGACTTGTCTTCCGCTGAAAACCTACATTTTTCTTTCAGACGGTGCAATCCGCATCTGCTGAATACCTAGGTATCGGAAACTCTTCTGTTGCCAAACCAAAGAATCTAAGCAACCTCTCCACAGAAACTGAGCGATGGAACATGCATGCATAGGTATGCGGCGGTTTCAGGAATGGAGCGACCTGGTGTGCGTGAGTACAGCACAGGAAATACAGATGGAAAAACAGCAATGACATGCGCGAATGGCGTAGGAGATGATGAAGAAGCTACGAAGGGGAACACGGAAGATCGAGGAAGAGTGAGGAAGTGGAAGAGCAAGGCCAACACACAACAGCAAAAACAACCACTCTTTCTTCGTGTCCGTTGAAGATTCCTGCTCCGACGAACGAACTCCAATAGACGGACGCACACATGATTCGTCCAGAGAATGATTCAAATTGAACGCAACGAAACGGCGACGAGGAAGTTGCTGAAACCCCTATTCGTCTCCACGTGCCACCGTGAATTTCAAACTAGACCCGGGAAATCGTCCAGACGAACGAAATTGGATGGACGTCAACATTTTGTTTCCAAGCGGGGGATTCTTTTACATACCGGAATATAGGGGCAGCTTCCACACACGTCTGGTATAAGGTCATCACTTAATTAATTTTGAAGATGCCATAACCAAAAATAGAATTATTTTCATAAACCCTTTTATTTTCCTTCACAATTATTTTCTTTTGGAATAAATTATTTTTATTTTTTTTGGAAATTTTCTATAACTAATGTAATTAGGTTGAAGTTGCCAAGGGTTACTAGGGTACCTATGTTTTAAGCTATATCGAAAGTACTCCAAGGTTTTAATTCTTTGTATTTGAAAGCACCTACCCATGCCAAAAGATGCTTTTATGATTTGAAGGGACCTTTCCCCATTCACAGGCAAACCTTCCACCATTCAAACATGGGGTGTGTCATCATACTGTGGCCTTGCCATTTACATGAAAAAGTATGTATCTTAAGGCAAAAGAAGAATTATCGAAACTCGAATATTTCACCATGCAAAAGTATAATCTTCAAAAGATCCTCTAAAAGAAACCAAAATCCTTCAAGATTTTATTATAACTCTATAACTAATCTCAAGTTTCAACACAAGGCCAAATATCATCTTTCAATTACGCTCATATAGAAGTAGACCTATTTACCCAAGGGCTAAAATCCATTAAGCTACTATACTCTATAATGAATCTAAACACAATATCCTTGCCTCCTCCGTAGGCAAGGCCAATAAAATGCTTTCATACTCCATGCTGGGGAAGGCATACTGTGAAGGGCCTTCCTAACTTGAGGGTCGTAGCCTTCAGGGTGATAGGTCCAAGGGCATAGGCCTGAAATTTAGGTGACTCCTTCTGGAGGAGACCTCCCTCCATAGTGTAACCATCGGGAGAAATTTCCTGTCTATTTGGAGGACACATTAGACCAGGCCTCATAGTCTGTGGCAAATGCCAACTTTGCCAAAATTAAATTAATTTTGGCAACTTTCTTTGGGTAATTTTTGCAAAATTGGCAGTGTGTGTATTTTAACGTCAGAAAGTGAATTTCAAGGGTTGCCGCCATCGTTTGCAGTGTTTTGACCTTTGAAAAGGGCCTTTAAAAGCTCGACAATGTGAAGGACTTGTCAATAGCTTTGAATCAACAATGTGAAGGACTTGCCAATAGCTTTGATATTGAATTTATTATTTGAATTCAAAAAGAAATTAAAGGTAAATTTATAAAAGTTAGCCAAAAGTTATTAATCTAAACAACTTTAAGGAGTGAAAATCCTAAAATATTAGGTCTATCAATATTCCAAACCTTGAATATAGTAGTCTAAATGCATTCATTCCATGTCCATCTATTAGTTGTTGATCCCTTGTAAGGTCTATAATGATTCCTCTCACATATCCCCTTGGATGTTGTCTTGTTACCAAAGGAAATAAAAGAAGATCAAATATGAGAAGTGGCATTGGAAAATCATGCAACACATAAAAGTATCAAGAATAATCTCTTCACTTGATTAGCTATGGGATCAAGTTTGTCAAAATGTGTTAATTGTTGAGCCTTGTCAAAACAACAATGTACTAAGAAAAACTTTACAAATCACTATTACATATAGTGGGTGACTAATTGTGTTGTTTAAAAAAAAATTGACTTCAAAATTGTTATGAATTAGTTTCAACTTCCAAATTGCTACTCAAAAACTAAATTTTTTTTTTCTATGGCCATCATTATGAACTTGTGTAGCATGTGTAGTCTTTGCAATAGAAACTTTTTTATTTATGGGCTTCTTCATGTTGCTTCCCCTTTGTAGTTGTGATTGAATAGCCGCTAGCCGCGCTAAGTCATAAACTCAGACATAAAGACAACCACTTAATTTTGGCAACTTTGAGTTTTTATTTTTGGCAAATTTGGCATCTAAAAATAGAATGCCAAATTTTATGAGGCCTGCATTAGACCCATGAATATCCCTGAAGGGATCTTGTGTGGCAAAGTTTAGGGTTAGGCCTGACACATTAAGGACACTTTTGAGTGGATATAGGAGCGTGGAGAATGATGAATGTGTAGGGTAAAGCCCTAGGGTGTGGCATTCTAAAAGGAATGGGGCTAGGACTAGGCAAGAGCCAAGTCCAGCCCTACATTTTGGGGATGTTCCTCACCCATGAGCTTTCCTATTAGAAAGCACAAGGCAAAATTTATCATGAATCAAACCTATGTAAATCATGAGGCATATGAATGGGAGAGTTCTTATGCCTACTCCTCACTAGTGGGAGGGTTCTTACACCTATAAGCAGGCATAATTTCCCTCCCATCCTTGAGGAGTAGGCATAATATCCCTCTCAATTTCTAGGAGGGAAAATAAGGATGCCATTTTTTAAAATTACAATAACAATGATAATATTAATAATTTCAGAGGAAGTCTCTAAATATTATTTAGTTAGAGGCTTGATTTTTTTGGGACTCCATTTAATTTTGAAGGCATTTATTTAATTTCTCTCAAATTTTGAATTAGTGACACCACATTAATTTCCACCAGCAGAAGCTTGCTGATGATGGCTTGCCAACAACCTTGTGGATAAATCTTGAAGTGTGAAAGAATCAAAAAAGGAAGAAGGTGAGTAGTAGTAGAGCCATAAACTAGGTGTGATGGGTCTGTAAGCCCAAAATAGAAGAATGAAAGCATACTGGACTCTCTGTTTGGATTTGGCAGCAAACTTGTCGAATAATTAATTAAATTTTAAATCTTAACTTCCGCAATTGGTTTTTTTTAATCTGAAATTTTCAACAGATAATGGTTATAAATAATAATAAGAGCACTTCTTTAAAGTTTATAGGTGTTTAAATCTTAAGAACTTGAAGTTTTAAGTCTACAATTCAAACCTGACAGTGGATATCTTGCAAATTCTTAGTTTTGTAAAACTTTCAGCACAAGTAACAATTAATTTTTCAAAAATTCCGCAAAACAAGAAATGTTTAAATTTATGCCAAAATCATTCAGGTACTACAGTATTCGTCTGGTTGGACTTAGTATGCATGCTTTTACCTTCTGGATTGAGGCATTAGCTCCTATTTTCTTGGTTACAAGGGGGGAAACAAAAGTTTAAAAAATGGTGGAAGCTCAAAATAATGAGTACAAAGCAACCAAAAAATAAGAAGAGTAACGAAAAAAATCATGATAAAATCTATATATATGTATGAATAATAAATCATGATCAAGCCAAAAATAATACAAGTATAAGACGACCAAGAATTGTTTTAACTAGAGTTTAAAACCATAGTAAAAGCCAAAAATTGCAAGTAAAAGAACCCAAATTATCTTTTTAAATGAGGAAATAAACTCATGGCAAAAGTAATAATGCAAAATAAAAAGTAAACGCACCTACATGTGTCAGGCAAGTGTCAACATAGAAAAATAGAAAAATAATACTTTTTTATTTTCAAATTTTTATTTTATAAAAATCAGTCAAAAATAAAAACAAGGAGAATTAATTGAAAATAGATCTGAATGTTTAAATTGTAAAACCTCAAAAAATGACTATTGATAGATCTCAATAGGAAATGAACGTGAAAAAAACAAGCCTTAAGTTTATGAATGTTGGATTTTGAAATAGTTGAATTAGTAAATGAAGAAATAATCTAAAAATTGTACATTTAACTTTTTGACATTTGGATAAATAATCAACCATAATTTTCAATCCACATTTTCTTAATACATAATTTCCATATATTCAAAATAAAGAATGTTCTTGCATTCAAATTTAATTATTACTTTGCAGCCATATCCTCAAAATCTAATCACCTATATTAAAAGCATTTTTTAAAAATTAACACAATTCAAATTACTAAATAAACCTAATGACTTCTCAAGAAACATATGAATTTAGTTTTAAAATCAGCTTAAGTTTGTACTCAAAACGTTAAACAATTAGGAGGGATACAAATACAAAAAGGAAAATTGAATGATCAAACTTTAGTTATTATCTCAAGTATGTGACTAGTTATTGTGACAAGTAAAATTTATATAGGCTGGTAGTTAGGTAAATGAGTAGGGACCTAGGTAAGTTACCTACCTACGTAGGTGTTTTTATAATAATAAAATTTAAAGTTATATTAATTCTTATAATTATTGTAATTATTTAATATTGATTTTTATCAATGTAGAAGATTTAAAATTCATGTTAAATTTTATGTTGTAATAAGAATTATTAAATATAAATAAGTAACTCATAAATACTTTAACTTACTATAATATAATCCTTGCAATAACAGTAATTAAAGTCATTACTTTTATTATAATAAAATTACTATATTCTTGTTCAATGAGAATTGTATATTATGTATTATAAGTTATAAATTATGAATTATGCATCGACTCTAATTAATGCACGAATATAATAAATATAATAACTTTATATTTACAATGATTATAGTAAATATTTTTATTATTCTGTAGAAATGATTATTCATTATAATTGAGTAATTATAAGTAATAGATGCAATAATCATAATTGAGTTTTTAATTAGAGGAGGATTATTATAAATTTTCGAATTTTATTTTTATTTATAAATTACAAATAATAAGTTCAATTATAAGGTATATAATTAATATAATTAATGTATAGTTTCTGTAATTATAAGGATTTGTAATTATTTTACATTAATTATTATAATTACATATATATTAATTTGTGTTCGATATATTTCAATATGTTGTAAATAGGAGCTACATATGATTTTCATATGTTCATTGTACATACTTTCATTACACATTCATATAGCAATTTAATGTGCTTCCAATACCCCTTTGAAAACTTTGAATTGATTTTATTATTTCGTAAAATGATAAGTAAATTTGGTCATAATTTTAATTAATGCAACATATATGGACAGAAATGAATAATAACCTTAAAATCATTATGGACAAGTTATTCATAGCAATAGTCATTTAGGACATGATGTAACATAATGATGTAGCACATTTCATCCATCAATCATAAAAGACATATGTGAAATCGTTGTTGATGATTTAGTCATTATTTATTATTATTACAAATTGAATCCAAAAACTTGGGGAACATTAATTCTAAATTATTAAATTTATTATCATAAAATTTCCATATACAACATGAATAATAAAGAAATTATTTTTTTCAATTTATTTTTATATTTTTCATCCTATCAATTGATGATATGTGTCACTACCTAATCTAGTTATTTAAGTTTGCTTAGGTAAACAACTAACCTAGGTAGTTTAGGTGGGTAGAAAATATTTAATCAATATTCGAGCATCAACCCTAATGAACGTCATTTGCAAAGTTTGATCTTTTGTAGTCAAAAGATGGAATTGAAATCCTTTACCACCAAGCCACCCCATTCCTTGTGTAAATAATCTAATGTTTATTCTATTTAAACCATACTTCATTTAAACATTACATAAAACATCAAATTTGATCATTCATATCTTGTCCATTGATAATTGTCCAAATTAAAAAATTGAAAAATATTCATAATTTTTTTCGTTAATGTACACAATTATATAAAAATATTAAAAATTGTAAATTCATTTCAAAAGAAAAATATTATAATTCTTTTATTGAATAACATTTCAATGACCATTTTTTGGAAAAAATAAAATTCAAACATATGATTTATGAATGGACAAACCTTTGTGGTTAATGCAAAAATAAATAAAATACATATTTCATATCTTAAAGCTTCATTTGATTTAAGGATTTATATTACACAATTTTGCTTCCAATATAAATCATCATTTTATTAAATTTTTTAATTTAAATGCATGTTCATCCATATAATTTATGCACAAAATATTTATAAATTGATAATAAATAAATTATATTTAGAATATATAAATTAAGTTTGTATATTAATCATATTGAGTATGATTATAAATTTAATCTAAAATATTTAGATTTAATTTGAAAATAATAATAATAATATTATTATTATTTCCTGAAATTATAAATTATATTCATTTTTAAACATATAATCTAATTTAATTATGTAGTTTTTTTACACATGTTAAATATATATGTATTTATATATTTATATACATATAGTATATAAACTTTCACTAAGACTCATGATAAAAATTTAATGTACAATAAAATTACCTAGTTCTCACATCGTACACATCTATAATATTTTTAAATTAAAATATAAAGATTTATTTATAATATATCATACTTTTACCACAAAAATTTATTTCAATGTATAACTTATAATTTATTCACATTAAATATTTTAAATTGATCATATATCAAAAATATATTCTATAAATGTAATAGAAATTAAATACTTATATGTGGGTCCAAGCATGATTGGAGTACCACATTTGAAGCTTAAGGAATCATTCCAAGGATTCCCAAATTCACTTTTTTTTTTTCATTTTTGCAATGACCTATCTTATATTTCACCATTTTTTCCAATGTCAAATGAAATAATTTTATTCCAAAATTTTTATAGGCCTTTAAATTATCTATTTTTTTCCCTTTATGAAAATGAAAACAATAAAATTTATTCAATGTGGGCTATGTTTTATCAATGGCCCAAAATTCCCCAAACTTTGACTTTTTGAAACTTTTTACATTACAACAGGGCATTTGGTACATTTTATACACATTAGCACATAAAATGTTTGTGGTAAAAATCTTAGGCCAAAAAAAAGTTGTTTATATGTTCATTATGAATCTTTGAACTTTTTTTTCTCATGAGACAAAGTCTTAGATTTTTTTCAAGAACTTGGTAGGAATCTTTAAATTTGTTCAAATTTGACATTCTATACATAGAATAATACCTTTGTAATTTATCTATCTATGAGTAAAATCAAACTTTCAATATGAATGTGTCATTAAATTTCAACATGTTTAAATGAAGGGGTCCAATGAATGTAAAATGAGGCAATTATTTTGGGTACCCCAACCATGTTTTGACTCATGTATAATCAAAACTAATTCCCTACATGCCATATCCTAATATTCATTTATACATATATTAATGAATAATAGTCATTTTTGAATCATTATAAAATAATTTTATGGCCACATTATCTATGTAATGAAACATCATTTGCATAATCATTATTTAATCATAGTTGAAATGATTTTATCTTTGTCACATTTTCAATGACATCTTGGATTTTTATGTCACTTTGTTGTTAATCATGGATGTCATATGGATGAAAACTTATAATGAAAAAATGATGTCATCCCTCCTATTATCATATCATCATCTACTGGTCAAATGCCCTATTAATATATGATTACAACTTTTTCCACATAGGATTTGAAGTAATATCTTATAATTGCACTCAATTATATAATCAATTAACACATATAATCATTGATTTCTTGGTTGCAAAGGACAATTCTTTTTAATGAATGTACCTATCTAACTACCTAAGAATAATGTTGTATGGCATAAAAGATTTTAATGTTGTATGGGATGTAGGAATGTTTATCAATCCCAAAAGTTTATCTCATATTGTTTGTCATCATTTCAAATTTGTAAACAATAAAAATCAGTGCACTACAAACATTTTTTTCAGAAAAATGTCATTTGGGATGAACCAATAAAGATTCAATTCAAAATATGTACATGTTAAGGGCGAAAAAAATATCAATCCAACAAAAAATTGACCAAGATAAGGAGTTTTGAAAATAAGGTGCAAATTTGGTCATTAAAAAATTCATAGTTATTTGTTGGTTCAAGTTCTTGTTGTATTTTTTTTCAATCCATATTTTTTGTCCATCATGTATCATATATTGAGTCCATATAAAAAATATTGAGATGAAAAATCATAATAATATATGCATTTTGATGTTAATGCAAAACCCATATTATAGTCCATATGTCCATTTTAAAAGTCCATTACTATATGATTGGTGTATGTTTATTGAATTCACCCTACAATAAATATTCTTATTCAATTTGGCAATTTTAGTCCATAAATATTTTTGTCAATGGATGATTTTAGAATGCATTTGTAACATTTGAATAAAAGTACACTTTGCAAAAAGTCCATAAAAACACAAAAGTTGAGCCATTGTAGTTTGCAACTACCTTTATTTAATCAAATTTACCATAAATACTTCAAACTTCAATTAAAACAATGTGAAGTCCATGTGAAATTTTCAACAATTGATAAACTTTATGTTTTGGAATAATTTGACCATTAATATGTTGTGATTTTTGAACTTTTAAGGTTTTCTTTGATTCCATATAAAAGAACAATTCTTGGGGATATGCATTGTATTGTTTTATGAAATATCCTTATAATGATAGGGGGACCTATATAGGGGGCCTTTTATTAATATGTAAGAAAATTATATTTTATATTTTCCCAAGATGTATAAACATAATTTCTCACCTACAACAAAGAGGATCAACCACTCCAACTAGCCTCACTTACTTTGTTAAGTAATGGCTAATTGTTTGGTTGTCATCGTATATTAAATTTGGGCAAAAAAATAATGTTGTGGAATCAACCAACCAACTCCATAGTCAAAGGGGTTTCTTTAAAGTGGTTTTACTTATCAAAGATGGAGTAATGAGGTGATTACTATTTCTTCCTTTGGAAATTGGGATACAAAACCACCATGTCAAAAACTATTTTCAATGCTTAATGTCCACCCTAACTTGACTTTTAGTTTCTTGTCTATAACAAATACAATGACTATTGTAGGTAGATATTTTACAACAATAAAATGGGTTGGTTGTCAATGTTTTCCCCTATTATTTAAAAATTGCTTTGGATTTTTCTAGTGTATTTTAAAAATGCATTACAAAGCATAAAAACCCACAAAACATTTGAAATCATTAAATGCATGTAAATGTAAACATGCAATTTTAATTCCTTCAAGTTTTATGTTTAATCCTCCTTTGCTCCAAGAGACTATCCAAGAATTTGTGAAGGTGTGGGGTTTATTTCATTTAGTAGGAAATGCGAGAGAAGTAACTTAGGGGGCAATGTGGGGAAAATAAGAGCAAGAAGCTTTAGGATGTGTGGTGTGATAGGAGGATTTTATGTTTCTAGTCTATAGTTCTATGTAAGTTACAAAATTGTATTTACCTAACCTTCATTCAAAGAGGGTGCAAATTAAATGTTTTGAAGTGAAGTAGCGAAGGATTCAATTTGATGTATGTATTGTTTTTAGTTGAACACCAAATATTAATAAAAAAAGTCTATTGACAAAATGTGTAGATCCAATCTAACCAAATTACTACATTTATGTTGATGTGAATGATGTGCATTCAAACGTGTCTTTGAAATGATCAATCAATGAGTGGATTAATCCTTGACATGCTCTAAAATTTTAAAACTATAATGGCACCAAGGTTGTTTGGAGTAGTTCATGTTTCAATGTAGAATGTATTAACAATGAGCCTAGTTGTTCAAATGTAGATTGAACACAAGTTGTGAAGTTTCATGTTTTTGTTGTGTTGAATTGACTATTGTTGATGAATGAATAAAGGATCAAGTTATGGAGAGTCTTTTTCGGTTACAAATGCACCTAACAATTGGTAATTCTACTTCCTAAAAGCAAAGAAATTTTACATTTTGAAGTAAATTCTATGTAAAGACTATTGTGGGGTGGGTACCTATATTTAACAATGGGTATTTGGTGGGTATTTCATTTGATATACATATAAGTACCAACTAGAAATTTTGGTAATGCAACTAGTGGTTGTTTATTATGATTCCCAATCATTGTTACCTTTGTTGATGGAGGCCTACAACATTTTGCTATTGTTGAATGTTATTGATGAACCTTAGGTGTGAAGATCACAAATTGACTTTTAAAGATTTGTTTCACACCACTAAAACAAATACAAATATTTTGAGGCAGCTTGTGTTAAGAAAGTTCAATGGATTTCACCACTATCTTGTTGATGCAAATTGCAAAGATGCCTTGAGTTGGTGGCACATAGAATAATGAAATTTTCTTGTAATTACAAATTTGGTTGAAACCCTTTTTGGGCATTTCAGTCCCCCAAATTAAAACTACGATAATTTTTTCAATTGTTGAAATTATGACTTCACTTTGCAAATTGTGTCTTCAAATTGACAATCTTCACAAATTAACTTTTGTTAACAAGAGTTGACCAACACATCTATGCATTGGTTGCTTGAAGCATATATATTTGGCTAGTGCATGTGAAACAAAATCTGATTTGACAAATGAACTTGAGGATAAAATGGAATGTGAGGAATTCCCAAAAGTGGGTGATATGAATTATTTCCCTCAATATTAAATACATGGCAAAACATGTTGCTAGGTTTTCATTAGAAGCATATTTAGTTGTTTCAAATTTGTGGATGATTCTATGATTGTGGAAACATGACACTAATATGTATGAAAATGCAATAATTGTTTGGTGGGTTTCCTAGAAATAAGTACTTGTGGCATTTTTGCTAGTTGTTATTGAATAGCGATGACATCACCCATGAAGCCTCAAATTCTAGGTTGTGTTAAATGTTATCTCATGTGTATCATGTTGATGATAATCAAATTTTGGTATTGTTGTTGCTTATGAGACTGATGTTATGTCTCTTAATTACATTTGTCATGGGTGATTTTTTAAAAAAATTACTTAAAAATTAAGAGAAGCACAATTGTTAGGGTGAAACCATATTTGACATATTGCCAAAACTTGGGATTTAGGATCACTCGATCTTTTGCTTTAATAGAGATGTATTTTGCACGTTTTGTAAGCTTTGTGGATGTTGCAATAAAGTTGTGTGCAACATGGAACTTTTAAATGTATCTTTTAGTGATGGCTTTATTGTGCAATGAGTTTGAAATGTGGACCCATTTTATGAACCACACCTTCTTTGTTCTACTTTTGAACAATGCTTACAATATAAACGCTATACATAAACAACAACTTTTAAAGATTTTAGTACACAAATGTGTAAATGTTTTAAGAAATGTTTGTGTCATTTGGGTTCAAATTCAATGAATCTGGCATGTTACTTGAGACCGGGTATTTGATAGAAACCATGAAGGTAGGGTAGTTCCACAGGGTATTTGTCCAGTAACCGTGCAAGATAACTGCCTTAAATAATCTGAAATCCTCGGCCCTGGCCCTCAACCTCAAATTTCAAATTTTTAACAACCAGACCCTTACCATTCTGTTAATTTTGTTATTTTCAAAATCCCAGGCCCAGATTATATATATAAAATCAAATACCCACCCCCACACTGGTGAAGACTTGGGCCCAATTTAGCTACACTAAGCTGGGTGGACATTTCACAACCAAATTTCCCTCTGGCACCTCCTTCACCAGGAAACTTCATTTTTCCATCCCCTCATGCAGGGTTTAGGGTTTATCCTTTTCCATCACACTCCTCTCTGGCATTATCTTCAAGTGTCTCTCAGTAGTGCTTTTACCCTACATATGGCTACTTCCAATCTTGCTATTCAAACTTAGTGTTGGGTGGTTTTTAGAATGAGGGAAATATATCCTCTGGTTACCAAACTTGACTATTATAGTTTATACCCACTTACCCATCGATTCTCCAAATTTTCAAATAACCAGTTTTAGTATATAACCGTGGTTGTCCAAAAAAATTAAAAACCAAAAAGAACCAGCCAAAGACCCACGAACTCTTTTCTTCCAGTTCTTTGAGGTTTTTGAAATAACCAGAAGAGATGATTCTCCGATTCTGATATTTTTCAAAGAACCAGAACCAGAACCAGTGATTCTTTAAAAACTCAATGAGCTACCCAACACTTAAAATCTGGCAGTGGAGGTTGTGATGAAATTTTCACCCATTTCCTTCACCCAAGGCAAAAGAGCTGATCATTGGAGTGGAGTTCTTGTGACATACAGGTCGCAACCAGTGTTGTGTGTGTAATTGTCAATAGCCATATATATGGCATGTAAATCCAGTTTAAGGCATAATTTTTTGTCAAAAAGACTTACACTTACACTTACCCTGTGACAATGTATATATTATTTTTTACACTTACGCGAGGCCAGTGTAAATATTTGTCAAATACATTTACATGTTAGTGCAAGTGTAAATACTAAAATTATTTGTAAAGTCATCATCTCTTTGGGCCTCCTTTCATCCCAAACCCTTCTTTCCGTGGCATTCATAAAGTAATGAAATTTTATTAAATCTGGGAATGAAATGCTGAAAATCAGCATTTAAATGCACAAGGTTCAAGGCTAATTTTCGTAGCTTTACAAGTAGGAGCAGTAATGAAGGCGCTAAAGAAAAATGAAAGACAGGGTGAAACTCAGTTCACCACAAAAACTAAGGTCCTGCCCACCCTTGAATGCTAATGTTTTTTATTTTTTTGAAATCTCACCCTATTTAAGATCAAACTCAGGGTTCTAGTGTTGTTTTCTTTACTTTATAGATAGTTTTATTATATATCCTGAGACTTTCTTGCAACGTCAGATTAGTTGTGGATGTATATTTTGATGGTTTGTTTTTTGCAATGGAGCATTTAGCTAGCTAAATCTCCCCTCCTCAAGAAAAAAATCACATTTTTTACATTGTTATATATATACATTGTTTTACATAGCCATGTAAAATCATGTATACATTTAAATTGTTTTATTGGACCATGTAAAACTATACAAATGTATTCATTTTTACACCTACACAGTTTTACACTTACAATTACAACACTGGTCAAGGCCAATGTCCAACTCAAATCAAGCTTGATTTGCTAGAACTGGGGAAGTCAATTTGCAACCCTTGGGGCCAATGTTTCAGCATATATTACAATCCTGATGTCAATGTTCTAGCACTTATTAGTAACTTGCGGGTGAAACAACAAGCCAAAGATGCTCAAAGTTGGCCCCAAGTTTTCTTGGCCCTGACTCCTAGTGTAACATTGGCCCCAAGTTTTTCCAGCCCCCACTCCTTTAGTTTGATGTAACTGCCATGATAAAGTACAAGGAAGCAAATGTAAACACACAAGATGAAAACCAAAACAATCAAAACAATAAAAATGAAGTAGAAGACCTAATGCTAAGATGGCATCCTTTGCCCAAACCAGCTAGTGATGGAAGTGCAGAAATGAAGTAGAAGACCTAATGCTAAAAAGGCATCCTTTGCCCAAATCAGCTAGTGATGGAAGTGCACTAACTGGTATGTGTGGAGGAGAATTTCGAGAGGAGATGAAGAATTGTGATTAATCGTGACAGCTTGTTGAAAAATCGCAATGAATTGCGCATGATAAAAGGGTCTAGAGACTAAGATACTCTATTTGATTTTTCAAGTACTAAACTC
Source organism: Sphagnum tenellum (assembly GCA_963921925.1). Lineage (NCBI taxonomy): Eukaryota > Viridiplantae > Streptophyta > Sphagnopsida > Sphagnales > Sphagnaceae > Sphagnum > Sphagnum tenellum. The sequence goes on along the minus strand of OY998148.1, from coordinate 972,626 downwards.
CAATCTTAGCTTCTGGAACAGCACTCCAATTGTAGCAATTGATCTGACCATTTTTCATGACAACATAAATGTGACACTATCCTGAGCTCCATGGTCTCAGAAATGTGACAACATCATTGTTGCTAGGTTCCCCCATCACCCCTCCCCTGGCCAAATGACTTTTAGGAAATCCCTTCACCTACAATAAGCAAGCAACAATTTGAGGCAGAAGTTGAGTGCAGTGGTGTATATTAAAAGTTAACTTTCTTTGTACATAACGTATGTTCGGCAAAATCTTGTCAAAATTATTAGCTTAGCTTTTTGAAAAGCGGGTCCATCCATGGCAGCATTCCCTAGAATTTTAACCAACCCAGTCTTAGTTTTCTCTTTCTTTTTGGCTGGTCCTCTTGAGGAGTTAATTAGTGGTGCCATCGTATGCAGCATGGGCCTTGATTGTTGAGATACAAAAACAAAAAAAAAGTAAACAAAAGTTGAGGAATTGGGGGTCACCACGAGATCACTTGAAAGGAATAATAGCTAGGGTATGTGGCATGGGTCTTGTTTGATTCTTTGATACTGAGTACAAAAACAAAAAAATTGAACAAAAGTTGATGAATGGGGGGGTCACCATGCAATAACTAGTGGCACACTTTGGATTCAGCTCTTTAGGCTTGGACTTGGTGGGTCCTCTCTCTTTGTTGGCCTTGCCTACCAAGACAAGGATATTGTGTTTAGATTGAATATAGAGTATAGTAGCTTAATGGAGTTTGGCCCCTAGTTAATAGGTCTAGTTTTATATGAGGATTTTTGAAATATGATATTCTGGCTTGTGTTGAAACTTGAGATTAGTTATAGAGTTATAATAAAATCTTGAAGGATTTTGGTTTCTTTTAGATGATTCTTTTAGACTATATTTTTGCATTGTGAAATATTTGAGTTTCCATAATTCTTCTTTTGCCTTAAGATACTTTTAAAATGTAAATGGCACACCCCTTGTTCCTTATTTTCCCCTTGGCTGGGTGCTTTGTTTAATGGCATTTGCCAGGGTTTCACACTTGAAAGGAATAGAAGTCTGGTGTGGGAATAGAAGTCTAGTGTTTTGTGTTTTAATCCCAATCAGGTTTTTTTTAAAAGAATTTTGTGATGTAGCCAAACTGGCAATGATTCAGAAAATAATTTTGCCAAATTTGGTTACATACTAGATATGAAAGTAGGAAAAAAAAAGATCTTTCTATATTCTAGGCTACCTACTGGAACTTATCATAAAAATCTGGCAATTTGAAATTTCTTTTTCTTCAAAATCTGGCGAAGTTGGGTCTTTTCTTTTTCCATGAGAAATCCTCTGCATAGGTTGAAACCATATTTTTCAGGTCGAAATTAGGCAAAAATTCGCCAGTAAAAAAAAGAAATGTGCCTACATTCACAAATTAAAGCTAGAAATATAGCTATAAACATGTTATGAACCATGAAGAAATGGCTGTACAATTTGGATTTCTACAAATTCAAGGTAGGAATATGGCTATAGACATGTTATGAACCATGAAGAAATGGCTATACAACCTGATTTTCTACAGCAAACTGGCTACATAACCTAATTTTCTGCAGTTGATTATTGATGGCGAGCACACGCCGCCATTCTGGCACATTCTGGCAGGGACCCAGCCACCTAGGCCTGTGGTGAGTAGTGACATGGCAAAATTTCATAAAATTTCAACCTTTTATTCCTACTAGTGTAGCCTGTGTGTGAACACACGCTGACATTTTTTTTCATGTTCAAAAGCACGTTGCAAATCACACACACTTTTCTCCACTTTGCCAAAAATGCCTCGCAAAGCAATGCGTAAGCAATGGCTCCCACGTTGGTGCTCGAAGGAATCCAGTTGTCAATTCAAACTCGCACTGTTGTCGTGAAGAAGATGATCTCTCAACGAGATCTTTCCGTTGTGATCCTGTAAGATTGTGACACATTACGAAGAGCATCTCCACCCCCAATCTGTAAACAACTCCTTTACGTTAAAATAGAATAGTGTTTAATGATCAAAGTCCTTTAACAGTCAAAGCCCTTTTATATCTTTACACCTGGATGAGTAATAGTCAGTGTCTAAATCCATGGTAGAAAAAAGATTGTAAAGGGGTTAAAATGACTGTTGCAAAATGGACATCAAAACATTGAGCGCACAGCAAGATTCACGCTATCTTGCTGCAAGGTTCAATGAAAATGGGTATTTGCAGGTTAGGGGTGGAGACACCCTAACACCCCTGAAACGCATTATACAGAATTTGGGTCCTCCATATCCCGGATCCATGTGCTAGATATAAAATCAACCTTTTGAAAAATTGTGACACTGTCAAAACCTCACAGTCATCACATTAGCTGCTTTCCACCCACACCAGTCAAGGAAAAAAAACAGAGAAGTGCATTGTTTTACTCGTTTGTTACATATATAAATTTGTGTGCTTGTGGTGGCATTTCATCTTTAGAAGTGAAGGCAAAGAAGGTGCTTTTGCAAGGTCTACATAAGTGTGTGTGTGTTTTTGATTGTGGTTGATACATTCCTTGAAGTTTGAAGGTAAACATGTGCTTTGATATATTGTGAAGGTTTACAAGGTTTTGTAACATGTGTGTGACTTATAGTAGACATGAAAGTTTTTGGGAGCTTTCATGAAGGCAAAGGAAGCTTGAATGAAACATCAAGGCCCATTCGATGATAACTAGAATTGAAAGGAGTTTGATGGAAATTTATTGAACTAGAAGGCGGTTTCATGATATTGTTACACATTGTTGATAGCCAAAGAAAGCGAGTTGTTTATTAACTTACTATTCTTTGGATGTTGGGCAATCTTTTGTTAGAGTTTGAGAAGTAGGAAAGGAAAGGAATTTCAAAGAAACAAAACATAGCAAAAAAGTGAGGTTGTTTAAAAGATTTAATGGAAATTATGGGAATCTTGACAATCATGAAACAAAGAGAGATTGCTTGGATCATAGATATTTCATAACACAAAGTTGAGGAAGAATAGTTGTGTGTACATATATATGTCAAGCAATGGCATGATCCAACAAGCAAGGCTACAATCACAATTGCCCATAGTACAAAAAATTGAGTCATCTTCTTTCTCCTTCAATACTTCTCATAGAGTTCAATATCAAATTGATGCAAAACCTTTGATTCACAAATCATTGTCTTCACATCTTCCTAAAATGCCTACTCTCCCATTATTATATTCTTATTCCACTAAGGATTCTCTCCAATGTTCTAGCTTTCCTAGCCATGAGCCACTTTCATCTAAAGCATTGATCAATGTTGGAGATTTCAAATTTGGTGAAGAATTTGAACCCAATACAATGATTTATTTCAATGCCATGCTCATGAAAGAAGAAATAGATGACAAAGTTAGTATGTGGCTAGAATGTACATCTTACCTTGCCACGCAAAAAAAGTTTGTTAACCTTATTTGGGGGGGGAATAGGTTACAATAGTTGTAAAAACAAATCTTTGGACTTGACTAGTTGTCAAAATAAAATTTTGAAGATTATTTGGTGCATGAGTATTGTAATATGTGTGAAAATGATTCACAATTGAATCCTTGCAACTATTACAATACCATAGTGGCCAACCACACAAATTCCAAAGATCTTAGTGGTAATTGTGCCCTTTGCAATAAACTTGATGAATACACCAGGGCAAGGGTGGTTATGTGTCTTCAACATGGTGGTGGTGAAAGGGTCCAACACAATTTCAATTTTTCATTTGAGTTTGGTGATGACAATAATCTTTCAAATTTACTTCTCAAGTAAGACCATCCACAAATATGGCCTAATTCATTTTTGTTCAATTTTCATTGATTGTTCCATGTCTATGCATATGTCACCAACACAAATTTCGTTTTTTCCCTCTACTGTTAAACCAAGTTTCCAAATAGTTTGTGCATCACCTCGTTGTTCATTGTGGAGTTTATAAGGACAACCTTTTACGAAATCTTAATGTCAAGGAGTGAGATGTTTTTATATAAAGTTCATTTTGATGTTGTGAAATAAGTTTTGTATTATGTTGACAAAATCTATGTGCATGCATATTAATTGGGTAATTACCCATCCTAGGTGTGGAAAGGCAATCAAGCAAAATGATTTGAGGCTAGCCACTCAAATAATTACAAAACTTTTTGAACTTTCACACCAAATGGAAATGGTGTACAACACATGTTTCATTATGTCACAAATGCCTTGGTAAAAGATCATAAAATGTTGGACAAAGTGATTATTTTGAAAATTAGTTTCATGCATCCTTTTACAATCATGTAAGGTGTACATTAAATGTTGTAAATGTATGTATTTGAATTTGATGTTTTTATACAACTCATTTTTTATATCATTTTTGTAATTGAATTTTTGGTTGCAAAAATGTTAGGAACTTGTGCACACCTTTACACATCACATGACAACAAAATGCCTTCAATTCATACAATGTTGCAAGCTTATGGATCAATTGTCTTGGATGTGTCATATATAAAATTTGGCATCCAATTTTGCACTACACAATTCCTAGATGCTTTCAAGTGTGCATGTGGTTGATTATGGCATCCTATATGGGTTGCATTGGCCATGTCTCATTAGAAAACTTGCAATGAAATCAAAAGGGCCCCCACATTTTTGAATCATAGTTACTTATATTTTTCATCCTATCATCAAATTTCAATTGAAAAAGGTTACATTAGATTTCACATCCTTTAATTGGTTGAACTTTAACATGTGATGTTGAAAAATATATATTATAAAATGGGATTTCAGGGATTGATCACCCTAGAGACCCAAACTCTACATCATAAAAAAGGGTCCAAGAAATTGGCCAACAATTGGTTAAATTTGCAAAGCTATGTGGAGTGCCATTGAATACATCACTATATACTTACCTAGCATCTACCTACTTACTTATCTATCTATTTATCTATTTATGTACCTATTTATTACACATACTTACATACCTATCTATATTTTACATAAGTAGGTACAAACATTTAAAGACATAGGTAGGTAGGCATGTGTATCTATCTATCTATCTGATAAGGTACAAATTTACCTACTTATGAAAAAAATTGAAATTCAAATGTTGTTATACACATTAACAAAAAAATTCATTGAAGTTCAAAAAAACATATTAAATGCATTTGGCATCATATTATTTTACAAAGTGGTGTGGTGGCTTGATGGCCAACACATTGTTGTGGAGCTAATGAGACCACAATTTAATCCGCCCTTACCAACATATGTTTTAAAAATATATATACATTATACATATGGGTAAATGTATAATACTTATAAAATGGGTTATGGATAAATAAATAGGAGGCCATGGTGGGTAGGTAAGTCATGGGTGGATGGGTGGGTAGGTAGGTATTTATTATTTATTTACTAATTACATTTTATTATTTAAAAATTGTGATTTTTTAATTTTTAATTTTTTGGTTGCCCAAATCTTTGTCTAATTTGACTTGTCAAAAAGACCATTTTATAATCAATATTATTAACCAATCAAGTTGTATGGGTTCAAATTGATTTGTTTAACATGATTATTGATGAAATGTCAAAATGACTTGTTATTGGTTTAATTTTCCAATAAAATAACCCATGAATTCTTGTAATGTTGTAGCCTTAAATGTACTTCTAAAATTTATTAATTTCTATGTTATTGAATTTCCAAATACTTCAACAAATTATGTGAAAATTTAAGAAGATTTTTTTTATGTTTTTATAAATGTATGTGAATATTCCTATTGTAAAAAATATTTCAATCTGCATTTTATTATATATTATTACATAATAAAATGTACTCCAAAAAAAAATGCATTGTTTTTATATGCATAATTTTCAACATAGTTAAGATGTGAACCATCATGAATTGCATGATTTTCATCACTAAATCTTTGACACCACTTCAAATCTTGAGTGTAATAAAAATTATAACACTATGACAAGTTTTTATCTACATGACCATAACATGGAAATACCCTATATTTCATATTCTAGTTTTAGACTTCCAAAAACCTTATAACTTAATTTTTCTTGTAATGGACCTTGCATTTGTTTGTATGATATTGTAAGTGTTTTGAATCTTCCATTGTCTTTGAATGTGAAAAATAAAAAATTCTTATTAGTTTGATTTCAATTTAATTTGGAACTTGATTCTCTAGAGGTTTTCCTATTTTTTTAAAATATTGTGTTAACATCAAACTTATACTTGTTTTGTTTTATGTATAATTTTTTTATTCTTCTTAGTGGCAATATCATTAAGTTGATTTGTAGGTAGTCTCTTATTGCATGATATATTGCCATCATTTCCCAAGGATACTACAAATGTTTTTAATTAGGTTTTCTTATGGCTTTATAATTAATTTATATAGTCAAGTATTGTCATAAGAATTTAGAAATATTTTCAACAAATTGTGAATCATGCTTTAAATAATATTTTCCCAAATGACTAGTTGTATTAATATGCCACATCAACTTGATAGGGCAAAAGCATTCTTGGGTGGACCATTAGGAACGTCACACCTTGAGTTTTTAGACCCATCAAACTTTGAAAAATCATAGGAACCACTTGAATAAATATTTCATTAACGAGTACATTTATTAGGTTCCATAGATTTTGAAATTTTAATAATATCAGAATATTTTGTATTTTGATTTTTTTAATCATTGTGTTTAGAAAAAGTTTTAGGGATGTTGAGCTAGTTCCTTTTCCTTGAACTTTTTGGTCAATAACACAAATTTGAAATGTGGTTTGAGAATTTTCTTGGGAATTGCCCCCCCAAGGTAATTTGGAAGTCATTTTATTTTAAGATTTTATTAGGCAATTAGTTAAGTAAAGATAATTTAGTTATGAATTTCCAAAGTTAAGGCTTTCAATTTTTGAAGGGGCCATTTAAATTAGGAATACAAAATTTTCCAATTCTTTTATTCCAAAATGCAATTCAAGCTATATATTAATGCATGCAATTATATATATATATATAGTTGTGAAAACATTTAAAGTAAAAGGCCTAGGAAAATGATTTGTATATTTTTGGTTCCTTAACCATTCCTTGAGGTGGTTCCTAGTGGTCCACCCAAGGATCCTTTTGCCTAATACTTTAATCCACTCCTTTTAAAGACTTTGTCTTTTGGGTGAATTTTTTTCCTTAATAACATGAATGCACCTTGTAAGAAGTGATTGTTGGGTCCTTTGTTCAGACCCATTTACAATAAGTCATTAGTTGTGCACATATTTTATGGGCAAATAGTTAATGCCAATGTTGAGATGAACTTGGAAAATCTATACAATTTGTCAAAACAATTTTGGGTCTCACTTGTATCCTTTTTGAATGTTTGGATATGTGTAATCATTATCTAAGTTTACCCATGCCCATGACATTTGCATTGGCAATTTTGTAGATGTGGTCAAAGTCATTTAATGGGTTATTTACAACATCTATGTAATTCCAATTACCAAATACGAGAATAGGGATGGAATGTTTCATGCTTTTTTAATTGGTCTTTTGAGTGGCACATTTCATACTCTAAACATGGGTTGTATTGTGGAACTTAATTCAAGTGTGGAGTATATCACATTCATGTTTTATGGGTGCACATTCATGGTGCATAAGTAGAACACATTGATAAAGAGTTTGTGTGTTAATTTTTAGGGTCAATTGTAGTTGAAGTTGTGACACAACCATGCACCTTAGTTATTTTTGGCCTCATTGACAAATTGGAGCATACATTCCCCACCTTAAAACTTATGAATGCAATTAGGGTCATTTACCTACAATATTGGTGCAACTTGAAATTGCACAAAAACCTCAAGCACATTTGAACATTTTGAGACCTCACTATTACTTTGGGAAGACTATTAGACTAAAACAAATGTTCATCTTGACCCTACTTGATGAAACATTGTTGGTTAAACAATCGTTCTTTTTCAAATTAAGAATGTTTGTTAACTCCCATATAGCCATGAGGCTTCCATGTTTTTGAATTTGGTGCACCTTGGCCACTAATCAACTTCTTCCCATGAACTATTTGAGGTGTCAATGGCCATGGTTATGTGTAGTGTAAAAGATGAGACATGTTTATCAAATACAAGCTTTATGAAGAGCAATATTAGGAATAAGTTAAAAACACTTGGATTGAGTTGTTAAGATGTTTATATAAGATGTTTTTACTTTTGACATTTTTTTGGGCAACAATTCACAACATCAAAATGCATCTTTCATGATTAGGACACTTAACAAGTATGCTTTAATTTTAGTCATGTAGTTATATGTTTTTAATCATAATGCCTTTGGTCATTGTTATGACTACATTGCAACAACATTGCAACTACATGACCATATGTCAACCAATATATACCTACCTTATAGGCTATAATAGAATACATATTACATATTTTGAAGGTATGTAAGTAGGTCAGGCTACATATCTAAGCTAAGCTACCTACCTAATGTGTCAATGCAAGTTTAGGTGGACTAAAAAGTAAGAGAAAAAAACATCCATTAAAGTCAATTTTGCAAAATTTTAAAAATTATCTATTGATAATTTTATGCTGTGAAACATTGCATATGAATATCAAATTTACAAAATTTGAGGTTTTTTTCCTAAAAGTTTGTTGCATCTAAAAGTCTTAAAATAAGACATGTGAAAAATGCCAACATGAATCATTTTATTTTCAAAATTCTATAGACTTTTGAAAAAAATATTTTTACCATTAGCAAAAGTCCATAATTTTGTATTTTCATTTGATATAATGCAAAGATTTTCAATATTTATTATTCTCATTACATTGTTAAATAAACCAAGTTTTTTTCAAAAATAAATTTATTATGTATAATACAATTTGGCAATAGGACATTCAACCTATGTAGCTCAAAATGGATTGGATTACACCAAAATTGGTCCATCTTACCATGCATCAATCATAGGCTAAGCTATCTATATACCTAGGTTATGTTACTTACCTACATAAGTTATATAAGCTTCCTACATAGGTTACATATATAGGCTACCTACCTAGCTAGGCTAAGCTACCTACTTACTTATTTCCCATTTTCCTACCTACCTATGTAACTAGACTTGTGGAAAAAAAATGTTCAAATATTATAAGTTGACAAAAGACCACACTTGTATTTTTTATTTAAAAAAAATCCATATATGACCCATTTGATTAGTGGCCTTAATTGTTTGATTCTGACATCTTTCATGATTGTTGTTGCAAAGTTCATAGTTATTCCAAGTTTGCAATGGTAATGGCAAGAATTTATTACTTTTTCATTTAGTGCTAATGGCAATAACAAGCATAATGACTTATGTGTAAACACCTTAACGGGAAAAAAGAAACAATAATGGACATGGTCGTTAGGTGTAGCATATTTTTAGGAAAGTAATTGTGAAGAATTTTTTTCCTTTGATCGTAACCTTTTTCATCTCTTCATACTAAACATAATGAATGATGAAAGCTTGGTTGAAAAACTAAAGAGAGCAACATGTGAAAAAGAAGAAACCATAAGGAAGCTTGTGCATGATACAAAGAGGGAAGTACAATGCTAATAAGAGATTATTGCAAAAGAAGAATAGAAGAGCTAGGTGCAAGTTCCACATTCAAACATTTTGAATCCATGACCTTTTAAAGTACAATCTCCACCCTCTTTACTAGATTACAATTTAGGATGGCATATTCAAAAAAGTTTGCAACATGAACTTGAAGTGAAGTCCATGCATGGGTGCATTTTTTCAAAAGCAAGGATATTCTTTTCTTCAAATCGCATAAAATATAGTAGTATTGTCACATTTTGAGGATGAGGACAAATTGGGCTTTTTGTTTCAAACACTAATACAACCATTAGTGCCATCAACATATTTGTTTGTAATTTTTTCTATAAATCTCATTACACCAAGTTCCTCAAACCATAATTCTTCCTTTGTTATGCCAAAGCTTAAACATTAGAATAAAATGTCTTGTCAAAATAAATCTATGTTTTCATTGTCATGGGTATGAAAAGAATGAAAAATCTACACTAGCAAGCATACCCTAAATTGCAATGAGTAAGGTCTTTATGATTGGTGTTTGATTCCCCCAAACTATTTTTCATATAGTCTATTTTCTAATCCTTGTTGCATGTGATTGCCATTGTTTCTACTTTGAATTCTATGCAATTACTAGTTTTTTTTATAATGTATATAAGTTAATAACTAATTTTTTAACATGGAATTCCATGTGGCTACTTCTTAATCTTATACTCCATGGTAGTTTTAATAGTTTTTTTCCAGCTTTGCTTTGACCAACATAGGCACCTTGTCACCTCAAAGAAATTGGTGGATTACTTGTTTTTACTTCTAGGAGTGGCTAAAAGGGCCACATGTGTTACATAAATTTAAGAAGAATAAAAACCTTGATCTAAAGATGTTGCAATGCCTAAGTAGAATTTTCAAAAGGTTGCCTCAGAAGAAGAAAAATTGGTGTCATGCTTTTGCCAAGAGCTTGGTTACACTTATTAAAGATAACATCTAGGAAAATTGTAATGCCTAAAGTTTCACAGTGGATGAAAATGTTTTAAACTTTTCATCTTTAGTCCTCAATTTTTCATCCATTGTCACAATTTCATCCTTTAAACCATCTTACAAATTTTTATCCATTATGTATCCATTTTAAAAAAATTTCATCAAAATTTTGGATTTTTACCTTTACTTTTGTCCATTTTGCAACTTGAATTTCCTAACTTTTCATTCATTGTGTGACTTTCCTATCCAAAATTTCATCGTTCATGCACATTGTCATTGATTGTACAATTTTTTCAATATTTCATCTGTCATGCAATATTTCATTCATTATTCAAATAAAAATAAGGTTAATCAATTACTAAAAGGTTGCACAATGGATGAATGTGTCACCTCACCTATCATGCAATTTTTCATCCATTGTGCAACATTTGAAACCAAATTCCTGACTTTTCATCCATTGTGGAACCTTTCAAAATTTCCAAAATGTTTTATGCAAAAAAACTGCAAAATAGATAAAAAGTTGCAAAGAAAAGGGTTGCTTAGTAGATGAAAGATTGCACAATGATTAAAAAGTTGAAAATTTGAATTTGTGTAAGGAATGAAAAATGGGATACTAAGAATGAAGAATTGAAAACACATTCATCCATTGTGCGACCTTTAAAAAAGTTCTAAGGCATTGCAACTTGATTGTCCCACCAAGGAAGTGAAGTCAAGCTCCCATGAAAAGCATTTTTAGAAAGGATAAAAGTCATCCATAGTGTGCCATGACATCATAGTGCATGAAAAGGCATGATTACAGAAAGAAAATAACTTGAGAAGTCCACATCTGGCTGACTAGACTCTCCAAGAGCAGATACAAGATGGGATTTTCAAAATTGTGCAATTAATCTCTCTTTCTTTTCCTCATGCTATATGTCCATGTACGGTGAATATGAACGGCCTCTCAGCTATGCTAGTTGAGTGTCATCTTTTATGCTTGGACTCTTGGTGCACTCAGTAGGAAAGTTATCACTATTTGTGGGTTGGCGGCCGTAGTATAATGCTTTGTAGGGTTTGCCTGGACTTCCTCTCATGTGCTTTTTGCACACCAATAATACTGGCCAAAGATCCAATTGGGCTCTCTTAAAGTTTGCGAGTGAGTGGGTAGACACGTAATGAATAAGTAAGTTGATGGCACTTGTTGATGGAAGTTGCAATTTAGTAGGTGCACGATGACTCATTGTTTTCTATAGGAGTCAATCAGGGCCATGAATCATTCCCTTATAGTTCACTCGCTGTTGTTCTTGATTTGAAGGAGAAGAGGATTCAGATCTTGGTTTGGAGGGACTTGATTCATGTCCATGTGTCCCTCTGAGTGCAAACCGCAGAGTGAAATCTCAAAAGCATGGGAACCAGATCAGGATATTTCACAGAGAGCGAGAGAGAATACGTAATTGTCACTTAAGAGAGGTTGCTCCATTAACCCTAAGCTTCTTAAGATGAACTGTTCTTTCATATGCATATGACTCACACATAAAAAACCTCTGTCCTTTCCAATAGTGTAGTCAAGGGCACCCTTATCTTATATATAAAGTCACTTGGTGCGTGCGTGCGTCCGTCCGATGCGACGATTTCGCGTTTTAATCTGCCGGCGGAATCGGCCCGGACAGTCGGATTCCGAAAACGGGATTCGGCCCGGACAGATTCTCCTCTCTGACTCTTCTTCTTCTTTAAACATGAAATAAAAAAAGGAAATATAAAAAATGATATATATATAAAATAAATATATTTAAACATGAAACAAAAAAGGAAATACAATAAAATAATCTTAAAAGAAAATTAAAAATTAGATGACAAAAAATATGAAACAAAATAATAATAAAAACAGAAAACGCATTAAAATAAAAAATAAAAAAAATAAAAGTTTCACAAAAAATCTTCTTCGTCGGCCATCACTTTAACAATTAGAAACTTTTTTTAAACACTTAAAAAATGAAATAAAATGAAATAAATATAAAATAAATATATTTAAACATGAAACAGAAAAGGAAATACAATAAAATAATCTTAAAAGAAAATTAGAAAATAGATGATCAAAAATATGAAACAAAATAATAATAAAAACAAAAAACAGTGGCCGTCCAGGACAGTAAAAATAAAGAGTAAAAAATAAAGAACAGTGGCCGAAGGTTACAGGCACCCACGGGGGATTCACAGTGGCCTTCGGCCATGGGCACCCCCACTAGTTGGACTAAATCTGCAAGTGGGCATTTTTTATAGGAGAAGGGCGGCCTGAGTACAGGCCCTTCTGTGATTTTCGACCTGTGCCCGGGGTTGCTACCTTCTACTGTAGAAGATCCAGCTTGCTGAAAACAGGTTTCTTCAGGCAGGTAATGGAGCTGAAAATACAAAGGAAAAATCCAGGCAGTGCTACGTAAAGTGAAACACCTGCAGACACAAGCATTTTGCTTTTTGAAATGCCCGAGTTAGATTTTGACCTTTTTACTGTGCTACCTTATGGTTACGCAGCTGGTACTTGCGGGGTATCATAGTAAAAGAATAAAAAAGTAAAAATTGTTGAATTTTACGCCGGGCAATGCCCTTGGGCCGAGGCGTTCCGGAGATTAGCCTTTGGCATTTTGGTCTTGGGCCTTAAGGCATTACTCTGCACATAAAACATCATCTAGCAGATACTGTGCTAAGTTCCCAATGATGTAACAGAATCTCTCACAAGTGCCAATTACATTTGATAATTGCCATTAGTCTGACCTTGCTTGTGGCCACCCACTGCTTCTTGAGGTCCTCCCAATGAATATCATCACCTAATACACAGTCGATTTGAATCAATTTAATTCAACTAGCCTTGAAATCATGAGTATTCAAGATACCCAAGATCCCCATTTCATGAAGACCTGGATTGGGCTGAATTTTGAGAAATTAGCCATTTGACTGCAATGGATGGCCAGCCAATGAGGAAGTCAATTCTGTAATGGAGGAGAAATCATGCAGTCTTGAAGAATATAGGGGCATAATTTCAGAATTGAGAAGAAACCATACGTGTCTCATCATTGATGGTAACATGCTTGCGGCCCTGGAAGATGGCATAGTTCAGCACACTAGTATAGGCACACAGTTAAGTGCTTGAGAATGGTACTAAGTAGCAATTCTTTTACTCGCGAATTTTCGCAAATTTCAACTTGAAAAATATGATTTTCGAACTATACAAAGGATTTGTAATGTAAAAAATGACCCAAATTCGCCAGATTCCAAAGAAAAAGCAATCCAAATAGCCAGATTATTACAATAACGTCCAGCAGGTAGCCAAGAATATAGAAAGATCTTTTTTTTTTTCACTTTCATATCTTGTATGTAGCCAGCTTTGGCTAAATTATTTTCTGGATGATTGCCACTTTGGTTACACCCCAATAGAGATATCCACCAGTATCCTGAGTTTGGTCATACGCAGGGTGAGATTAAAAAAAAAACTGCAAAAAACTACATTAGCATTTAAGGGGGGGGTGAAACTCAGGAAACCAGCAATCACCCTGTCCTTCTCTTTTCCTGAGCGCCTCCACTACTGCTACATAGATTTTTACTGCTCTTACCTGCTACTATAATTCCTCTCGAACCTTATGTATTAATACTGAGATTTAATAAAATTTCATTATTTTATGGATACCACTAGAAGAGGGGTTACGGGGTGAAAGGAGGCCCAAAATTACAGGGTGAATTTGCGGATTTCTGTAATATCCTTAAAAGAAACCCTGCTACTAAGTGATGCTCTGGTTTTGAAAAAAATGTTTCTCACCTGAAAAAACCATCATCATTGCCTGACATGCACTTCCTCCACTAATGCACCGTACTGCCAACGCAATTCGACATCTGTGATCTCACATTCTCGCAAGTCTTTTTGCCTTTTACTTTCAAGCCAAAATGCTTTTTCTTTTTTCTTGGGGTCCCCCCCCCCTAAGCTTCAAAGAAGTTTGGTAGAGTCAGCTACTTTCCTTGAGACTTAAGAGCTGCTCAATGTCTGGAGGGGCCCGGCCGGTGGCTATTATTACCAACACTCTTTGTCGTCTTTCTCTCGCCGCGAATAATTTTTTAAAAAGCGGTACCTAAATGGGGCTCTCGCTCAAGGAAATTTAGAGCTCGCAAACTCGTTTGCAAAGCTTGATTGAGTGAGGCAAAAGAATCTCCTCGATTCAGGTTTGCTAAAGTGAATCAGTCTGTAAATAATTTTGTTGACGGATTTTCGAAGAAGAATCCGTGGGGGTTTTTTAATTTGGGGACAAGTTGAAGAACTCTTGGAGTTGAAGTACATTGTGTCTCTGCATCTTCACTTTGCATATGTACATGCTCAGCTTCCTTCGCATGTGTACAGAAATAGTCTTGGGATTTGGCCGTCTGAATCGGAGCTTGGTGCAAGTTTCTCTTATTGCTCTTCAATCTATATATTCGAATACTTGTGAGACGACAATTCACCTTGGTGATTAGCGTCTCTAGCTTTGTCTTCTCGATAGAATTTCGACTCATTGGCTTGCAAACCGTTTAGCCGCACCAGTCCCGTGAACTGGGTTGTTTCCGACCCGAGTATTTTATTCGCCACGCGTTGTTTCTTCAGGTGAATTTCCTCCTTTCCTCCCTCTGCCTGCGTTGTGTGAATCTGCATTGTATCCGGGAAGAGCTTATTGCTGCTCTTAATGGTAAAATTGTGCTTCTCCGGCGATAGATAGAACCTAATTTCGTCACGAAAAGCATTACAATCGTAGCATACGCAATTTTTGAGGTTTATGATCATTTCAAGGCACGTTGATTGCTTGTATTCCTTCTACTCGGTGCGACCTGGACATCAAGACTGCACATTCCAAGATTTCCTCTTACTTGAATTGGGAAACATTTTTAGTTCTCTATAGAAGCTTATTTTGGCATTTTCTGCATTGCTTTGCTGCTTGTAAACCAAAATATTGATAAACAAGATTGTACAATGTAAGCATGTGAAAATCACCACTGCCACATGTATGATCTTAACTTGGATTATTCATTTTTAAAAATTAAAAATTGTCCTGTGTGGATGGTATTTATAAAGATTAGTGAAGAAAAAATCTGAAGTCCTTATTCCTTTTTTGGAACCCCAATCTTGAATGAGCCCTCTTGTAAGATCTTTAATCCCCAACATGTGATTTCATGTGGCCAGTTTGCAGGTATTCAGGTTGACAATGTGGCAACGGCATATCATCTTGGAAAACCACATACAAACACTTGAGCTGGATTGGCTGTTGCAAACGTGAAGGCTGCACTCCAAAGACCCTGTTGGCTTAACATCATATTGGAGAGGGCTTGGAAGATATTGCACATCATTGCTGTGTCCCTGAATCAATACTGCAGAATCATACATTACAATAGGTTTTGACAAACTGAATTTCAGTTTGCTAGTGTTGTCTTGAGAAGCCAATTTCAACACAACAGGAGGAGATAGATTTAAGAGGCAAAAACTTTTTTCTGGCCTCTACATTCTGGCCCTGAGATATGCAGTGGTCACGAGGGGTAGTTCTTCTACCTTCATACAGACCACCAGGGCCACCTACCAGAAACAGGGCCTCACACGTGGTGTCAATCCTGCAGAATGAAAGTGGCTTCAGAGATGTGGAGAAGGGAGACAAGGACCATTGCAGGTTCCATGGGGAGTGGACAATCCACTTGATTCCAGTTATCTTGTTGATCTGTATTTTGATTCTCTACATTTCCTCGTCTGATGTACCATTTGAGGGTGAGAAATTACAAAGAAACTGCCATCCCCATCGCTAATTGCCATGATTGCTTACTAAAACTTCATGGTTGGAAGATGCATTCAATTGTTGATGTTGTGCTAACAGTGAGAAGATTGCTCCTGCTGTCTCTTTATCCTTACATTTCAGGTCTGTAAGATCTGTGTGCTGCTTGATTTTGTGTAGCAGACTGGTGATACTGTTGTCCTTTGATGATTGGAATATAATTTCACATAATATAACTAACCTGTTTGATGTGTGCACAGGACATGAAAGCCTAGGTAATGATGTGAGTAATAAGATTGTGGAAAAATCAGCAATAACAGAAAGACACTTGCAAGAGGCAAGCACATTGCAAGCTGAGGAAGAACACTCATTTACAGAACTTCAAAATGCTCTTGGCATCAAACTTGAGCAGCAAAAATTGAACTTGCCAAGTGTCCCACAAATGCTGCTCAAAGGTGTTGTCAATTCAGTTCATTGATGTACAGAGTACACTGCTGAAGATCTGAGATAAGTTTCAGCCTCCAGCTGGAGTTCCAGTGTGCAAGAGCCCAGACCCAGAAACGCCCACTATTCATTGGCCAATGTTTCTGGCAGCTTCCCAATATCCAGCAAATCACTAAATACTCTCTTCTCAATTCAGAACCTCTCTCCTGTCATCCAGCCCTAATATATTAGGGTCTGGCCTTCCAACAGAAGGAAATAGTAGGGAATCGCCAGGGATCTCTCTGGATTAGGGGACAAATCAGTACTCCATCTATTTTGCCTAGTTAAACAATATTTTGTGGCTGAAAGCTTGATTTCCAATCTAGGCCATGTTCTCTTCAGAGCCTTGGCAGGCCTTACACTCTATTATGGATCAGTGCCCAAAAGCTTTGGGGCCATGTTCTACACAAACCCCACTTTTGAGAGTTTAGTAACATTTAGTAATCCAACTACCCAAATGAAACTCTCAATTCCAGTTCAGTACACAGATCTCCTTCTGCACAGATGTGTAAATGATGGTGTCCACTGCAACAAGTCAAAGCCTTACTGATCATGTCCTTGCCTTGGTTTTTCTGATACTGAAGAAGTAAAGGATTTCTTAAGAGCCCGCTATGGAGGAACTTTACTGCCTCAAACCAGTAACCTCTGGATGAAGATCTAATAGCTAATCACTCTGATGCATGGAGGGGTCTCTTTTGCAGCCAAGATAAGCAACAACAGAGACTGCATGACTAGTGGAAACCCTCTGTTTGCCTATTTTCAAAACTTCAAGAATAGTGTTCTGTCAGGATCGAAATTAGCTCTTTGCCATCTAGTACTACACAATAGATATGAAACCCGATCACCCTTATCCAGCCAGCTCACTTGTGGAAATCACACATAACCACAACATTATCAAACAGAAGCCCAAATGCAGACATCAAGCAAAACCATGAAGAGTGAAGGAACAGCAACCAATACAATGCTAGAGATGATGAGTCACATGTGAAACTTGAATGAAGCATGGAAGAGGATCCTTTTGAATTTTCTTCTGTACTGTGCATCCACATGGTACAAGATGCCTCTCCATGCAACCCTAAATGCATACAGATGCAACCTGTGACATGAAAGGTGATATTTGCTGCCATCCCAGAGTCAAGAGGGTCAAAATGGTTACTGTTAATCAAACATTTCATGGATATGCAAGAAAGAAACAGATCATGGGCTTGACACAGCCCACACTTGTAGATGATGCAATCTTTTGGAAGGGGCATTCTGGTTATGAAATACCATCTCTATGGAGTTTCAGAGAATAAGTCAACAATAACACTTTGAAGGTGAGCATTGTGTCAGTTTTGGCCAAACCAAAATAAACACAGAAAAAATGACTGCAACCATAACCTTGAGAGTGTCACTGACAAAGCATCAGACCATCACCTCAACCATAAATAGCAGTGACTAGCTGCCCTGACTCCACTGCCTTCAACAGCTCCCAACAGTGTGTGTACATAAGTATCCTGAGTTTCTGTCCCATTTCCCAGAAGCAATGAAAAGACTCAGTCCTGACATTGGCTGGCACTCAAAATGACATATGAACAAGTCAATAGCATCCTCATAAAGCTGCAACAAGCTTGTGAGGGTAAGCTTAATTTTGTTTCAGCTTTTCCCTGTACAAGCTAGCATCTACACCCAAGGCACAGAGAGCCCTACACTATGGAAAAGAAGTGTAAACATAAGTATTATGAGCATAGGTGAAACGCAGGTTATTCCACTGACTAATTCTGCACAACCACTATGCCAATTCTATACATGAACCAATTTGGTCCTCATCCAAGTAGTACACTTACTATGTGAGTCATGAATTTGCTTGTGCACAGCAAAAGTATCTTCTGCTCATTCATCATATGTCCCTGCTGGATGCACAATCCACAATATATCCACCAAGAATCTGGGGATTGGAGAAAGTGATCAACTCAGGCAGACATTTGTCTCTTGAGGAACTAGGGTTTAAGATCTGTCCCTCCAATCTTGGGATAAACCCTGACTCAGAGGCCTTCAACATCCTTCCTATTCATTTGACTCATCAAGATATCTCTTCACCTTTGAAGCCAAGCAACCTCAATGAATCTGGCCTAAGGAAGTATATCTTTTTCTTTCCCATCCATCTGAAAACCACCACTCCCTTGTATGCTGTTCTTGGCACCCCATCTTTCCATTCTTCAAATATACCAAACAGCCTAGCAAGCCCTTCAAATTGCCTCTGGCTGCTGTACTCAATCCTTACGTCCTCTCCCACACTCTCTGCCATCTTTACTACATTTGTCTGTGAATTAGGTAATGGTAATGCCCTTGCAATCAGTGCAGCAAACTCCCTATTGAACCTTTCCTCCTGCAAAAACCCAAGATCCTTGGACTTCCAATTCACAGCCACATCATTCAGTTTGATGGGTTCCAAGTACTGTTTGAAGAATTGACCCATGCTTGATCCATGTTCACCAAAATTATATGTTCTGCAGACTTCAGGGCGGATGAAATGGCGGCCTTTCCGGGTGGAATTCAGCCTCAACCAGTCATCCCAGTAAGCAGCTGGCCACTTTGGGCGAAGTTCTTCCCAGAATTGATTGGTGAGCATCCATCCAAGTCCTGGGAAGAAGTCAGAGCGATAGATAGCCTTAGAATCATACACAAATTGTCTCTGGCCATTGTCATTCCATGAAGAAACTGCCACAACAGATTTGTCCTCCTCCAGCAGCCAAGAAGTGGCCTCAAAGTAGTCAAAAAAATCTGGTGCAATTTCCATGTCATCTTCTAAGATGATAACCCTAGAAAAGCTTCTCTTGTTGAAGAGCTCCGTAAGCGCCCACTTATAATGGCTTGCAATCTTGTAGTATGCATCATTCTCTTGGGGATTTTGTTTTCGTAGTGGTTCCCCACCAACATGTTGCAAGTACGTGACCTCAGGAAACCCTTTTGCCACGACCTTCACAGCTTCCATTGACCCATCCTGTGACACAAATAGAGGGAACTTTCCTGCAACGGGAATCTGATACTTGAGAACAGATTTCAACGTGCGCTCCAAATAGTCTGGTCTATTGCACGCCATTATCACCACCGCTGCTACGATCTCCCCCTCGACTACTATGTTCTGAGACTGTTTTCTTGACCTGTCTCTGTTTTGGTAGTCCTGGACAAGCATGGTTAGCTGCGCAAACTTATTCTCTAGTCGTTCCGTTTCTTCTTCTAGAGCTATAACACGTCCTTGCTGCGAGCTGTATTTGTCAATGAGGTTCCGCTTGAGGCGTATACACTCGTTCTCATTCTCTATAGCAGAGGCTATGCGGTCTGCATAATGTGATTGCACTGCGAACAGCCGCATTTGCACCACCATGAAGAAGACAGCAGCTGCCAGTAGCCCTATGCGTGCCCCGCACCCCACCCTCACCATCTTTCAGCTCCTACTACAAAAACCCCTATTTCCCTGCTCAAAATTGCTGCAAGCAAAGATCTGATACCATCACCACGCCCCACATTGAACCACTGACCTGGTTCAGTGACCTAATTCACAAAAAATCTAAACTACTAGAGCAAATAACATCCCACATACTACTGGACTAACTACCTAATTCACCAACACCTAAACTACTAGAGCAAATAACGTCCCACATACTGGATTAGGGAGAGAGCAGGAGTTTCCAATCAAGAGCTTGTCCCGGAAGCAGCTGCATCAAAACCCTAATTTTCAAGAAGAGAAACGATGGCTCGAAATGACACACCCAAACAATGTGGACTGGACAACAAACGGAGACTAAGAGTGTTTTCTTTTTTCTGGGGGTCAATTTTGTGTGATGTAGCCAAAGTGGCGATGATTTCCATGAAGATTTAGCCAAATTTGGGTACTTGCTAAATATGAAAGTAAAATTTGTTAAACATCCTTCTGTTTGTTTATTTGGCTACCCTACTTACACCAGACACAGAAATCTGGAGATTTTTCTTAAAATTTGGTCAATATATATGGCTATTGAAAATCTTTAAAAAACTTGATTTTAGCCCTATTAATTTTCAACATAGCTTTCTGGCTATATAAGGCTGGAACTTTCTCGTGTTGGTCTTGTGTGTAGACCTGTGCCCGCTATGAAAACAAACTCTATTGAAAAAAAGAAAACATTAAAATGTTCACCACACCAATATTGAAGGTTGAGAAAAAAGAAACAAATCTTTACAAAAAAAATCATATATTTTCAAATACTTGAAATCTAAATTTCAAGTTGTTAAAACTAAAGTTCCAATTCAAGTACTTGCAAGTGCATTGGAAAAACGTAATTATATCAATTTAGCTTTTGAAACCAATGCAAACAATAGTTAAGAAGAATGTACCCAAAGAAATTGATATTATTTTAACAAATTCATCTACTTTTTGTACCTTTTATTTGAAGACCCCAATGTTTGCAACATGACGTTACTTTTTGGGCTATTTTATCATGTTTTCACCCATCACCGAATTAAAACATTTTTTCAAATTTTTTCTAATATCAAGTCCTTATAGTCATTGATGTATCTTTCCATGCATTTTGAAAATAAATGATTTAGTATTACATATCATTAAAGATGTTTTGAAGTTAAAAGCACCAAGTCAGCATTACGTTCTCATTGTTTTATATCATAAAAAGACTAGTTAAACATCATCACATTACACAAAAATCTTGCAAATGCAAATTCACAAATATACAAACATTTTGAATTAAACCTCACTACAATTTGATGCTTAAAATGTATGCAATTATATTTAAAAGTCATGGGGTTGCAATATTTCATGCAAGTCAACACAATCCTTGGTTCCTTTGATAAAGAATGCACCCTAAAATACATAACAATATAATATGTCATGACCTAACAAATGAGTATTTTTTTGCCACTATAAATGTGCAAAAATATACTAGTTTACTTACTAACCTATCAATTGAACCTACTAAAAATTAATACTTTCAATCTTTAATACAGATATATTTCTTCTATTGAAGATTGACACATACCCTATATTAAATATATATTAGTTTTTAGAATAAACACAAAATCCCATTATAAAACTAATTATTTATAATAAAATCTAGCTAACAACCAATATACCTAACCCTACATTTTTTTGGAGCATATAAAGCACAACCTTGCCTTAATTTGGAAAACAAATTATAAACTAAAAGAAAGTCTTCCCAAGGTCCTAAATCTCCATGTATTCCAACCATGGATATTTATTGTTTCCATCTCGTGCATAATTTCATCTTCAAATTTCTCTTGGTGATACTTTTCTAGAAGAAACTTTCATTTGCGTATCTATTGACAATGAATGTTTGTACAAGTTAAACATCTAACCAAGCATCAACATCCAGACCTTAATGCAACATCCGGTTTTGAACTAACCAGCAGTTCCCCAATTTGAGGCCTAAAAATCAAGTCTCAATGTTTTGCAAAATCAAATTATTAATGCAAATCTTTTTATATTTCCAGAAGCAACTTGTGTTACCTTATTCAGATTACACATTTGCCTTTAAAACTACACGTATCAGCCACCCCAAGATAGCGCATATATGTGGAGATCTTCTGTACAAATTTGCAAACATGTGGTAATAGAAATGATTCCCTTCAATACCTTTCAAGTTATTCTAACTTCTTAATTTCATGATAAGACATTATGAAACGTAGTGTACCACCAAATTGATGGTTTTCTGAGTTTCACCCACCCTTGAATGCTAATGTACTTTTTTGCAGGTTTTTTTTGAATCTCACCCCGTGTATGACGAAACTCAGGGTTCTGGTACTGTGTTTGTTTGTCTTTACCGATAACTCTATTATGTGAATAAATAGAACTGATTTAGCAGAATTTTTTTTAAAATCATAGGAGAACAACATGTTTTGCCCATTCAAATTATTGTGTCACATCTGATATGGTTTACTTCTTTCTTTCTTTTTCATATAAGAAGGCATGTGCATACACTCATGTGTACACATGATCCTTGCGACCCTCAATACATTCAGTGATGAAATGTTAGTAGACAGACACTTATGTGACACTGAGATTTATCAATGAAGAAAAATTTCACTACCTAACAGGCCATATCACGATGCAAATGGCTTTACCCCCTTATGGCAAGTTCAAACACGCAACAACGGCTAAAATAAAGAAATTTGCTCGACCAAGAAAATGAACAATTGTAACCAAAAAGAGAGGGTCTGAAATCACACAGCACACTGGTTGCATGCACGACCCTAGGCGTCCATGTCTTCCTGATCTTCTTTCTCACAGTTCAGACCTTTGATCATCCCTCAACACACTGACTGCCTATTGACACTCACATATGCACATTGTAAGACTAAAGATGTCTTTGCTTTGCTTCCACACAACGACAGAACAGAATTCACAAGATGCATCTCCTGCCTCGCCCACTCACACAATTTCCAGCCAAAGAAACTCTTTTCATTCCAAACTATGTACATTACCTGAAAGCACAAGCTTGACTTCCATCAGACGCTCAGAAAACACCAGCTTCCCAGTGTTGTCTGCTCTTGCTCTCTCTCTTTCTCTCTCATTCTTCTACAACAGTCGCTTGGCCAGGTACTAGGCGCAGCAAAAAGTTCTAGTCTTACGCCAAGCTCTCCTGCAACTAACAGAACATCTCCTCACTCTGTCCTTCCTAGATCTCTAACCTCTGCCTCTCCATGCTCTCATTCTTCTCTTCCTTCCTACTCTGTTTCTCTCTGATCCGATCGCCCCAAAACCTCCGTTGGCTTCCTCCTGAAGCTTCTCGAAAATCTTCCTACTCTGTTCCATCCATCACCAACCGCCTGCCGCCATTGCTTACTCCTCCTCATCAATTCGGCTCCATACCTTCCCATTATTTTCAGCCGCCAATTCCCATGACCCACTCAGCACACACCAACAGAGAGCCAACAATCCATGCAATTCCATGCAGTAGTAATGGGGCGCCGCAAGTAGATGACGGCTGATATCCTCAAGATCAGCCATCGTTTGGATTTTCACGGTGACCTAATTTCGTACCACATATGTAACCCCTCCCTTCTTAAACAACTAAGTCCCTTAGCTTCATCTAGTCTGGTGGGAAAAAGATCTCGAGGTCTTGACGAGATCTCTCCCACTTGTGACCATCGGCATCTTGGATGATGCATAATCAACAGCCTTCCTCAAAATCGAGGTTCCCCTTTCCATCAGTATGTCCAATGAATCGGAAGGGCCCCTCCCAACTTGCAGTCAGAGCTAATCTTTTCCCTGGCTTCTTCATCTTCACCATCGTCTAACTTGCAATCAAGCCTTCAAACAAATGCTTACCCCTCTTAGCAGCATAGGCTTTCTTTTGTTGCTTCTGAGCTTGCCCCACATTGAGCAACACGTTGTTGTGGATGCTTGCAATGAGTTCCACTTTCTGTAGAAACTGAGCCGCAGCATCGTCCACATTCACACCATCGTTAGTCTCAACAGTCAAGGCCTGTAAGTAGTTGTTTGCCCTCAAATGGGATGTGCGACCAGTAAGGATCATGAAAGGAGAAAATTTGGTACTCGTTTGGATTCCACATCGGTACCCAAACAGAATCTTAGCCAACTGCTCATCCCAACAATCCATGTTGACAGGAGTAGCAGCAAGCACGGTTATGCCATGCTTGATGGTCTGAATCATGCGCTCAGCCATCCCGTTGCACTGAGGCCATTGGGGTGCAGTGCGTTGGTGTTGGATTGCATAATCCCTACACATCACATCGAACTCTGCAGCCCACTCACCCCCATTGTCAGTCAGTACGAATTTGGGAACTCCATATCTACAAATTATGTCATCCTCCAAAGACTTGGCTGCTGTTTTAGCTCCATGATCAGCAACCGCCTTTGCTTCGCACCACTTAGAATAGTGGTCGATGGCCACCAGGATATATTTGTTGCCTGACTTAGTCTCAGGCAATGGCCCTGCAGTATCAAGCGCCACTCGATGGAACAAATCACAAACGAGAATACTCTTCAATTGCTCATCTCCTGATCGGATGCTGCCTGAGCTCCTCACCAATTGGCATTGTTGGCACCCTCTGACCACTGTCTTGACATCCGCAGTCCGACTGTGCCAGAAGTACCTTCGTGAAATTTCCGCCAACGTCCGCTGTTCATCGAAATGCCCCAAGTCTTCGTGCATTTGTTTTACTAGAAACACCCTCTCCTCGGGTTTGGGCACAAGCAATGCTTTGAAGAAAATCTTCTGTTCCTTCCAGCAATAATCGCTAACCCTCTTCTTGATCCTCTTGTTCTCCTCCAGGTCCAGTGCATCTGACAGTACACCTTCCTTAAGCAGCATTAGACACTCTTTATCTTCCCAGATGTCAACGCAATTTAACTTTACTCCATGATCTTCCGCATCATCGAGACTCATAGAACTCAATTCATGGTCCCCAAACTCAGACAGTTCTTGAGCTGCCAAAACTAAATCTAACTGCTGTCGCTTCTCCTCTTCAGCACCATTCGCGTTTCCTCATGCTGTACAGGTGCATCGCCCATTGGCATTGCTTCCTCACCTGGGATAGATTCTTCAGACAGGTCATCTTTTGATGCGACGTCAAGCATAAACAGCTGATGGTCGCTGACACATTTCCGGTGGTTGATACCAAAGCAACAGGCACTATGCTGTGTCAATCTTCTGTCCTTTCTCCTGACACCCATCCATTCTGTTTCCTCTCCTGTCAGAGCACAGAGAAGCTCTCCTCCTCCTCCAGGTACATCAGCTTGACCACCTGCAAGGTCCTGGATCTCTTCACCGAAATCTTCATCATTAGCAGCTGATCCAACTGGGTTCATACTCAAGGCATCAACGTTCATGTGCCTGAGTCTTGGTTGGTGTACTATTTTGAAACTAAAGTCTTGCAACATGCCAACCCATCTGCCTCTTCGACCATGTGCATCGGATACAGTTGCTAACCACTTTAGGGGTTTGTGATCTGTACGTAGGATGAAGTGTTTCATGTGCAAGTATTGTCTGAAGTGCATCACACCCCAGATCAAAGCGTAGCATTCCCCTTCCATTGGATGGAATCTCCTCTGTGCCTCAGTCAGGCTCTTGCTGGCATGTGCCACCACTCTCTCGAACTTCCCTTCTTTCTGTGACAGTATGGCTCCCATGCCCTTGGGCGACCAATCCACGTCCAGCCAGAAGGTTCGCTTAAAATCTGGTCGTGTGAGTACAGGCGCGTCCACCAGAGCTGCCTTCAATGCCTGGTATGCATGTTCACAGTCCACATCCCATACAAATGCAACGTCCTTCCTTGTCAATTCAAATAAAAGACCTGCCAATCTTGACTAGCCTCTAACATACTTTCGATAATACCCTGTCAGACCTAAAAATGATTTGACTCTTGTGACATTCTTCGGTGTTGGGAAATGCAATACCGCTTCAATCTTTCCAGGATCGGGTCGGATACCTTCCTTGCTCACCACATGACCCAGAAAGGTGATAGTCTTAGCAACAAAGCAACACTTGCTGGAGTTGAGCTTTAGATTTACTTCCCTGAGTTTGCAGAGCACTACATCCAAATGCTGAATGTGCTCCCCCCAGGTCTCACTATGCACATTGAGGTCGTTAACGGACACCTTCAGAAACGTGCTCCCCAAGTCCTTAAAGACCTGTGACATAGTTCGAGTGAATGTACTCGTTGCATTCTTGAGCCCGAATGGCATAACGGTCCAATCGTACAATCCAGTCTTGGTGATCAAAACTGTCTTCTTCATATCTTCTGGCGCCATTCGAATTTACCAAAAACCAGACTGCAGGTCTAGAGCAGTAAACCATGTCGATTTGCCTAGCTGATCAATTACATCCTTGATGAGTGGCATCAGAAACATGTCTTGATGCGTTTGAGCGTTGAGAGGTCGATAGTCTCCACAGAAGCGCATGCTCCCATCTTTCTTTACTGCCAGCGTCACTCAACAGGCATATTCAGAGTTACCGGGTCTCATCTTGTCCAAATCTACCAATGCATCAATCTGTCTCTTTACTTCAGTTTCCTCCAAGTAAGACAGTCGACCAGGAGAGGCTTTGCAAGGTGGGAACCCTTGCGTGTCGAGACTATGCTCACCAATGGTGGAGCAGCCCAATTCACCCTTGTTCCACGCAAAGACGTCTTGGTATCTTCCCAGGACCTCCTAGAGTTGTTGCTGCCTATGTTCACCCAAATCTGTGTTGATCTTGACTCGTTCACAGATCTCCTTCCATCTAATTCCCAACTCAAGATGGCTGCACGATGCAAATTTCTCAGTGGGCTTGCAATCAGAGTTGCCTATTTCTACCTGGACGGTTTGGAATAGCATTGGAATTGCAGAGTCATGTTCGGGACTGTGTTGCTGCAAGACCAATGGCACAGAACATTGTGTGTGGATTCGTGCATGGACGGTGTGCTCTTCTCTGCATCAGACGCCCACCTGATCTAGTCGGCATAATCATCCCCATCCGCGATCTCTTCTGTCATGATCCCATCAGCTTGCTCCTGCAACATTAGTCGCATCATTTTCGGTGGTCCTTCTGAGCTCACCAATTCCTCAAACTTAGCATCCACAAACTCATCTTTTAAATCGATATGTTCCAGTCGATTAGATTCCAAGTCATGATATTCACCATTATCACTTTCATCATTAGAGTCCGAGACAGACTCGTCATCCCCTTCGTCGACTGTCTCTTGATCCTGATCAGGCACCACGTCACCTTCTTGGTCGATATGTGCGTCCTTCCAAGTGGTCGACATCTCTTGCACCATTGTACCCGCACTCATCCTCTACAGCAAATTTACCACTGTTAGTGGCAATACTTCTACATTGGTCCCAGGCCCATGCCTTACCTGGATCAGACCTCGTTCCACATCAACCACCGCTCCAATCTTCATCAGAAAGTCCAGACCAAGTAGCACGTCGTATCCATCCGTGTCTACTACCATGAAAGTCATGGCACACTGTATACCTCCGATTCTAACTTGTACTTCATCAACCTGGCCCAATGCTCGAGTGATCACTCCCGACGCTGTCTTGTAACTCTCATTTCCTGTCACAAGATGCATCATACCTGATTCCCTTACTACAGCAACAGCCATCACCGACATGGATGCTCCTGTATCCACCAACCCTTCAACAATGCAGTTGCTGATATCTACATGCAAGTGTAGAGTTTTACTCCGATGCGTCTTATTGACGCAGATCTTCCTTAGTGATGGGAGTGCAGAGACCACTAAGCCTTGATTCTCGGTGGTTTCTAAATCCCTTCTTCTTCTTGCGAGCTTCACCAAGCTCTCAAGGTGCTCCAGCTCTCCAGGAATCATGAGAATAGTTTCCATGGGAGATAAAGAAATCTTCCCTTTCATGAAATGTGAGAGGATTTTTGGACCTCACAGAAGCGTCCTTGTTCACACCAACCCCCTCCCTTTCCACTTCAGGGGTTAGCGCAACTCCTCCCAATGCTACATCGACAGGAGTCCTTCTCCTTGGCACTCGGGTGTAGGAAAACAAATTTTCATTTCCACATAGCTTATTAAGCTGTTGCTTGGTTGCTGCTCCATCATCAAGCAACACCTCCAAGAAATTCGCTACTCCAGTTGTTGATTTCCCATCTTTGGACTTCTTCCAGCATTTGTTTTCAGAGTGCCCCAGTCCTATACAGAAGGTACATTTGATACCACAATTTTTATCCTATGCAGCATATTGCACTTTGCACATTTCGGCCGTGCTTCATTTAGCCTCGGACAGGGAATGGCCATATGGTCCCCACCCTTACAGAGCTGACATCCTCTAAAGGCAATGGAAAAGGATGATGATGCTAAATCATGCAAATTCCCCTTGAAGAAATTAATTAGGGTGTTGTTCAACGCAATAACCTACTTCTCCACATTGTTCTCCAACGTCTCCTCTTCTTGTTCCTCTCGAAAAGGCTCATATGGTGTCTCCCCGAGTTCACCTATAACTCTTTCTACCTTTGTTGCAGCTCCAACCAATTCTTCGATGTCTGTAAACGTCCTCACCACACACAGCTTTTGGATTTTCGGCCTCAGTCTAGCCAGGAATCTCCTCCTCTGCTCTGCATCTTATATTTGGCCCTTCCGAAACAACTTGTCCAGTCGTTCGAAATATTTTTGAACCCTTTCTTTGGGTTCTTGCTTGATGGCATCGTCTTCATTCGGATGTCATCAGCATCGATGCTTCCATACTTTTGCACAATCAGATTGCATAACTCAGTCCAATCAGCAGGGGCTGGTTGCAGCCTTCTGAACCATTCTTTGGCTCAACCGCGCAAATTCAGCTTGGCGATCTTGAATAGTTTGTTAGCATTGAGATTGCGCACTTTAACGGCCATGGTAAGTCGCTCCACCCAATCATTCACACCCTCATGATTTCGTCCCCAGAATAATTCATCCATTCCCTGAGGACTCGTCATCTCACAGAGGTTCAGCAACACAACAAAAATTGTAGCCCTCTTCTACACTGACGCACTCCCAAGTCCCGAGGTGAACCCACTGGAGGGTTCACCAAAGTGTAGTTGCAGAAAGTTGGGACTCGGAAGGCGCTCCCGGCTTCCAACTCTAGAAAAGGGTAAAGGGAGTTGGGAGCCCATGGATTAGACTAGGAAGAAGGTTTAGTAGATCAAGCATGAATCTGTATCAAAACAAACCACAAAGTGGTTAGTTCACATTTCTGGGACACCCTTGGGTGTTGGGACAAGCCACGGGCACTTTGGACCACAAGACACACCATGGCCCGGACTCGGGGGAAGCCACCACCTCCCCCCATATATTATTCTCTGCGACGCCCCGCCGACACTACATCCAAATGGCTCTTTTTCCCGGGACTCCCAAGTTGGAGTCCCGAAATTGTCCCGAAACTGTCCCGGGTGGAGTCTTGGGACTTTGGGAGCTCATAACTCCCGATTTCGAGGTTTGATCGCAACAAGGTCTAAACCAAACTTATAGCCCTCGTCAAGATCTTTTCAACGACATATCACACTCTCAATTTGAACGTCGAGAAAAGGTCGATTCCCGACTTTTAGTGGTCGGGAGTCAAACTGCCAGTTTGACTCCCGGCCCTTCTTTTGCCCATAATGGCCAATGCGAGGTCATTTTAAATATTTACGCTTCAAGACCTTTTCAATGACACAAAGAACACCCCAATGCAAGGTGTTTTGGGTCCTGCTGTCGAGCTCTGAACATTCGGGAGTCTCGGAGGACTCCAAATCCTCACTTTTTCCAAGTGTTGGGCTTCACCCCCACACTTAGCCAAAGTAGGGTTGCGACATACACACACAGCTCTTCAAATCAAACAGAAAGAAAAATAGATGCAATCAAAATTGATCAGCCTCTCAGCTTTTGCAACAGAGTTTTGATCTCTCGAAAAAAACAATGTTGTCCGAGTCACCCATCGAACTCGGACTGCGCTCCCTCAACTATGGGTTTCAAAGGTTCAAAAGTGGATGGAAAAGTGGTAAAGTCATGCTCATCCATAGATTGTTGCTGGAATTTCCATCCTCCTTCCTGGTTTCGCCAGATTCTCCAGCTAATGAGGCAGGATCTTGATCCGCCATGCTCCACCCGAAGCGAGCGATCTCCCTCCTAATACAAATCCTCCACTCTAGGGATATACAATCTCACAAAATGGTTAGGTGATACCGTTGACTTAGGAATCCAAATGTCCCCTAGCCTCGGTACACTAGATTGTCGTTCTGCGAATTCAGGAGTCACCCTACGCAAGGTAGGAGGTGAAGTAAAAACTGGTCTGTAAGTCTGAGGTCGATACCCAGCCCCTTGCTCCGTCGATTACCTTCACCCCAGGCGTCCATGTCTTCCTAATATTCTTTCTCACAGTTCAGACCTTTGATCATCCCTCAACACACTGACTGCCTATTGACACTCACATACGCACATTGTAAGACTAGAGATGTCTTTGCTTTGCTTCCACACAACGACAGAACAGAATTCACAAGATGCATCTTTTGCCCCGCCCACTCACACAATTTCCAGCCAAAGAAACTCTTTTCATTCCAAACTATGTACATTGCCCGAAAGCACAAGCTTGACTTCCATCAGATGCTCAGAAAACACCAGCTTCCCAGTGCTGTCTGCTCTTGCTCTCTCTCTCTCTCATTCTTCTACAGCAGTCACTTGGCCAGGTACTAGGCGCAGCGAAAAGTTCTAGTCTTACGCCAAGCTCTCCTGCAACTAACAGAACATCTCCTCACTCTGTCCTTCCTAGATCTCTAACCTCTGCCTCTCCATGCTCTCATTCTTCTCTTCCTTCCTACTTTGTTTCTCTCTGATCTGATCGCCCCAAAACCTCCGTTGGTTTCCTCCTGAAGCTTCTCGAAAATCTTCCTACTCCGTTCCATCCATCACCAACCACCTGCCGCCATTGCTTACTCCTCCTCATCAATCCGGCTCCATACCTTCCCATTATTTCCAGCCGCCAATTCCCATGAACCATTCAGCACACACCAACAGAGAGTCAACAATCCATGCAATTCTATGCAGTAGTAATGGGGCGCCGCAAGTAGATGACGGCTGATATCCTCAAGATCAGCTATCGTTTGGATTTTCACGGCGACCTAATTTCGTACCACACAATTACAATATGGAAATTTGTTCCATGAAATTCCCAAGAAAATGAACAGTTCAAATAAGGAAATTTGTTCCATGAAGTTCCCAAGAAAATGAAGAGTTAAAATCAAGAAATTTGTTCCATGAAATTCCCAAGAAAAGGAAGAGTGAAAATAGAGTAATTTGTTCCATGAAGTTCCCAAGAAAAAGAACAGTTAAAATGGAGAAATTTGTTCCATGAAGTTCCCAAGAAAAAGAACAATTAAGACGAAGAAATTTGTTCCACGAAGTTCCCAAGACAGGGAACAGTTAAAACGAAGAAATTTGTTCCATGAAGTTCCCAAGACAAGGAACAGTTAAAACGAAGAAATTTGTTCCATGAAGTTCCCAAGACAAAGAACAATTAAGACGAAGAAATTTGTTCCATGAAGTTCCCAAGACAAGGAACAGTTAAAACGAAGAAATTTGTTCCCAAGAAAATGAACAGTTAAACTAAGAAGTGTTCCATCACCAAGTTCCCAAAAATAAACTCTCTGGCAGTTCATGGTAAGAGCTGGTGAACATTCCTCAAATTGTGGGACGAATTGAGGAAAAAAGAAAAACTATTGACATTTGTTCTGAAGTCTAGACTCCGTAAAGAAACAGACAGAGTCAATAAACCATTGATTGTCGTGTTTGATGGAGTGATCTTTATTGCGAGGACAATTAATGAGTTTAGATTAGATGGCGACTGTGAAACGATAATAATAAAAGTACATCTTTCCATTAGGCTGTTGTGATCGTCAAGGAGAGGAAACTTGCAGCTCACTAAAATTCATTCATGACATGCTTGGAAGTTGACCACTACTGTGCACTAGCGAATCTCGAGGCCCATGTGCAGCCTTGCCTGGAAAAGAAAGAGTTTGCCTCCCCCAAGGGACAAAATCCCAGACTTGAACACCCTTCATCCACAGCTCCTAGAGCTTTGATTTCCCCATAATTAGTAGCCGCATGCTCTTCTCCAGCACGACCCCCCTGGCAGGCACCGTTTTTCTACCTTCCACAAACGACTGTGCAACCAAGTCTGCATTCAGAAATTTGCATCCAGAAATTTGCAGATAGAGATTTCAGACATTTGCAGATGGGGTCAGGAAATCTGAACAAATTAAGACTTGGCCTGATTGTTGTGTTTAAAAAAAAAATTGGGCCAATCTCCAGACTTGCTCGCATAATAATTTGTTTTGTTTTGATTTTTTTTTTCCTGATCTCTTTTTCTTTTGAGGGACAAAATTGGCCTATCGACCACCGTGCAAAGCCGTCAAGGACAGAGAAACCAAGAGCATCTAGGGGGGCAAGTCCTGCTTCTGAGCGTGATGGGAGTGTGGTTTTTGGGGGGCATTGATAATTTAAGCATGTAATATATAACTCTTGTGTGCTGCAATTACTGGTATTTGCTGGTGGAAGGGAATTAGTCGGCGCCGGTGTGCGGCGGTAGACGGTGGTAGTAGTGCAGTGTGTCGAGGTGGTGCAGACCAGAGACGATAGAGTGTGACAGTTGACTATTGATGAGGCCGATGGAGGCGGAGTCGACAGGGATCCGACACAAGTCTCCGGCGCTGCAGCAGGAAGGAGGTTGGGCTAGCAGTTTGTTTGCCTGTCACGTGTGCCTTCAGATCCTACTCTCTCCGTCCCTTTATAATCGTGGCGTTCTTGTAGCTTTTTCACTCAGTAGTCGAAAGCGCACTCCACGTTTGACAGAGCGTTTTGGAAAGAGAAGCACAGAGAGAGAACGCCTACAAGGCTAGCAGTTGGAATCACAGACGGAAGAGACACATCTAGTCCTGAGAAACATACAAACGAAGAGGCGGACATACAAGCTTGCAACCAGGGAGAGATCAGTGAGAGAAATCTTGAGGGCCCCTAATATTCTCGGCTGAGGAGTTGCATGGAAATCACAGTCAATTGCTGAATGCAGTAGACAAAGTGGTGAGCGAATTTGGTGCTTGCATTGTTGTTTGAAGTTGAAGACGCTGTGAACATTACATCCATGATGTTATTGAAGTACTACAATATTGTGATCACTTGCTTCAGGTGTCTAACTAATAATGTTCAATGATCTGTAGCAGCTACTAGTTAGACACAATGCAAATAAGTCATTGCTTGTGATCAAGTCCTAAATTAATTTGCTCAAGGGACGCCTGGAAAATTCATATCATTTCTTTAACTCATGAATGTGACTCTTTTTACATCATGGCAGGCTAAAACCAGCTCCATTAAATTGACAAGCTGAACAGGAGGCTAGCCAGCTGAAGTTGCAACCCAAAATCAAACATTCGTGTGGAGCCGGATCAGCAACCAATACAGAAGCTGCAACTACAGTTGAGAAAGGACTACAAGACTAGCCGAGCAGCGAGATTCGCGGGTCGACATGGATAGAATTCAGAGACTCGCGGCAGCAAATGCAGTGGTGGTGTTCAGTCAGAGCGGATGTTGTATGTGCCATGTGGTGAAACGTTTGTTCTGCGACTTAGGCGTCGGCCCGACGGTATATGAACTGGACGAGCTCAGCTGGGGAGCTGATCTAGCTAAAGCGCTGATCCGGCTAATGGGGAGTTCGCAGCCGGTACCGGCCGTGTTTGTTGGAGGAAAATTGTTAGGAGGTCTGGATCACGTCATGGCCGCCCACATCAGCGGTAAACTGGTACCGCAACTGAAGCAAGCAGGAGCTCTGTGGTTGTAGATACTTGGTCTTTGTTTGTCTAGCATTTCATAAGCTGCCCTGGTCTACTTCGGTAACTGTGTGTGCAGCTAGTTTCAATGGCTTCTAGATTTTTCACAAGTAGTATTTAATTAATATTATTAGTGATCTGCTTCTTAACTGTGGCCGAACTCATGGCCACAAAGACAAGAATCTTGATCAGCTCTGCAAGTTTAGGATCCAGTGCGTAATGTTAGCAAGTTCATTCACTACCTATATGGGCCCTCATGTGTGTAGTCAGGGATTTTGGTCCAGAAAAAAACAATTCAATACAAGTTCCAAAGACGTGCAAACTCTGTCAGACTGCTCACTGGGGCAAATTCATTAGCTTTTAAGAGCTTACTGTGAATTTCTGAACAACAAATATGTTATTTGGTCACACTTAAGATCAGGGGTTTTCCCCCCCAACTTTGTGCTACATAGAGAATTTGGAGATTTTTTCCAAAAAAATAGGCAAAATTATTCCAATTTACAGTCACTAGAAAAAAAAAATTGACCAAAGAAACAACAAAATATTTCCCCAAAATAAAACCAGCGCTTAAACTATTTGTACTATTATTACAGATTAGCCACACAACATATGATACATCATGCTAGAACTAATTTTCCAAGTTGACAAAGGATGTCTACGCCAATGCAGCAGTCAAGGGGACTCTTTCATCCTAGACATTGATGATCAAATTTCATACCCCATCAACTTCTGTATTTGTGAAATTTGATTCCATTTTCATTTCAAATCTAGTCCAAGTCATCACATACCCACTTGCACTTTCTGTTTTCTTCCCAGGTCCTACATTATTTGCATCATGATTATTTGAAATCATTAAAACAAAAACTGGTGAGACCATTGTTCATTGTGGATTGTACAAGACCACATAATTCATCTGCTAAATTATGGATGGTTGAGGCAAACTCACATTCCACCCTATAGGGAATTTTGCCTATTGTAGGGCAGATTGTGCTCAAGGCAATTTTTCTTCATAAACATCAAAGAAGATGAAGCTCTTGAAAGTCCAAACACAATGTTTGATATGGGTTTCAATAGTTGATGAAAGATCATTAAATTTAGTTTAGGGTTTAGGGTTTAGGGTTTAGGGGTTGATGTTGCCTTTGAAAGATCATCAAACCCTAAACCCTAAACCAAATTTATGAAGGTTAATGCAGTTCAAAGGCAACATAATTTAAGGGTAAGTTTACAGGTTGAATGAAAGGATATGTGTGGTAGGCACAACCCCAATTGAACTTCTAGGTGTATGAATCTGATTTGTAGTGTTTACATTATTCTCTGCAAATTTGCAAATTGCTGAGTTCAATTGGTATACTCTAGATACTAGGTGGAAAGATGGTTTCCTATAGTTCTTAGTACTTATGGCAATAGTCAGGCAAGTGGGGAACATTTTCCCCCACCCTATGAACTCAAGGGTGAACCCAGGGTCATGCCAAAATTTTAAGCTTCATATCTATCTATCTTCATCGCTTTTCTGAGTCACAACAGTTGCTGGACAAACATGGTAATTCATGGCATTTTCTTTGACATGACCCTAAGAGTAACCCTGAGATCATATGTTGGCTCAAGGTGGACCCCACCTGCCTGACTCCTTCTCCCCTTATGAATGGATTACATTTCCAGTTACATCCAATGCCTAGGTTGGGAGTGCAAAATTACACTAACACCCAAAGTAGGCTACATAGTAGCACTTTATTCAAGATTCTTCTTGGATTTGAGATAAAATGTGCTACAAGAATTCCACAATCTTCTTCTTCATTTTGTCAAACCCAAACCAGGTCTTGGGACTAAGATTTATGATTTTATTAATTATAGGATCATGATTTTCTCAGTTTCACACTACTTAGTTCAAGAACTCAAATAGCAATTGTGTACTAAGGATCAGTTCCTATGTGGCCCCCACCCAGTCTGTACACCCAACACTCTTAACTAAAGAGTAAGTGAAAAAATGACATGTTTCCCTCACACCACTGTGTGCTGCCCAATGCCCAATGCCCTTGGACTCTTCAAGCCTTTGAATACCTTTACATGAACTAGATTTTTGTGTGTGCTTTTTCAGAGACACAAAAGCTCTCTTTGCCTCCCTGCTCACGTGTGCATAGCTCCACTTGCAACCCTCGGAACACTTTTAACAAGACCAGGCATGCTTATCTATGCACCTTCCTAGACACAAAAACTCTTTTTGCCTCCCTCTTTGCTGTCATCTATGGATAGTTCAACTCACAATCCTTTCACCACATTTGGGAAGTCCTTTTGCAACTTGAAGGACAGCTCCATCCTTTTCCACAACTGACAACATGAGTTATCAAACTTCTTGGTGTTTGGATTTTGGGTTTCATACTCAATCATTATCAAGATGTCATTTGCTTCAATCTTTTTTTGTAATCTTGACTAATAATATTTGGTCAACACAGTATAGAGAACATAATCATAGCTTTTGGAGTTGCACTGGTTATTCAGAATTGTTGGAGGGTTTAGGGTTTGGAGGGTTTAACATAAGCCAAATACCATAGTACCTTTACCATTCTAGCAATAATTAAATTATTTTCAAAATTGCTGTTCACAATGCCAGAAGTTTAGAAATTCTGTTGCTACTTAGTGTAGATGACCATTTCAATTATTCCAGGTATACGTGGCCCAATCTTTGAAAGTGCTGGAATTTCAGGAAATTCTTACTGCCAGAGGGAAAAATTTATATCTACATATATTTGGCAAGAAGATGCTGGAATGGTAAAGGTACTATGGTAGCCAGTATTGAGCTTGTGCTTCCGAAGTTTAAGATGCCAAACTATGACCTGATCATCAAATCACATTTTCAATTGATTTGAAAATGTACATTCAGTAAACTCTATTCTTGAACCAAATCATTCACAGGCCCAAGACTTTGCCCCTTGGACCAAATAGTAGCCAAGTTGTTACATAACCGTGATGTAAAAGTATTACCGATGACGACCATATAATGTTCATGCTCATTGATAAGATTTTACTCTCAACTCATGAAGTTCTATAATTCAGCAGAGCGATTCACTTTGATGCTTCAGACCTATTGGCCTCTCATAAACCTCTACAACTGCAGGTCACAAAGAGACTTACAGAAGTGTATTTCCCAGACCCAGATATCATATTAGAGACACTGAAGTCAGGACTGTGAGACTCACTGTGCGAAACATGTGTATATTTACTGTCTTCAACACACCCAGAAGTCAGACATCCACAAAAGAAAATATTCCACTGAGTTCGGGCATGTCCGTTCTGCTCATGAGCTTGAAATCAGCTGATAACTATCACCTGGGTATGCAGAAATTGAGCTAGGGGTACAGTAGGATAGACTCCTGGAAATTTTGATAGAATCTAGCATACCAACCATGATAAGATTATACCCCTGCATAGTATAAATTTTGAGAAGAAGTTTGAATTCTAGTTTGTCGACTTCTCACAGACACTCACTCTAATGGACAGCAGTCTAGTTTCAGTTCATTTGCTTGAAGAGAGGGAGGCATTAAACTGCACATGATACAGCACCACACTGTCTCATTTCTGTCTGTGGATTCAGGCATGCAGGCCTGTCTGTTGATACTTGATACTGGCTTCAAAGTGCTGGTCAGCAGACAGTGAACCTGCTGGTTAGGGTTTCATAGCTCTGATACTGCTGTAACTTGTTCCCTGTGTTGGAGTGCAGAAAACATGGACAAACCTTGCTATCCCATTGTCTCACACCATGGAAAAAACAATGCTGAAACTAACCCTAAGGGTCTGTAGTAAAGTTGCTGTGGACAATAGGACACGTAAGCTGCACGTTTTCACCACTGCAGCAATTGTACTAGGGAAGAAGGGACACTGCAAAGAGTTCTGGTTTTCACCAGAATAGGGATTGCATGAAGCCAGATGAGACATAGGGATGAACACAAATAATGTGTAGATTGATGTTTGCTTGGCCAGTTTGAGCCAAATTTTGGGATACCTCTCATCTCCCTCATTGCAGAAAGAAAATTGGCACCAAGCAAATTCAGCAAACAACCCTAAGACCCTCCCACTGTAAATCGCTCCACAACTCCCAGAGATTCCAGTTACGCCCTGCATTGAAGATAGAAGGTACAGAACGCAGCAACACTGCGCTCGGGCTGGTTGCAACTTGCTGTAAACTCAGAAGCAAACTTGGCAGGAGCTTCAGGTCTCAAGATATTATTTGAGACTTCTAATATGGACAAGTGACATGGCCTCACCAGTGTCCAGTATTTTTAAAGCACACTCATAGCCTCCTCAAATAAATCTGTTAAGTGAAGTGCTACGCTCTTCTAGAACGTGTAGTGGCAGCCAAGAATTTGGAATGCTCCTTGGGAAATCTTATAACAGCATAGTGTAGTGTAATTGACATTCATTAGCTATGGGGACACCCAACGTTCAAAATTTCGTTTTGCAGGCAATGGGCATCTTCAATTGGCCCATCACATAAAAATGTGATCAAATTTTTGGGCACTCCCAAAATAGATGTATTTTAAATCTTCTCCTTTGGCTTAGTTAATATGTTACAATAATAAACCTTTGGGCAAAGCATATGGGATAAAATGTGGTGCTACTGGGAACACATTGAGAACTTATTGGGAACGTGGGGAACAAATTGAGCATAATAAATAACGATTGGGTACCTGGTAGGAACAGGCTGAAACACAATGGGAACACCAAACCCCCTCTTTCAGCCAATCCTAAAAGAATAAAAAAAACGACCTCTTAGGTGCATGCTGCCTCCCCTCAATGCTTGCCAAGAGTGGTCACCATTTTTTGGCCTTGGCTAATGGCGAAGGCATGAATTGTGGGGACATAGTCTAGACTTGTAAAGTATGTACAAGTTTTAATAAAAAAATTTGCACAGCTTTGTCCAATTGTACATGATCTCTGTGCCCTCATGTTTTGGCAAAAAGATTAATAGATGTGTCGGTGGACCAAGGAATTCAATCAGGACTACCCAGATGACACTCTTATTTGCTGATTGAAAACAACCCATGTTGCAAGATCTTAGACACAAGGTTAGTAGTAGGTATCTCATGATACTGGCAACCAACTGATGCCATTTTTCAGACCTGATAATCATAGAAAATACTATTTTGTATATAAAGCATTAGAGGTTGGCTGCAACCAAAGGGACATATCGAGTTCACATGGAAATGCGAAGAGTAGAACAGGCATATTGTAAGAATGGATCAGACGCTCTGAGTCCTGACTGACCCTTGTCGAAATTCTATCATTGCTGGGCCGGCACCATGTTCTTACAAATCTATTCCAACAGAGTTAACCCTGCATGAAAGGACCCTCAAGTCTCTAACTGAACCAGGCTTGGCTCCTTCTTCCCACCAACTGATGCAGTAGATGGTGCGAAGGTCAGGCCACTTATTTGTTCCACTGTTGAAATTGCCTATAGTCACAATTGATTTTCAGGGAGATTTGGGTGGCGTGGCATCACTGCAGTGGCTGGCCAGGGATGAGCGTGGTAACCCCACCCATCTTCACATGTGTTGACGGCTTTCTTCCGGATGGGCTCCACACTGTATTCTCTGTGTACTATTTCCC
This sequence comes from Sphagnum tenellum, assembly GCA_963921925.1. NCBI lineage: Eukaryota > Viridiplantae > Streptophyta > Sphagnopsida > Sphagnales > Sphagnaceae > Sphagnum > Sphagnum tenellum. The sequence goes on along the minus strand of OY998148.1, from coordinate 932,994 downwards.
ATCACACGTCAGTGATGCACACTGAATGTGCCTTGAAGTTGGATTATGTCCGGTAATTGGCAAGAGCAGCCAGGTACTGAACATAATCTCAGCGCATATGGGCCTTGACTATATTTACCTTGACTATATTTGTTAACCCCTAAACATCAGGATGGACCAATTTGGTCCACTTTTCAGTTTATATTTGCCTTTTTCCATGATGATTAGGAGTTAACCCAGCTGCTCTTCCCAGTTACCTAATACATATTCTGCATCAAAATTTGAAAGAACTTGTCATTGAATAGTGAGAGAACACAATTTAGAAACCCCTCAAACCTTAAATTGCAAACATCAGCTTTGTATTTACAGACATCAATATAGTTAGAATTGACGGCACAAATCGTCTCCGCTGATCTAGTTCCACAGTCCTCAATGGTCAGGAGATGAATATGTTTGACACAGGACGAATGGAGTGAGCCAATAGTTCTAGAGGGTACATCAATTTACATCCCATTTAATTGAAAGCCACATTCTGTGGCATGGCCCCACCATCTGCTCAGCTCTTTAATACCTCAGTCTTGGTTCCACCAAAATCAGGACAGTATGGTTGCTAGATACCTACAGGTTCGTACTTCATACTACATAGACAATGCACATGCAAGGGCAATTACTCAATATTCTGTGACAACATCAGAGCCTCAGAATAATCCTAGCAATTACTGCTCACCATCCCTCTCTTCTAATTCAGCATTATTTTTTTGACAGTGATATTCTCTGTCGACATAAATATGAATATTGCCCATTTCAGGTTTCAGTCACATTCTCTAGATTTAAGGCTGCAATGCAAATGGAGAAATCACAGATGCACGCAGATGGGTGGTCAGGTCACAACAGTTTCCACACACTAGAGTTTCAAGCACCAGACTAACCCCTGGGCGTCACAAATTTGGACTCCGAGACCCTGAACTAATAGAAGGACAGCATTTTTATATGTTTAGAAGCAACTATAAAAGACTTTGGAGTTTGTATCAGTGGTGGTTGGGGCCAGATTTCTGGTCACATTCGGGTCTAAGAATCAAACCCAACATGAAACCAGACCTGCCTTAGAATTGAGCCATGGTGGGTCTACATGGAGTTAGACCTGCAAAAGAACCTGATCCGGTCTCTCTACATGACCCAAGATTCAACCTTAGAACCAACCCACAGGACTTAAAGCCCCTTTTTGCAGGGTCTGGTTTTTAAGGCCTTTTTTGTGATTCCACCCAAAATTAATTCCACCCAAAATCATTTTTTTCTTTTTGAGTTGAAATTTAACATTGTCTAATAAGGCTACTTCTAATTCTTTCCTTTTGCCTACTCATATTGATTACAATGCTGGAAGGGACAACAATTCATACGAGGGAAAAAATTCATCCTCTCTCTCTTTGTTGTAAGGGCAAAGGATAAAATTTTTATATCCTCCTTTCTCCCACTCTATCTCACTAAACTGAAAGAGAGGACTAATTGCTCTCTTCCACCAATTCAAATGCTCAAAGAGTATTTTGGATAATAAACCACCTCTCTCACACTTGATACTCATGAATAGAAAACTTCATTAGTGACCTCAGCAATTATCTACAACATGTTCCTATTATGTCTAATCACAAGTATTGACTTTATATAATCTATTGGCATGTGTATAATCAAATCACTCCAGATTCTCTCTTTGGAGCTTCTTCATGGTCTCATTGCACGAAACACACGACATACAAATGTTTGAATAAAAATGAAGATCAATTTGTTGCAATTTATCAACACCTTGAAAGCATCTTCATATTGTCCTCATTATATAGACAAAACCCAAGGAATTAACTTATGCCCTTCCCATCAAATGACCTTAACTTGCGGGCGCAACCACCTGCGAATAACATTTTCTCAAAACCTCATTTTGGTAGTTTTTTAAAATGAAGCATAAACTCATCCATGTTCTAATTACAATCTCAAAAAAAAAAAAAAAAAAAAAAAAAAAACCCCAATTACAACTACAAAATTCCCATGGTACAAACATAAACCCCATCGAAGGCCTTATAACAATGAATATTCACTTCCAAATTAAACATTCAAACTTCCTAATAGAAAAACCTTTCACTTGTTGCCATTCAAATATATTAAACCTAAATCAATGTTGCCATCACAAACTAGCTTTATAATCCCTTAGGGTGATGCACCCCCAAACTCTTTGAAAGACTCAAATGCAAATTCGAAAATGAAGATAGTGGAAGAAGGAGTTGGGGTACATTCTCTAGCGCACAGCACTTCGGGAGTGAAAAGGGTATGTTGGAGTTCCGAAATGAGGACTAGAACAAATGACAAGTGAGTCAATTACTCATATGGACCTGCACAAACCATACAACAAGTTGGTTAATGTATAGTTAAAACATTTTCGATGCACGAACAAACTATGAGCATACACAAATTCACAAAACTCACCACAGTTCGGACTTGCGAAAAGCCACCACCTTCCCCCCTTATAATATTCTATATGACTAACCATGAGGGCTACACCCAAATGTCATTTTTCTCAAAACTCCCAAATAAAGAGTCCCGAAATTCTTGAAATTGTGTCTCTTGCCACTTTGAAGGCCCATAATGTTTTTTTAAAACCTAAGCAAATTTGTGTCCCTCCTCAAGAGCTTTCCGAAAATATGTGGCATGTTACCTACACGCACGTAATTCAGTGCGATTTCATATTTTTAATGGTTGGGAGTCAAATTGACACTTTGATTCCCAACCTTTCTTTTGGCCATAATTTGTGTTGTAAACACTCAAATGGATCATGCGAAACCATTTTAAACATCTACATCTCAAGAGCTTTCCAATGTTATAATGAAATATTCAATCTAATGAGTTTTAACCCTTCAAATCGCTCTCTAAAGATTTGAAAGTCCATCGAAATTCCAACTCCCAAAGTGAGAATCCCTTTGGGAGTGTGTGGGGTCATTCCCTCACACTCCCTTGCACTCTTAGGAGTGTGAATGTGGCTCCTAGGTTGCATTCTCAACCTGCACTTTTCCATGCCCTTGTCTTAGTCACTAGCCTAAAGTTAAGGTCATAACCTAAGGATTTTCATCATCTGTTCCACATGCCTTTAACCCAAACATTCTAGAACAAAATTCCATGGTTTAACCTTAATCTTCCATCATAATGAAAGTTTTAGAAAATTAGAACTTGGAATCCACTAACTTTTGTTATGCACAAAAACAAACACCACTTCCCTAAAACCTTCAATCAGAATGGGGCAAAAACATTGTTGGTGATATCATTAGGACGTCACACCCCAATTTTTTTTAACCCATCTAACTTTAAGACAATGTAGGACTCACTTTAAAAAATCTTTTCATTCTAATTTTTTAATGAGAATCTTACCCAACTCATGTAAAATTTGAAACTTAAATGAAATTTTTTTTTTAAAAATTAATATTCTTAATGAATAATGTTCAAAGGAAAAGTTTTAGGAATATCACATTTTAATTTCTTAGTTTCAAGAACACAAAAGGAATGCAATTTTTCACCTTTTTGGATTTTTTAAATTTCTAGGAGGATTTCAAATGGTCCTTTATTTGAATTGTTTAATAAACAATGCATTAAAGCAATGACCATTTTTTCAACAATTTTGGCGTTTAAAACTTCCTAATCTTGAAGGGCCATTGAACCCAAAAATTAAAATTAAATTTTTTTGTCTTTTTCTATTTCATCGACCATTTGAGCCATGTCCTGTGGTCTGAAATTAACCAAAAGGGGGCGAAAAGGTTATGTAAGTGTAATAACAATTAAGTGTCAATGCCAAAAACCCCAAAACACAAAGTACAAGGACATTATCCTAAAAGGTTACCCTAAAGCTACCCCGATGGCCCCTTTTCTTCTCCATTTGGAATGCCAAATCAAGATTTTGAAAGTGTATGCCCACCTCACTTCACACATGTTCGGCCCAACTCCCTTCATATTGCCATTTTACAAACCCCCTAGATGGCATTGTACTACATTACCATTGTCTTGGCCAAGTATTGCAAGGGAGAGGGTTTATTCTAAGAAGTGGTCACAGGTGTTTAAAAAGATCTTTGCATTCATTCATGAGTTTAGTCCATTTCAATGCTTTTTAACTTTCTTTGATAGTTTCCAATTCTAACTATTTATTAATTCTTACATCTTCCCTCTAGTGTGCAAGTCAATCATGAAGACAAGGTGAACTTTGTTCTTGTTGACATCCCAAAGAACATTCATGTTTTTTTGGTTTCCCCTAGCTCCCTAGAGATCCCTCTTTGGAACAAATGAAGGGAAGAATGGATAGTATCCATTTTTGTTTCATGGAGAAATTTTTGCATGTTGATGGGGTTGTGTTTATTTTCCACCTAAATGATCCCCAAGTTTTCAAGGAGATCAGATCTTATTTGGAAAACTACAATTTTCAAATTTGCATGAAGTGGGCAATCATCAATTCTCTCCCACTTGTGAGCTTGGAGGACCCCACCTTGAAGGTATGGGCTCCCATTTTATTTTTTCCTTCTTTACATTCATTTCCTAGCTTCCTTTTCTCAAATATTATTTTGGAATGTTGCAGACCTTCTTAAGTTAGGTGACTCTTTTGGTCATGGCTCATAGTCCTACATCCTTTTCAATGAGTTCATTTCATTTATCCCCTCCTTCTAAGGACTTCTTACATAAAGGTATCAATGTTCCTAAAGAGGATGTCCTTTAAAATTGGACAAACATGTCCTCCACGTCTATGTCCAAGACTAGAAAGCCATTTCAAACAACCAAGGATTTCCATCCACTCACCTTCTAGGCCTTCATTGAGGTGTGCTTTAGAGTGGGGTCTTTTGTTGTTAACTTGTCCACATCCATAGGTTTGTTTCCTCCCCTTTTTACTAGCTCTTGCTTTGTTTGTTTGTTTCTAGTTTTGGTTTTCATTCTCATTCTTCGTATAGGCAACAACATCAGGGCATGCCATGGCCTTCACCATCATGTTTTGGCTTTAGAGCCAGAGGTGGATGTCTTCACCAAGGTTTTTGAACCCTTAGTTGTTGTTTCTATCCTCGAGGCAACCCACCTAGTTGTTAACATTGATGATGAAAATTCCCTAATGGATAGGCAGCTTAAAAGACTTTTGGATTGTGAATAAATCTACTTCTACTATTTTTTATTGTTATTTTTTGTTCTTCCATTTTTACTTCCTTGAAGTCCTTATGTTCTCATTTTGAAATGTAGAAGTATCTCCAAAATGCTACCCTTTTTTGCAATAGAAGATTTCAACTCTACTCCCCCAAGGGACTTTATATTGCCTTTGTATGCTAAAGCTCAAGCCCAAATCTTTGTTTCTTACGTTTCACCACCTAGGGTTAGGAATCCTCTTAATTTATATGATTTTGCAATTAAAGTGTTCATAGATGATAAGCCTCAAGAATGAAATAGGTTGTCTTTAGATTGAGTTCGAGGATGGATTGTTCTAGCATGAGCCTTTGTGCAATCTTTAGGGTGGGTGGAAAGCTCTAATTAAAATGTTTTTTTTCTCGTTTTGATTCTTGTGACATACTTTCTTATATGGCATTTTTTCTTTTCTTTCCCTTTTCTCATCACAACCATTTTCATGTGAATTTTCTGGCTTCCTTCATATATTTTCCATTGGAAATATCTTCCATTCTTTATACTACAATAGAAGTTGTTTCACGCATTTGGCCCTACCAAATATATGTTTCAATAACCATAATAGTTTCAAAAGAATTTTTATGGGATAGTTGCATTGTTCCAAGAAATTGAAAAAATCCAAAATTTAGGTTAAATGTTTGAAAGCATACCATCAATAATTATGGTTTTACATTTTTTTCCAATCTAGTCTATCTTTATTTTTTCCCCCACATTTCACTACTCTTGGTGTCGAAAATATAAGATCAAAAGTCGCACTACAACAAAAGGTGTCCTTGTGTGCCAAATGATTTCATTAGATTTTGAGACAATTCACTAGTCTTAGTAAACGGGGACTAGTTGGAAAGTGTTGAATGAACTGGTCTAATGAATGAAAATTAATGAATTGCACCCACATTTTGTAGTAATGAACGGGGACTAATGAATTGCACCCATGTTAAAATGCCCAAATAGGTTATTAAACGTCCCACTTTTAGAAGGAATCAAGGTTTCGATGATCGACTTTCAACCTTTTTGGGTGGTAATATGGTCCAAATGTTTAATGATTGCTTTAACTTTGATGTCAGAATTTGAATATATGTAGTGATAATGGCTTCTATAGTTTCATTTACAAAAGAATGAATGTTTCACAACATACCTAATTCACAAATGGGCTTATTCATGGTTGGGGTTCCTAAGAAAATAAAAAGGACTTTAGGACTTTTGTGGGGCTACTTTTTGCAAATAACATTTATTTGAAACAAATTTAAATAAGAAAAATTGAATGGTCCAATTTAAGATAATTCATGTGGCGATGGTGAGTTTTCACATTCATACATAATTGTGTATGAATATTTTGGTTTATAGCCAAAAATGCAATAATCTCTAGAAATTCCAAAAATGAGTTTCAATGGATAACCAAACATTTTTTTGGCAAAATGTTTTCCTACACATGTGACCTACACTTCAAGCTACACATTTTGAACCCATTGAACACAATTTTTTTATCAAATAGTTTTTCTTTAAATCCTTTTCCATGCAACTTTTTCCTTCAAAATTTAAGGACTTTGAAATTTTTGTATAATTTGGTTTTACATCAAGTTCATATAATGAACATCTACTTTTATAAAAGGGGCCATGTTTTTATTTTACAAAAATTTTGAAATCAATTGTATGATTTTATCCATTCTTTATTATTTGTTTAAAAATATATATATAGTTTAGACATTTGATATAATTAGCTTACAAGATTCAAAATGACATTTACATAGTATCCAAATTATTTTGAATTTTTTTATTAATTTAACATGACATCATTTTATTTATTGGCATACAACAATTCACTACAAGGGTGCAATCATACTAGCATGTACCAAAAGCAATTGTAACCACTATTTAATTTTTTGAATCTTGGATTGTAAATAAAATAAAATTATAAATAGAATTATTTTTATCAAATATCATTGTGAATACATTATGTATATGTCATAAAAATTTGGAATCAATAAATGAGTGAAAAATACACATAAGGACTTTTAACCTCTTGTAACCATTGCTTAAAAGTTGCATAAAAGAAGTTCAAAGTTGTTTTGACACTAAAAGCACAATTTGAAATATTTTTTAATGACATTTTTTTGGAATTTTTTAAATATACACCTTAACACATTAGTATTTAAAAATTTTAATTAATATTCCTTTGAAAAAGTACTAAAAATATCCCAAAAAGATTTTAAGAATAAAACATTAGTTTAAGGGGGCATGTGCAACTCCTAATAGAGTGGTTGGACCCACAACTATAATAATGTAAGATAAACAAAAATCCAAAGTTGTCATTTACAATCCTTTAAATATGTGTCATTCCTTTTTGGTACCCCAATTGTGAATACACCCAAATCCAAAATTTAGCCTTGCAATTGGTGAAAATAAAAAGATTGCAAGAACTCCCTACTACATAGCAGCCATTGTTGATCATCATGTGTCTTTGTTTTTATCACATTATTTTTCCCTACTCTTGGTGTTAAGAGTTGAGGATTGAGATATAGAAATCCCTTGGGCTAATTTTGAACTTTGATGGGTTTCATATTCACCCAAATTTGCAAAAGAATGAAAATTTGAAAAAATCAAAATTTGGCCTTACAATTTTCTCAAAATCTGGTTGAAAAGATTACAAGAACTCCTTATTACATAGTGGCCAATCTTGTTCATCTTGTGCCTCTATTTTTATCCCACATTTTTTCCTTACTCTTGGTGTCAAGAATATATGATTGACACTTGTTGAAGTTTCCAAGTAGGTTAGTTAATGTTTCCTTTTACATTAAAAGTTAGGGATAGAAATGCTTGGGGCTTTTGATGGGCTTCAAATTTGCCCAAATTTATTAATAAATTTAGCAACACTACTACCTTAAAATAATAATACATTTTCATTATGTCGAATAATAGTTCAAACAAATTAATCATTAACAAATAAATTTCATTATAATGTTTTTATAAATATTCATCAAAGCCAACAAAGTCAAATTTTCATGTAATTTGTTTTAGTCAATTCTTGCATAAATTTTGAATTTAATTTTTCGGGATTTAGATTTAAAGGAATTAAAACTAATTACTTGTATCTTGGGTCCAACCATGGTATTAGGACCCAATTTCAACTACTTGTCCTTTGCCTAGAAAGTAATCATAGGGAAATATTAATGATGTGGCAAACCTAGGATAAAGTTAATTAACTAAAATGCCTAGGCAGGAATTTTGAATTTAGGTCAAGACCCATGTCAAATTTTTTAGAATCTGATGCAAAATGGATGGAATTCAATGTGCATGTGGATGACACAAGAACTTTGAACAGCATGTTTCAAGATTAGTCCATCACAAGTCTGAAGTGGTTACTTGTGGACTTCAAACCCTAGCAGGATGACTATCCATCTTTTTGTCCATTGAGTTCATTTAAGTCTAGCTTAGTCGCAAGTTCTTTATGGAAATGTGATAGTATAGTTGAAGGTTTTAGTTTCAAGAAACTTGTTGAAGGTTTTAGATTTCAAGAAGCTTGTTGTTTTGTTTAGAGAGAGCATACATGACAAGTTATGATGGCGAAGGTGGATAGGAAAGTGAAAAGGGAAGCAAATTCTAAGTTTCCTCCATAAGATTATGTTTCGTACAAGGATCAAAGTGAAAACTACGTCATGAAATTCAGGAAGCTAAGTGGTGAAGGACTCAACCCCAAGGCCAATTTTCCTCCAAATATTATGTATGATGCAAACATAGCAAAAGTATTTGGGCCGTCATCTAAGGGTTTCAAAACTATCAACTTGAATTTTCAAACGAGGAGGAAACTTGGGCTTTATTGCAAAGTGTATGGTATAGACCAAGTGACAAATAACGAGTTTACGATTTGGTTTGTGAAAGGTTAAATTGCACAAGAGAAGGGTGAGAAAGCTAAATGGGCTAGGGATGTTGCTTTAATAGTTTGATAAAAAGCTAATATAGAAGAAGTAAAAATAATGAAAAACATATTTGCATATTCTTTAGGGAGAAGTGGAGGGGAGGGATTCGACAAATTTGATCGTAAATTCTACAACTTTGAACATCCCAATGTGGCTAATAATTTTGATAGAAAAACATCGATCTGTCCACGTATGGTGTTTTGCCCATAGAATTATAAGAGTGATAAAGGTATATGCCTTCGTGCAAGACCTCTTGAAGTAGTGCAAAACCAGGATTGAAATTCAAGAGGAAAAAAAAAGTAAGTTTTCTAATAAACTTGTAAGGATGAAATATAACGTGGAAGATTGAAAGCTAGCTACATTAAATTTGCAAAATGCCATTTCCCAAAGTGAATGTCAACATAAGAGATTGATGTGTGAGATCTAGGTGCTTAAACAAAAGGTATGCAAATGTTTTGGCTTCTGATTTGGTCTCCTTTGTTTTAATGTCATGTGAACATGTAGGAGTTTAAGCTTGTTCATTTCAAACTTCCCATTTATTTTTATTTTGCAGGTGGAAATATTGAAGGCAACGGCTACATCTCCAACAATTGTTAAAGGTAAACTTGAAGTTGAAGGTCTTGTTAATAAGACCCTTAATGAGTTGGGGTCTTTGCAAATTGAACAAAGTGCCCTACAGAAGCAACTTGAAGTCAAAAGGAGCATGTTGGAGGAGAAAATGGAATGAGTTGTGCTTGGGGAAACTTTGCTAGCAAACACTGAGTTGGATTCTTTAAGGCTAAATGATGCCATCACTCAGGTAAAGTGAGAAATTTTGGTGTTAGAAGTTGAAGAAAAAGTAATTTAGAGGCAACTTGAAAGCATGAAGAAAATGAATGGCAATTGCTTTTGGCCAAAACCCATAGTTCATCCCAATGCCCATGTCAATTCTGATAACCCCGCCTTTTTGGTTATCAAACCTTGTGGGTTTTGCTTGTAAGGATTCGATTGTAATAACATTGTTGTGACTTCTTACAAACACATGTATCATCCATTTTGTTTGGGGGAGCTTATAGGGGTTAGCAATAAGTGTTCCACATGTGAGCAATTTTTTCACCTAGATTGGATGTGAAGCTAGGGCTTTTGTGAAGAAAATGATGTCATGAAAAACTTGGCAATTGACATGGGCCTTGACAATTTGCATGAGATGAAAATGTCTCTTATGGAAGCTGCTTCAACATCAATTGTTACATGTACAACATTCATTACATACCCCAAGTTGTTTTACCTTTGAAATTGCAATAGGTAGGGTGTCTTGTAAATGTCACATGGACCTATAAACTATCATGTGTAAGTGGTAAGTATATCTAATTATCATTATTTTGCTCATGGAATAAACATAAGGTAATCTTAATGTGCTACATGTAGTGTTTCAAAGGATTACACAAAATAATACTCAACAGTGCCTTCATCAATTGGTGGTTTTGTTTACCTATCCAAGCAATCAATGTTGATGGAAAAGTAATATATAATAGTTCTCCTTATGCTTCCTAAATTGGGTTTGCTTTTCCTAGTAGTGTTACAAAGAATTGTTTGTTGGAAAAAAAAAATTGTATTACTTTTAGTTATAGTAATGTGGCTCTCTTGATGTTATAAAGACTTGGTTGTTAGAAAAGTAGTACACAATACTTTTAGTTGCATCAAAGTGGTTCTCCTGATGTTACAAGGACTTGGTTGCTATAAAAACATTATGTACTACTTTTGGTTACATCATAGTGGTTCTTCTCATGTTATATGGATTGGTTGTTGAAAAAATAGTATACACTATTTTTGGTTACATTAAAATGGTTTTCCATATGGTGTAAGGATAACATTGTTGTTGGTTACATTCAAAATGGTTCTCTTTATGGTGTAAGGACTTGACTTCTTTTGCATTTATGCCAAAAAATTTATGTCTTGTCATTATTATGCCAAATTTTGAATTTTGTCAAAAGTATTACTATAGCTTTAACTTGCAGGAACCCTATCATCCCATGACCACCAAAAAAAAAGCACCTTCCTTTTGAAGATTTGCAAAACAAAACAAAAAAAACTTACAAGTCAAGGGGACAAAATTTAAAATCGAATAATCCTTTGCCCTTCATAATCTATGGAAAAAAAAATCTATTATTCCAATACCTCCACCTTTACAAATTATCCCCAACAACCCACCCACAAACATGAATGGCCTTTACATTATTTATGCCAAAACAATTGTGATAGAATGCAAGGGAAACGAAAAAAAACAAGCTTCAAATGGCTTATAGAATGTTTCAAAAATAAAATATAAGAAAGATCCTAAAAAAAATCATTGCACAATTTTACAAAATTAAGTCAATACACCGTTAAACGTGAAATAATGGCATGCTAAGAAAAAAACCAAGAAAATGTTGTTGAAAAAGCAATATACATTGCTTTTGGTTACATTCAAAATGATTATCCTTATGGTGTAAGGACTATGTTGTTGAAAAATCAATACACTGCTTTAGGTTACATTCAAAGTGGTTCTCCTTATGGTGTAAGGATTGTGTTGCTAAAAAAACAATATACATTGCTTTTGGTTACATTCAAAATGGTTCTCCTTGTGGTGTAAGGATTCTATTGTTGAAAAATCAATACACTGTTTTTGGTTACATTCAAAGTGGTTCTCCTTATGGTGTAAGGATTGTGTTGCTGAAAAAACAATATACATTACTTTTTTTTACATTCAAAATGGTTCTCCTTATGGTGTAAGGACTTAAATGTTGAAATAGTGGTATATAATGCTTTTAATTTGATTAGAGTGGTTCTCTTAATTTTATTCTAGTAATTGGCTCATGGAACAATAATATGTTTTGCTTTTAGCTATATCATAATGGTTCTCAAAATAGGTGTAAAATATTAGACTTGGTTTCAATGGAAAAGTAGGTTATGGATACATGTTAAACACCTCTTGGATCAAGGAAATGAAGTAAACACATTGTCATGTGGTCATGAAAAAAACTTGATTCATCATCTACAAAAACAATCATTTGTTTACTACTACATTTGTTTATCAAATTTCTTGTATAATCATATGCATTTTTTTTAATGCAAAATACCATTTCCCCATTAAAACAAACAAGGTTGGGTTCAACATGTTTTTAAAACCTTTTGATGAGAAGGGATAATGTACAAATGACAACCAATAGTTCATTTGGGTTAGGTTCTAGTAATGGAGCTACTCAACTGACACCACCCCAAAGTCTAACTATGAAGAACAATGTATGCCATGATGTTGAATCACCATCTAAACAACATTTGGAGATAAAATTTACCCTAAAAACTAAAGAGAAATAACTTCCTTGAGAGCCACCGGACTTATCAAAAAAAAATTAGGGAGTTGATTATCAATGAAGTGCTTTCAAGCTCCTTAATAGACTCAAATGTGAGTTTGAGGTGAAAACAACAAAAAAACAAGGAGTTAGGGACACACTCCCTGGCTCGCAACACTTTGAGGGGGTAGAGGGGCGTGCTAGAACTTTAGGATGGGACTAGGAAGAATGACACGCACTTAGTCACTCACACAGATCTACACAAAACCAAACAACAAGTTGGTTAATGCATAGTTGGAACATTTTTGGTGCTAAAACAAGCCACGAGCTAACTTGGACTCACAAGACTCACCATGGCCCAAACTTGGGGGAAACCACCACTTTCCCCGTTATAGTATACTATGTGCCTCTCCACGAGACCCACATGCAAATGGCATTTGGTCCTGGGATTCCCAAGTGGGAGTCCCGAAATTTTCATAGCTAGGATTTTCCCAACTTTGCAGGCCCATAACTTTGCGTGTAAACCTCCAATTGAGATGAAGTTTGGCGCAAAGTTATAGCCCTTGTCGAGAGTTTTCCAACAATATCTTGCATGCCACCTGCACGCAAGGAAATCGGGGTGTTTCTTGACTTTTAGTGGTTGGGAGTCAAATTGCCAATTTGACTTCTGGACCTTCTTTTGGCCATAACTTGTGTTTTAGATGTCCAAATGGGTCATGCAAGCCCATTTTAAACATCTACTTTTGAAGAACTTTCCAATAATATAAAGAATTCCTCAATCCATTGAGTTTTGACCCATGCAATTGCTTTTTGAAAATTCAGAAGTCCACTAGGACTCCAACTCCCAAAGTGAAAGCTCCCTTGAAAGTGCGAGGGTTCATTCCCTCACACTTTCATACACTCCTAGGAGCATGCGACATGACTCCCGGGCTTCCTTCTTGGCCCACAAGCTTGCAAGCCCCTGCCTTGGTTGTGAGCCCAAGGTTAGGGTTGTGATAATCAATGTTAATGAGACAGAATTTAAACTTATTCAAAAGCTTAATATGCAAGACATGAAAAACATAGGTATGAGGGAATTGATAAATTTTGATCCTTACACAAAAAATATTTATTGAACAATTCTAGAATTATTAATTACATAATTTTGTAGGTCTCATTTAATGCCTACGGTTTATGAAAAGGGAAACAATGAACGCACTCATGTTATGGAGGACTCAACGATACCTCCACCTAAGAAATATGTACATAACTATGTTAGAAGTAGTGCAAGTTCTAACTTATGCAAAGTACACCTTCCAAAAATGAAAGGATTCAACATAAGATGATGGTGTGCTAAAACTACGAAAACCATTATCTTAAGCATATCATATGTGAATGCAAATGAGTTTAATCCTAACCTTACCTAATTTGTTGTCTATTCAATTTGCATACTTGTACCCACACATGTATTTTAACATTGAAAGTGTTCTTCATATAGATGTTGCATTAGGAGCGTTAGCATTAGAAGAACACAAACTTGTAGGAAGTAATCGTGAAAAGGGAAGACCCATAAAGGTGGCAAAAAATCCTAAAGTCAAGCAACACTACAAGAAGCAACATGTTGTGACCAAGATTTATAAGTGACCTATGTGTACAAGAGGCCAAGCTGAAAAAGAAAAATTGCCTCCAACATTTACAACTTGTAATAAAACTAAATGATGTACATGCAAAATGTAAAAACTTTAGGAAGGTTGTAATTTTCTTTTGGATAATGAGTAAAATTGGTTTTCTAAAAGGACAGACTAGAATTGTACAACAAACAATGTTATGTCCATTTTGGGTGTGCAAATGAGCAAAATGATAAACACAAAGATTTTTGCTACCCACTTGAGTACTTTCAAAAATTTGTCTCGTTTTCATTGGTCACCCACTCTTGAAATATATGTTCTACATTAATTTGTCACTTTGCAAGTTGAACATGGTTTACGAAAGTTAATTGAGTTATGGTACTAGATACATGATATGTACATGCAATTTGTTTACATTACTTGAAGTGAAAATGTTGATAATCAAGTCAACATATAATCATTGGGTTTCAATCAAATAATATAGGCTACATACGCATGTTGGAAATCATGAGGAATGGAATTTGAAATTCTTAGTGTCCATACAACTAGGTAATTGAACATTAGACAATATTTATATTAGGTCCTAATAGCAAGTAAAAAGAAATAAAACTCTTGTATGTTTATGGAAAAGGGGTACTTGTTGAACGTATATCATAAACAAAGATCATAAACATGTGTTTGAAGGATTTGGAGCATTGTTACATGATCATGCAAGTCTGCCAACAATGATTTCAATTAAAGTGGCCAAATTACAGTAAACAAGTTCAACATAATCAAATAGAAATTGAATGTGGGGACAATAACTCCAAGTATGAGTTATTAGCTACATTATAGCCTTATGAGAACTATAAATCATCATCAACCAAATTACATTTGCCTTAATTGTCACTTCAATTCTAATTGAATTAGTTTGCATATATTCTTGAAATCCAATAATATGTCCACAAGTTTTTCATGCTCCACATAAATATAAGTACATAAACAGTTTGTTAAATCTTTATATTAATTCAAAGTTAATGCTAAAACTTTGTATATTCAAGTTTAATTCCACTTTGTACTAAGAGTCAAAGGTAATCAAAAACTGAACATTTGGATGTAATGTAGAATTAGCTAATAACTTCTTGACATATAAGTATTATAGGTTGTAGTGGAAATTACAAAACATTTATTTGGTGAAGATAAAAATCTTCACCAATTGTCCAAGTGTTGTTGTTATTTAAGGTGGGCTTGGAAGGTTCAAATTAGGTCTTGAATTGGAGTTGGGTTCCATGATCTATAACAAAGATCAAGTTGTTCATTGGCTAGAAAACCTACATGCATTAACTAAGATGAGATTAAAACTTAACAATTAGTTGAAATATAAAATATACTTGAAGTCATCAAAGTTCATTGGATATTTCATCTATAAAACACAAAATCCATGGTTGCTCACAATTTCACGTTAATCAACTTTCAATCCAAAAATTTGAAAGCATCCAAGGCCTCTAGGATAACCTATTCTACATCATGGGTGAGTTCATATGTGGCATAATTGCCCTTCACAACATGAAGGGTAGGAGGCATAGAAAATTTTGATGCCAAAATCAAGTGGGAAAATACAAAGGTAGTAGGTTTATCATCATGTAGAATGTAAAAACGACTCCCTAGTTGTAACTGTTGGTATTAGAAGCCTCGCATAACAATGTCCCTGGGTCCAAGCATGGTAAAGGATGCCAAATAAAGTAGTCCTAAAAAGACTTAATTTTAAAAACAGTCTCTTTTCAACATTAATATTAAAAACCTATTGAAATTGAAACCATAAAGCACTTCATTGAGTTTATTATAAGTTGTACATAAAGTTTGAGGAATTTTTATATAAGAAAAATTGATGAAAAGTATGTTTTAAATTGGTTGGTTTTTCAAATTTTCCAAGATACTTTTACATTAAAACTTTGATAGATTATGATTAGATAATGAAAAGTTGACCATACACACAAGGTCTTCATCAACTTGAAGGTATAATAATTATAATTGATGTTGTACTTTCATGTACTTGTAACTCATTTTGCAGAGCTATGACATGCATTTTCTATATTTGCATTTCAAAAAAATGTACTTAAATGCATGTTAAAACTTTTTTTTTTCAATATTATGCAATGAAATCAAAGAGCTTATAATTGTTGATTGTAGAATTAAATAATATTCATGGATTTAATACATCAAAGTATATTTTATGGATGTTTTCCAAAAAACTAGCAAGTGTCTCCAGCTAACATACTTTATGATGCGCTCCCAAGTCACGGGAGTGAAACCCACTTGAAGGTCTCACAAAGCCAAGTTGCGGAATTGAGACTTGGTAGCACGCTCCCGGCTTCCAACTCTAGAAAGGGGTAGAGGGTCGAGTTGGGAGCCCCTGAATTAGACTAGGAAGAGTGACTTAGTTGATCAAGCTAGAATCTGCACGAAACAAACCACCCACGTGGTTAGTTCACATTCCGGGACACCTTTTGGTGTTGGGACAAGCCACGGGCACTTCGGACCACAAGACTCACCACGGCCCGGACTCGGGAGTATGCCACCACCATACTCCCTATAGTATACTCTGCGCCGTTCCGTCGCACCCACATCCAAATGGCACGAATTTCCGGGACTCCCGAAATGGAGTCCCGAAATTGTCCCGAAATCGTCCTGGGTGGAGTCTTGGAACTTTGGGCGGTCATAACTCTCGACTGTGAGATCGGATCGCAATGAGGTCTGAAACAAACTTGTAGCCCTTGTTGAGATCTTTTCAACGACGTATTGCACTCCCAATTCGGACTTCGGGAAGAGGTCGATTCTTGACTTTTAGTGGTCGGGAGTCAAACTGCCATTTTGACTCCCGGCCCTTCTTTTGTCCATAACTTGGGCCACAGATGTCCAAATCGAGAATGCGAGGGCATTTTCGATATCTACGTTTCAATACCTTTCCAATGACACCAAGAACACCCCAAGACAAGGTGTTTTGCCGCTTGCTGTCGAGTTCTGAACGTTCAGGAGTCCCGGAGGACTCCAAATCCCAACTTTTCCAAGTGTTGGGTTTCAGCCCCACACTTGGCCAAGTTAGGGTTGCGACACTCTCCCCCACTAGAAGAAAGAGGCCAATGTCCTCATTGACACTTAGAATTTTCCTTCGTACAATTGCAATTGCTTTCTTTTGGATCCTTGGTCATTTTGCCAATTTGTGGCTAGACCTTGTCTCAAGCTAACTTAGGCGTCCCCAAGTTTCCAACACTTTCTTGACAAGTCCAAGAGTGTCCTCTCCGGGACCCTCTCCCTTTGCTTCGTCAAAAGACTAACTAGCTTAATTGATGAAGCTCCTCATTTGGGAGGAACTTTTTCATTCTTCCCTTCATGAGGAACTTAAGTCAAGTCTACTCTTGACCTAAGCTACTTGACATGACTCCTTTCCCTATCCCGTGCCTTGGTCACAACAACCAAGCCTTAACTAAAGGGGTTGCTTATCAAGGTACGAGAAGCAACACCTAGGTTTGCCAAACCCAAGTCCCAAACTACATTTAAAGTATGTGAGTGGGGTCATGACTTCCCGCGTTGGCCACACTACAAGACAACCCTTCGGGATGCACCTCAAGGCATGTGCATGTCCCCGCAAGCTCACCTTGCTTGCCTCCTCTTTCGGGGTTAAGTTTCCTCAACCCCAAAGTAGGAGTCCGATTTTGATTTGAGCCTACGCAAGAAAGTTCCATTTGTCCAATGCCATTTGACAACTCTATTTGCCTTATACAAATTTCCTTTCACATGATACAATCTCTTGGAAGTTTATAGCTTTTATTTCACTTACAACTTGATGTGATACATTTTATGTGGCACTTCGCCCCACTAGAAGAAAGGTGATGTCCTCATCACGACCTACGTCTCTTCTTTGCCGGTCTCGCGTGGAATTCTTCTATGGCTTCTTGGGCATGCTCCATGTCGGATTCATTCACCCAAGAAGCCTCTATCGGATGGTATCCTTTCCACTTGACTAAGTACTCTCACTCTCGCCCTCTAAGTTGCCTTGATTTAAGCACCGCCTCCACCTCAAACTCCGATTCGTTATGAACCAAGTTGGGTGAGGGCCTTGAATTGTTTTCACGATTAGGCCTTGAGGCATCACGGGAGACTGGCTTCAAAAGAGACACGTGAAATGTGGGATGAACTCTAAGATTTTCTGGAAGTTCTAACTTATAAGTGTCGGAAAGTTTCTTTTCCAACACTTTGAATGGACCCGCATATGGGCCCATGAACTTATGACTTAAACCTTCGGGCAACTGGAAGTTCTTGATGTTCAACCACACTTCGTCTCCTACTTGAAATTTCACTTCTTGTCGGGACTTGTCCGCAAAATCCTTGTATCTTTTGTGCACCTTCTCCAAGTTGGCTTTTGCCAACTCCCACAAGCGTTTTCTCTCTTCATCAAGTTGTGTGACTTTTGGCACCTCCTCACTTGCATCACTCGGGCGTTGTCCTTGTGTTGCCCAAGTCATGGGCACAATTGGTGACTTGCCCGTCACCATTTGGAATGGGGTGGACCCGGTTGCGGAGTGTTCCGAGTTGTTGTAACAGAACTCGGCTAACTCCAAATGGTCCACCCAATCTTGTTGATCCGCCGCCACATAATTCCTCAAAAATTGTTAGATCACCAAGTTGACCCTCTTGGTTTGTCCATCGGTTTGGGGGCGGAAAGAAGTGCTCATCTTGAGCTCCGACCCCATTCGCTTCCACAAGGCCCGCTAAAACTTACTTGTAAACTTTGGGTCTCGATCCGACACTATGTCTTTTGGAAGGCCATGGTGTTTGAAAATGTGGGAGAAGAACAGCCTCCCCGTCTCTTGAGCCGTGGCTTTATCCTTTGTGGGGATGAAGTGTGCCATCTTGCTAAATCGATCCACCACCACCATGATGGCATCAAACCCCTTTGAAGGGGGCAGACTTACCATAAAGTCCATTGACACACTTTCCCAAGGCCCTTCGGGAATTGGCAAAGGTTGTAACAAACCCGCTTGTTTCTTGTTGAGGGTCCGATTTTGTTGACAAGTTAAACAAGTCTTCACGTACTCCTCCGCACTATCTTTTAAGTTGGGCCAATAGTAGGACTTCTTTAGGAATGTTGTGGTGCGCTTTGCACCACCATGACCCGCAAGTGGTCCATCATGAATTCCTTCAAAAGTGTGTTTCGCATCTTCCCTTCTGGCACGTAGAGTTGATTTTGTTTGTACCACAATAATCCATTTCTCAAATGGAAGTGGGACTTGGCTCCATTTTGGATGCTTTGCCTTGTCTCCTTGGCAAAAGCATCCCGGCGGCTTGCTAGCCTAACTTCCTTTTGAAGTTCCGACTCTCCAACATACACCATTCTAAGTTGGTGTTTTCGGTTCAAGGCATCCGGGACTATGTTTTCCTTTCCCGGCTTGTGCCGGATGTCTACATTGAACAATGTCAACATGTCTTGCCACCTTTGTTGTTTTGATGACAACTTGGGTTGCGTTGCGAAGTACTTCAAGGTCACATTGTCGGTCCACACCACTACATCTTTGGAACCTATGTAGTGGCCCCAAGTTTTGAGGCAATGTATGACCGCCCACATCTCTTTCTCGTGTGTTGGCCACCTTCGCCCTGTCTCACCCAACTTCTTGCTTTCAAAGGCCACCGGTCTTCCTTCTTGCACCAAGACTCCCCCAACCGCAAAGTCGGAGGCGTCGGAATGAATCTCAAAGTCTTTGTCAAAGTCGGGTAACTTCAACACCGGCGCCTTCACCAAAATGCCCTTCAATGTTCCAAAGGCTTCGTCGCATGCTTCTTCCCATTCATAAGTGACGGCGGAATTCTTCAAGAGGTTTGTCAAGGGCGCGACTATCTTCGCAAAGTTCTTGATGAACTTGCGATAATATGAGGCCTATCCTAGGAAGGACCTCAAGCGGGAACCGACTTAGGCGGCTCCCAATCCAAAATTGCCTTGACCTTGTGATCATCCATCATCAAGCCCTCTTGAGTTATCCTATGTCCCAAAAAGTCCACTTCCGTCACTCCAAACTCGCACTTCTCGAGCTTTGCATACAATTTGTTTTCTCTTAGCCTTTGGAACACCTTGCGAAGGTGTTCCGCATGCTCCTCCAAGGAGCTACTATAGATCAAAATGTCGTCTATGTAGACGACCACAAAATCATCAAGCCATTCGCGGAATATGTCATTCATGAAAGTGCAAAATGTGGCGGGTGCATTGGTGAGCCCGAAGGGCATCACCATGAACTCGTACGAGCCATACCTTGTGCGACAAGCGGTTTTCTCTTCATCCCCTTCCGCTATCCTTATTTGGTAATACCCGGAACGTAGATCAATTCTACTAAAAACCTTGGCTCCCGAAAGACGGTCAAATAGATCATCGATGCGCGGTAAAGGATACCGATTTTTCATCGTTGCCTTGTTGAGTGCTCTATAATCAACACACATCCTCAAAATCCCATCCTTCTTGTGAACAAAAAGGACGGGTGCCCCATATGGCGACTTGCTTGGTTTGATATACCCTTTTGCAAGGAGTTCTTCGACTTGAACCTTTAACTTTTTCAACTCCTAATGGCTCATTCGGTATGGGGCCTTGGCGGGAGGTTCCACTCCCGGCATCACTTCAATCGCATGATCAACCCGTCTTCTCGGGGGCAAGTCTTCGGGCAACTCATCGAGCATCACATCCGGGAACTCTTCCAACACTTGCCTTATGCACTTAGCAGAAGTCACCAACTTGGTGACCTCCTCGGGCTCATACTCGTTCAACACCCGCATCACACACATCATGCCAAAGCCTCCCACACATTCCTTCTCGAAAGCTTTTCCTACCATAAAGTGGATGGTTGGATCACCCACACAAGGCAACTCATGTGCCTTGACTCGCACAATCCCACTATTAGATGGGATTCTAACTATCCGATTGTGCCCTTCTATGAGCACATTTTTTTGGGTGATGAACTCCATCCCCAAAACACATTCCATTCCACCCAAGGTGGAAACCAACAAGTCCAACTTTCCTCTCAATTCCCCAATTGAATAGGGATTCCTTTCGCTTGTAACGTAGTTGGATGGGTAATCCCATCCGCAAAATGCACTTCAATGGGTGCCTTGAGCTCCTCCAAGTGGAGCTCCATCCTTTCGGCGCTTTCCCGAGTTATGAAGTTGTGAGAAGCCCCTTTGTCCAAAAGACATAAGACATCCTGCTTAGCAATCTTCCCTTTCAAGAAGATAAGTCGATTGCATTCTTTTTGGGCTAGAGTGGCATTGAGAGCAAGTACCTTTGAGCTCCCAACACTGGATTTGGACTTGGGGCAATCCTTGGAGTAATGCCTCACCTCGTTGCAATTGAAACATGCACCCTTGGGCTTGTCTCCAGAATTCCCTTTGTTTTGGCTCCCTTTGAAAGGAGCCCCTTTCTTCACAAAACTTCCCTTTGGTTTGAACCCCGAGCCTTGAAATGGTTTGGGCTTATCCTTGGTTGGGCTTCCTTGCCCCCGATTCCAATCCCCCTCATGCCTTGGCTTTTTGTGAAGGAACTTGTTGTCCTTCTTGAACCCGGATTTGTCGCTCCGCCCCACATCCGAGAAGTTCTCCACTTTCGTGATGGCCTCGGATAATGAGGCGGGCCAACTCTCCTCAAGTTTCCGCTTGGCCCAAGTTGGAAGCCCCATCACGAATTGGCACACATGGTCCATCTCATGCATGTGCCGCACCTCGAGCATGAGTTCGGAATAAGCCCTCACGTATTGCCTCAAATTTTCATTCGGGGCATTCACAAGGTCACGAAGCTTGCACCTTGAAATGTAATCGGAGTTCCTCGGGACGAATTCCGCCTCAATGCGGTCTTTGAAAAACTCCCACGTATAGCCGTGGCTCTTCCCCTCCTCCTGTCGCACCGTTCGCCACCATGTGGCGGCATAACCCTTCAAGTAGGATTGGGCAAGCTCCACGGCGGAATGCCGTCCAACTTTGGCGGCATGCAAGTAGTCATCCATCTCCGCAAGCCAAGCATCCACAACCTTGTGGTCGCGGGCGCCATCAAAGTTCCCGGGTTTGGCCGGTTGGAACCTTTCACCCTTGGCGGATCCCGTTTTGAGAGCCGCCACCAACTCACTGAAGTCGGGCCTACTCATTTTGAGGAGTACTTCCAATTGCGCCGGGGTGAATAGGACCGAGCTCCTCTCTTCCTCACTTCCGAGCTCATCACGGTCCTCCCGGGGCATGGGTTCCTCCTCCCCAATAGATTCGGGCGGGGCTACTAGGTCATCGACGGGCTCCCCCACCATGGGGTCTTGCGGTAGTTTGCGGTTCTTCTTAGGAGCCATCCGAACCCAAGAAGTGAGCTTCACCACTTGCTTTGATAACACGTGACGCGCTCCCAAGTCACGGGAGTGAAACCCACTTGAAGGTCTCACAAAGCCAAGTTGCGGAATTGAGACTTGGTAGCACGCTCCCGGCTTCCAACTCTAGAAAGGGGTAGAGGGTCGAGTTGGGAGCCCCTGAATTAGACTAGGAAGAGTGACTTAGTTGATCAAGCTAGAATCTGCACGAAACAAACCACCCACGTGGTTAGTTCACATTCCGGGACACCTTTTGGTGTTGGGACAAGCCATGGGCACTTCGGACCACAAGACTCACCACGGCCCGGACTCGGGAGTATGCCACCACCATACTCCCTATAGTATACTCTGCGCCGTTCCGTCGCACCCACATCCAAATGGCACGAATTTCCGGGACTCCCGAAATGGAGTCCCGAAATTGTCCCGAAATCGTCCTGGGTGGAGTCCTGGGACTTTGGGCGGTCATAACTCCCGACTACAAGATCTGATCGCGACGAGGTCTAAAATAAACTTGTAGCCCTCGTTGAGATCTTTTCAACGACGTATTGCACTCCCAATTCGAACTTTGGGAAGAGGTCGATTCCTGACTTTTAGTGGTCGGGAGTCAAACTGCCATTTTGACTCCCGGCCCTTCTTTTGTCCATAACTTGGGCCACAGATGTCCAAATTGAGAATGCGAGAGCATTTTCGATATTTACGTTTCAATACCTTTTCAATGACACCAAGAACACCCCAAAGCAAGGTGTTTTGCCCCTTGCTGTTGAGCTCTGAACCTTCGGGAGTCCTGGAGGACTCCAAATCCCAACTTTTCCAAGTGTTGGGCTTCAGCCCCACACTTGGCCAAGTTAGGGTTGCGACACTTTACCAAGCTTATGCCCCCCCTTCTATCCATTCATTACCATCAACATCTTTGAAGGAAATAACCACAACATGGGCATGTTTATTAATAAGCATTAACCATAATGGTTCAATTGTTGCAATAGGTACAATGATGTTGTCACTTGGACATAGGTTCTTAGCAATCCATTCACTTCTAGAACCAACTTCAATATCTTCATTTAAATCATACATCAAATCCCTCACCTCTAAAGTGTTCTTGGCCCTTAATCATGTCAAAGTTCATTCTAGAACATGTTTTTTATTCACACATTCACTACTAGGGTCACCATCCATGCAACTTATACAAAAGCAAAAAAGCTGATGGTATTGGCAGAAGGTGGGATATTTGGATGACAAAGACCATACTTAGTGTTTTGAACAATTGCCCTTCACTATTGAACAATCCCATGGCCTTGTCTTGTCTATATCCCCCACCTTAACCTCATGGAAAAACTTGTTAATGTGCTACTTGACATTTGGGTACGCAACATGATATTTGTTACCTCGAACTTCAAAAATGTTATTACTTCAATTGCAATCTAAATTTTTCTCCCTATAGGTTTAATTTGTTCTTTTCTAACCTCACATTTTAGCAAAGCCCCAACTTTGTCAACCTCACCCTTTCCATGACCCGTAACAAAAAAGTTCCAAATCAATTAGCACCCCCCTGGATGATTTGTAAAACTAGTAAGGTTAGGATATTGTGATAGAAAATACCATGCCCTTGCACTTTTAAATTGGCCTAAACAACCATCATTCCAAACAATGTGATTATTTGGAGTGCACCCTTGACTTTGTGAATGGCTCCAATGAAACATGAAAACATGTTGGACAAATAATGTATCATGATTTGCGTCATATGAAACAAAGTAGTGAACTTCCTTGATCAAACCAGAATGGGTTAATTAGGTCATGAAGTATGAGACTAGGTCAATAGCTAAGGAATATTAGAATAGTCACTTGGAAGTTATGGCAATGCATATTTTGTATTTTGTTTTGGATTTTCATGGTGTAGTTTTCAGAAAAGTCAACACAAAAAAGGATTGTTTTAGGATGAAGGTTTTTTAAACACTTTCGAAATTGTAGATCTTGCCATCTTGAAACATAATTCTGAAGCACAAATTCTTTCAAATGTGGGTAGAGGTACTTTAACAATTCTTTTAGTAGTGTTAAATGGTATGCCAATTTTTGGGCTTCCTTTTCACCCCCCTCATTTATATTCCCAACAGCCTCATACACAATACTTTTCCACTCAATCAACTTATTGGATTGGAACTCCTTTGGACAAATCTTAAAAGTGGTGACTCCACATTCCAAACATTTACCCTTAAGGTACCTTTTAGCATGTTAAAAAAACAAGGGGGGTTTCTGACATAAAATTGACATCCACATAATAGTTAACTCACTAAAGACAGATAGGTGTGTATATTACCTGCTTGTTGAAGATTCTCCACCTTAGTGGGCATTACAAACTTCTTTGCATGTGCAAGGGCACATAGCATGAATCCCCTTCTTAGGGTGTTGCATGTCATTAACAACAACCATCAACTCTTTCAACTTTGTGTGATAATAACAACATGTATTCCAATGTTTCAACCATTGTACAAAACATGGCTTCAATGCTTGAAATAATGTGAGGATGATAGGAGCACCAAGGTGTAAGACCTTGAAAGTTGTGAAAAACTCCAATTACACACAAGCACAACACAAATTTAAATCATATTTTTTTGTATATCACTTTCTTATGTTGCCCTAATTACAATGTCCACTATTAATTCCAAATGTCCCCATGTTGCATATAATTATGGAAATACCCATGATTTGTAACAATTAAGAATTAGAACATTCCCATGGTTTTAACAAGTAATTGAGTTTAGACCTATAGACTCAGGCATTGACTCCATGGAATTAAGTCAAAACCTAGACTTATGGACTTTAGACCTACAAATTTTACACCTATAATTCATGCACTCAATCCATGAAATATTCAAAAGTAATTCTGAAAATATTAAGAAAGATCAGAGAAGGAAGCTAGGACAGAGAAAGAGAAATGGGTCTCAATGACATAGATCAAAGCATTTTAAAGATTGAGAAATAATTGAATCAAGACCTACAAACTTAAGCAAGAGCAATCCATAAAATTAAGTCAAAACCTAGTCTTGTGGACTCTCGACTTATAGACTCATCAACTTAGTCCATGAAAGATTAAAAGGTAACTATGAAATATTAAGAGAGATCAAAGAAGGAAATTGGAACACAAATAGAGAGATTATGGACCATCTAAGCAGTATAAATGAAAGACTTTGAAAGATTGACAAGTAATTAATTTGGACCTACAAATTTAGGCATTTAGTCCATGAAAGATTATAAAAACCGAGAATTATGGACTTTAGACCTACACATTCATTCACTTAGTCAATGAAAGATTGAAAATCAACTATGTAAGACAAAGAGATCATGGGTCTAAAAATCAGAAACTTTGAAAGCTTGATAAATAATTGAACCTAAACCTACAAACTTAGGCACTTAGTCCATGGAATTAAGTCAAAATTTGGACTTACATAAAACTTTAGACGTATAAACTCATGCATTTAATTTATGAAGGATTAAAAAGTAAATGGTTAGAAAACTGATAGAAATCATAGAAGGAAGCTGGAATAGAAAAAAAGCGGCATAAATTAGAAACTTTCAAAGATTGGCATGTAACTAAGTTTGGACCTACACACTCATGCACTCAATCCATGAAAGTTTGAAAAGTAAATGTTCAAAAAATTAAAAGAGATCAAAGAAGGAAGTTGGAACAAAAAAAATGGGTTTAAGCAACGTAAATAAAAGAATTTCAAAGATTAGCAAGTAATTGAGTTTAGACCTACAAACTCATGCACTCAATCCATGAAATATTAAAAAGTAACTCTAAAAGACTAAAATAGATTAGAAAAGGAAGTTGGAAAATAGATAAATAGATGGGTCTATGCAACATAAATAAAAGAATTTGAACTATTCTTGGAAGTGGTTCAATTACTACACACCACATAATGAAATATTGATCAACATCACCTTTTAAATGGACAAGCCTCCTCCATTATAAATAACTTCAATGTTCATCTATTGTGCAATCTTGAACCTCAACAAATAAACTATTAGTTCAACAAAACACTTAAAAGACAAGTGAAGCAAGTAAGTTTTTGGCTCTTATAATCTCAAGCCACTATCTAAGAAATCTTGAAAATGAATGTCCAAGAAAAATAGGCAAGAAAGATGGATTGTCTTCTAAACAACGAAAAACCCAACATCAACTTGAAATACTCATGGAGACAATTGGGTATTACACACTACAAAATTGAACATCACTTCATTTTAATTTTAAGCCTCCTCCTCCACTACACAAAGTTTCAATGCCCATTTGTTACAAACCCAAACTTTAGCACTCTCATGGATGTTATAGATAACCTATCAAACCATCAACAAATTTTTGAAAAGGAGGTACAAAAAGCTCAAGTTCTTCCTCTAGACCTATAGTCACAACCATTATAGGAAACATTGGAAAGGAATTGTAATATATATGTAGATAGGGAGAGATGGGTTGAAAAGGCAAAAATTCAAGAGTTTCAAAATCCACCAAAAACAATTATATTTTGCGTAATACATAATGACATACATATTGAACATTTGAAAAGATCCCCTTAATTTGAAATCTTTGAATCACAGTAGATAATTTCATCACTTATTTGTCAACAACAATAATTTCCAATAGAAACATTAATCAAGCTCAATTTTGATTTCTAATTCCACCTAAGTCTGATGAACTAAAAGAACTTGATAAAAGAGGAATTATAATTAGGTTAAAGGTGAGAAATTCAAAGAACTTGAAATATGTACATGCAAAATATTGGATAATATTAAAATGGATGAAATTACAAAATGATCCAAATTAAGTACCCAAAATTTGCAAAAATCCATATTACTTTGTGATTTGATGCACAAGCACTTTGCCAAACAAATTGCCAACTTATGAATCAAGAAAAATCACCAAATTAAAAGCATTGGTGCTTTGAAACTTCACAATGTTATAGCACCCAACTAGCATTTGGACACTACTTAAACATCCAACCACTACTTCAACACTAGGTGGGAACAATGGATCTCCTATGACCAAAAAAAAACCACAAGTTGGTGTTGGGTTGCTTATGTGATGATTTGCTTATGAATTAACCACTAAATAACACTTATCACTCACCATTCAACAACTCAAGAAATGCAAAAGTAGTCAACAAGTACTATAACACCTTAACATTCAACAAATAAGACCTTAACATTTAATACATAACAACTTAGCACTTTAGCACCTTAGCATTCACCATTCATGAAATTAACACCTCAGCATCCTAACACTAATCTTACAAGAATTTACCAACTTAACATTCACGTTCATCAATTTACTAACTTAAATTCACCACTTAGTAACTTAACACTCAACACCCAACAAAATAACAACATAGCACTCATCATTTAACAACATAACAACTTAGCATTCAACATTCAAATCATGCATTTAAGCAATTAGCACTTAGTTAAGAAAAACAACATGAAAAATTATATGGAAAAAATACCAAGGATAATTTCCTATAATTTTGTTGAACTACAACCAGATCTACAAGTTGCAGCAAATATTACAACTTTGTCAACAATCCGCAACAACTATTAAAGCTCTATCAGCAAATTGCAATAAGAAGTAGTACAACTTTAACAACAAAAAAATTTGAAAATTATACAAAATTAAAATTGTTAAAATGACTAAAGAATGAAAAAGCAATCACATACAATTTTGAGGTAATGGAGGAGTTACTTGTGAAATTTGGAGGTAGTGGGCCGCATGCTCCTCGTACACCTTGACATGAATGTAACATCTCACAACTTCTTTACGATTGGGTGAAATTGTGGTCTAGTTGTCCAAAATTGTATTACCAAATCCTTCAAGGATTGAGGTAGAGCATTTGAATATTTAGCTTGCTTCCTTGTAATTTAAAAAACATAGGTTCATGGTGTCCAATTGTATTCGTTTCCCCAAGGCCTTTCAAATGTTACATTTATCCACGCCCAAAATTCTTGCAACACCCCTACCATTGGATGAACCCAATGCTAACATACACACAATCTCTTTAACAACAACTAAATCAAACTTCCTTAGACTTGTTAAGTGCTTTGTAATTCTCACCTTCATGTTTGACAATATCTCATGGTTTCACTTAACATTTTAAATGCTTAAGATAATTAGAAAGCATACCATTAAATAATGAATGGGAAAGAAATTTCTCAAGCATGATGCGTTGGGCATTAAAGTCAAAATCTTTGATCTGCTCAACTATAAACAAAGCAATCTTCTTGGGCACATCTACAATGATTTTTTGGAATTGGGTTTTGTTACAAATAAAAGTTTTGGAAGTAGGAACCTTTACAAAGTCCAAAGGCTCTACATTTGGAACTTTTGCTTCTATGAAAGTTGTTGCTGCTTTGTGCATTCGGAATCTCTTCACCCGTTTTCAATTGTCTACCTTTTGTTTCATTGCATACCAAGCTTGATAAGCTCCCCCTCCTTGATCTGGTCTGCTTTTTGCCCCTTCCCAATCTTCTTTTATTGTTTTTCCTCCTTGATCTATCCCTTCTTGATCATCATGTTCATTGTTTTCACCACTCACCTCCACCTTATTTGTAGTCTTCAACCACATAAAGCTAATTCTTTTGTGTGATGAGTCATGTTAGGTACAACTACCAACCTACAACGAAGATCAATGAAATAATGATCAAAACTTGATTTTTGAATGTATATATGAAATGAGCTTGAAATATATAACCCTAAATGGAACCAAAACAAAGAGTAAATCATGATGTCAAAATTAAATCAATAGATGATACTTACCTTTAATCCTTCACAACCACCAACATTAGTAGAAAGCATTTGGGTGCATAATATTTTTTCAAGTGATTTCCTTGTAATTTTTAGGGGACATTTGCAAGCACATCTAGCAATCACAACTTGAATTACAATAGTCTCATGAACATCCAACAAAATCTTTAAGTGCCTCATGCCATAATCTTCATTCATACATGATTCAAGCTCTGTAGAAATAGGTTGCGGTGGAGTCTTAGGAGGTGTTTAGAAAAACTTTAAATCAAGATTGACATTTTCAGCTTCCAAAGAATTTAAGATGCATTTTGAGGTCTCCCAAACAACCTTCTCAATTTGTTTGAACTCTCTATCATTCATACATTTTCCTTTTGACTTCCCCATAGATGCAACATTCTTGACTTGACCAAAGTTAGAAGCTATGAAATGCCATCACCATTCCTAGGTGACAATGCTTGGAATTCAAAGTTGGATAACTTGGTAGCAAACACAACTTTCTTGCTTGATCCTATGACTATTTTGATGAACAATTGTTCATCACATTCCCCCCCCCCTTGAACCCTAAACCTAATGCATGGATGACCGAAATTATTAAATATATTTTGACATAACCAAATGTTCATCAATGATTGTCATTTGTGTTCCATCCATCCATGTGAATTTAACTTTTTGACAACAATTATAAACGTGCCTCATACAATTGACCACAAAGATGGATTTAAATAAATCTTTACATATTTTAATGAATTGAGATAAATATTTTAAAATTTGGGATTCCATAAAAAATATAAGTCAATTTATCAATTCTTATTCAAGAAAAATTTAGATGAGATTTTAACAACAAATATGACCACTTGTATTCTATTTAATACACCTATAAATGATGTTTAATTTATAATTTATCAATGTTGTGTTTGTAAATAAAAATTCAAAAAAATGCAATATTTATTATATCTATGCATATTATGAACAACTCCAAAAACATTCGTGCAAAGCAAGCCTAAATCAAGCCCAAATCAAGTTCAATTCAAGACTAATTCAAGACTTCAAGAATGGTTACACTACTAAATTAGTGCTTTTCAACCTTTTTTTGATCATGGAAGATTATGAAATTTTTACATTTCATAAAGAATATATGTTACATAACATCACATAATCATTTTGAATATTTCCAAATTTGAAGTTGAGTTGGACCAAAATCTATGTTTTATTTAAGAATGGTTATGCTTGTAGTGGGTCATTGTACAATGAATAGACCCTCTTTTTCAAACAAATTTTATTTGAAAAATAGGTCATATGAATATTTTTTTTCAATTCATACTAATATGAAACCTCTTGAAACAAACAATGCAAGTGCCCAACCAGAAAAAATAAAATGATACGAAGGCATGTTTAAATTAATTACCCAACATTCATATTTTGATAAGAAACCCAACGAGTAAATGGTTGGCATTCAAATCAACCTATCTATTTAGTTTATTAATAACTTAATTGATAACTAGGTGTTTTGTCAATAGTTGGCCAACAAATCATGGGTTTTGTCACAATAGGTGCTAGTTCACCCAAGGTACCATGCACCCAAGAATTACAAAAACAACAAGATGTGTCAACGAAACAATCACTACAAGAAAAAAAGGTTTTTATTACTTGGAAAATTGGTCAACAAAGTACTCCAAATGGCCCCTATCCAACCTAACCAAGGTGCCATCTTGGACAAGTTGTTTTGTACCCAACCATTTTGACTGGTACAAGGTACGTAGGTAGGTATTAATAGATAAATAAATATGAGGTTATACCATGTACCAAATATCTACCTAGATAACATGTAGGTACCTATGCTTAGTAAGCTACTACATGTTATTAACTCAATTAATAAGAAATTAAAAAACTAAAAAAGATTAATTATTGATTATTTCTATTAATTACTACATATTAGATATTAATTTAGTGAGATTATTATTTGAAAAATATTTTCAATATAAATGGCTGATTATTGAATATTTTGTATTAAGTATTAAGTATTAAATTGATAATATATTATTACTAATTCATTTAATTTTTAAATTACTAGTTATTGATTGTTCATTAATTATTTACTAGCGTTTATTTGATAATTGATTATATAATATACAATTTATATAATTTATGGATAATTACTGATTATTGGTTATTTAATATTAAATACTGATTATTGATTATTTAATATGAATGAATAATTATCAATTATTATGTAATTAATTATTATTAACTAAAAAAATAATTAAAATTGATAAATTGATAAAAATAATTCATCCATTAACAACTTAATGGATAAATTAGTTATTGGTTATTATTTAAAATTTATTTGGTGAATAATTAATTATATAAAATATTAGCAATACATTATTGAATATTAACTATCAATTATTAAATATCAATTAAATAATGTATTAAGTTTAAGTACCTACATGTGCCTAAAGGGAGCATGTAGGTAACTTATTAAATTTTATGAGTATTTATTAGGTGTAATATGCTTAACCTAAGGTCTATTAGCTATGAACTTAAGTTTGTTTGTACCTTAGGCAAAATAAACTTGTAGGTTAAAAGTCAAATTATTATGGTTGATTTGACTAAGTGTCAGATTAAAATGGCCAATTTGTTTAATTATAAATCATAATGGCCATGGAGTATGGTCAATTTGACTAAGTTTTAGTCATCTTGATGGACCTTTGGCCTTTTTGACCAGATGTTTGGTTTGTCGCATGGTGAAAAATGTCATTTTAGTAAAAAATAACTTGTGTCTTTCATGCCCCAAGCCTTTAGTTAAAACAACCATCCCCTTTGGTCAATGTGAACATTTTACTCAAGTTGGACCTTATGAAAAGTCAGGTTTTCTTTTAGTGAATGGACATGGTTCTTGCTATTATTATCCAAATAATAAGTTGACCAACAAGTAATAAAACCTTTTGAAATAAATAACACCTTGTGTTCACCAAATGATTCATTGAAAATAATAATAATAAAAAGATTTATGTAATTGAAAATTTGAAATGATTAAGCAGAAAGATAAGAAACATGGTGGGGCAAATTTTAAAAAATTACATTAATTAGGAAAATTCATTGTGACAAAAAATGCACAATAATTTTATGTTAGTTTCAATTGCAATTCATGAATAAAAACATTGACGTCTAACCTTGATAATGAATAACCTATAATTTTCACTTGGTGGGCACCATGCAAAATATTTTTTTCACCATAATATATCAATTTTGAAATTAACATATTATTATATTTGTTAAAGTATGAGCAAGACAGATGGATCCATGGACAATGTTGTTATTATCAAATTTTTGGTTTGATGTCCTTCGATGATTATAAATGTTGTTGAAAAAATTTGGTATGAAATTTTTTGAGACAAAAAATTGTCTACACAGGTGTTATATTTTTAAATGATTAGTTTTTTTACTTCAATATAATGTTACATTTGTTAAATCTAGTGGCCACTTAGTGGAGTTCATCCCATCTACTAAGTTGGGTAAAGTCTCATATCAACAATTTCATCTTAAAATTAATTAAATATGTGTTTTAGGGTAGATTCCATCTTCACAACCATATTTCCACTTTTAAAAGAAAACTAGTCACCATTTTCATGTTGCACCTACCTTGCCCCACTTAAACTCTAAGGCTTCTTCCTTTTCCCCATCCTTCCCCACCCCCACCCCGTCAACTTCCAAGGCAAAAAATTGAGCCTTTTGTTATCTTGTATCGAATTTAAACTTATCAACTTTTTGGCTTTATCAATTCATTGAGAAAAGAAGTCTACCTATATCTTGAAAATAAAAATTATATTTAGGGACATCTAAAGTTTTAGAATTTTTTCAGTGACGGGCCAATCAAAATTATGGCTCATTGAATTTTAAGATGCATTCCCCGATTGTGATAGTGCCTTTAGTAGTCCAACATCTTGGTAATCTTAAAAATTTATTCATTTTAGTAGTATAAATAAATTTATATTCCTCCAATTGAGGTGCAAAAGAAATGCCCAAATTATTTTGCACTACTTAGACACATTGCATTTCCAAACTTTAAGGTAGGTAATCAATAATAATGCCAAACATGAATTCCTAAAAGTTTCAACATTGTAAGTTCATTTCGACAAAAAAATCAACATTTGTTGAAAATAATTTAATTGCCATTGGTAATTATAGTGATGGTAAGGATACTATAGTATTTAATAAGCTAAAATCAAACCTATCCTAAGATTGGAACCAAAGGGTCTTATCAAAATTAAATTCATGATACCTAGAACCGTTAGTCAAGAAAATTTGACCTAGACCCAAAATCAGTGAGTTTTATTTTTTGAAAATATTAACTATACCTAGAACCAAAGGGCCTTTGATTTTACAAAAAAATTAAAATTTTGACCCAATGATTTTTTTTAGAAACCAAAATGGTCTACCTTAGTTTTTTAGTTTTTTTTTGAAACACAACAATAAACTTAACACCAACATTGGTTTTTTCCATTGTTGGGCTAATACCCATTTTTGCCAAGTAAGAACCATTGGTTTAATTTTGATGAGTAAGAACTGAACTAAAACAAAGTTTGATATTTGAAACTAAAACATGAACACAAACCTGATTTTATTATCTTAAATAACCTAGGCTCTTCATTGTTTGGTTTCGTAAAATTCAAACCAGATTTAGGTTTTAACATTTTATAAAATTATTTTCTATTTTATGAAATTAAAAAGTTTAAGGTTTTAGGATTGATAACCTACTCGATGAAATTCCAATCATCCAAATAGGTTAGTGTTTTTTTGAAAATTGAATAGCTGACCCATAAATGTCTTGTCAATATTTTGAATATTATCTATTGGGTGGGTAGATTTTTTATTCAATTTTTTAAAAATTCAATATCCACTACATAGTTTATTAATAACTTAATTGATAACTAGGTGTTCTGTCAATAGTTGGCCAACAAATTATGGATTTTGTCACGATAGGTGATAGTTCACCCAAGGAACTATCCACCCATGAACCTACATTTATTAGAGTTGGTTTAACTATGTTGAAAACCTTTAACAAATATTGGTTCAATTGTGTAGAATTTGTTGTATTTATCTTCCAAGGTAGATACAATGTGATGCATCAAGAAAATGAGTTCAAACTTTGGTTCCTTTACATTGAAGGTTTCATGGAAGTCCATTATATTCCCACCAACAAATAATTAAGGTTGCAAACAAGATAAATGAGCCACACTTACATGTTTTTGGGAGATTTTTTTTTAGAATTAAAAAAAAAATCTTCAAAAAGAATTTCAATTTTTTATAAATTTTTTTTATATTATTATGTCAAGGTTTATGTAAAATATTTCAATATGTATGTAATTTTCAAATTTTTTGAAGCCTATTTATAAATCCTTTTAGTACTAAAAAAACATGAATTACAATGTTTAATGAGTGCTATTGAAAGATTTTTATTTATCAGATATTTTTCAAATTAAGTCACATGTTCCAATGATAAATTATGAACCTTAAGATATAAAAAAATCTTATACTTTCAACAGCAATTTAAATTATCACTTCTAAATGTGAAAAATTAAGCATGTGTTACATTTGCTACGATTCTTGTTAGTGTGACTACACCCTCAAGTGAAAGATAAATATCATCTTTCTATTCATATTGAAATTCATTTATTAAATATCATTCTTTTGCAAGACACAAGTCCATTTAATTATTATTCATGCATGGTTGTTTTTAGTGATGAAAAAGTGCAATACTTACATGTGGAATCTTATGTGGATTGAGTGAAATAAAAGTATCACCTTTACATTGACACTTATGTCCACTATTAAATATGGCCTTTTCACTACTTGACACAAATGAATTTAATTATTACTAGTGGGTGCCCGTGACCTTTGGCCACTGTGAAGTCTTTCGGTTTCTTTAAACTTGGTTCATGTTTTAGTTTTTTTTAGAAACTTTCAACTTTTTTATTTTTTTATTTTTATGGGTATTTTTATTTATATTATTATTTTGTATAATAAAAATAATTTTTTTTTCATTTATATATATATTTTTATTTGGATGCGAGTTTGAAGTTTAGAGAAAGAAGACACACCTCATTCTTTTTCAAGTAGGGTTTTTCTTCAATATGTATAAGTTTTTTTTTTAAAATTTTTTTACTCTTTATTTGGTTTCTTCATTTTTGGAATTTTTTTTCCTTTTAAATTTTTTTTATTGTATTTCCTTTTCCTTGTTTCATTTGTTTCCATTCCTTTTTTATAGTTTTTGCATTTTTACTTTTTTCTTGGTTCATGTTCTTATTTTTTCTATTTTTATTTTTTCTATCTTGATTTTTTTTCTATTTTTATGTATTATTTTTTTTCTATTTTTTTTTTCAAAAAGATTCTAGCTTTTTTAATATGTTCTATAATGAAAATAAATATAAATGGTTGACGGTTGCTGCGGGCCGCCAGCAAGTCTAGTGGGCTGGTGTCTGCCCTAGCTGCCCTGCCTTGCCCTGCCGCTGCTAGAAGATAATGGCTAGGAAGATAACGACTAGGAAATGCAAGCGTAACTAAAAATGTCTAGCCGCCCTGCCTTGCCCTGTTTGTCACCATAGACAGACATACATACATACAGACACCACCACTGTTGCTTTAATATATAAAATTCATGTTTGGGTGGTTTTGACGGTGGAAAACTGAATTACATACATGTAGTAGAAAAATGTCAATTTCCCTTACATGGGGATATTGGCTAAATGGAAGTGGATCCTGTATTAGGATGTGAATATTTATTTCAGTCTTAGTAGTTTAAGGTGGACCAAAATCAGCTAAGAAAATAGTCCCCAAAAGTCCATTTTGAAATTTTTTTACACTAATATGTAACAACAAAACACAAGAATAAAGGTTATTATTCTTAAAGTCTTAGGGTATTTATTCCATTGAAAAATTAACATATGTAAAGCTCATAAATTAAGGCATATTTTCAAAATCCTAACATCAACAATATTATTTTTATTCTATTATGGACTTTTGAAAAACAACTAATTTTTACACCCAGATAAAAGCCAATGATAGCTCAATATTTCATATGTGATTTTTAAATTATATTTTTCAAGTAATACCAAGTCCCTAACAAGCTTAAAATTCAACCATTAACCTTAATCAAACTTGTCTAATAACTTTAATTCTTTTGGTGAACATCCTGTAATTTCAACTTCAAAAGTTCATACCTTTTGTTGTTTTAATCATTTTTTGTAACAATCAATTGACACATATTTTATATATTCAAGTCTATACCTAAATAATTTAATATCTATCAACAAATCCTAATACATAAAATAACATACATAACAAAGTTCGCAATGTACACCACTATAGAAAATGGATTCTAGGATGACAAAAGTGGTCCACCTTACCCTTATTGTTCACAAAACTTAATTGTTCCCTTAATGTGTGTTTCAACCCTTAGCAATCTTCACATGCCAAACTTTGAGGTTAATGGTTTGTCTTGTTTTTGTTTTCTTTATGGGGCTCTTTTGGCTTTTATTTTTGTTTCTAATAGTTCCTTTATTAGGGTTTGTTGGAGCCTTCCTTTTATTTTTGATTTGATATATTTCATGTTCTCATATATTGCCAAGCATTTTGTAGAGTGCATTAAACAATGTTTGTTTTAGAGTTTTGTTGTGGTTTATCAAGCAACCTCCCAACCACATTCACACCATCTTTGTTGTCATTTGAGAAAAAAGTAATATGTTTTTTTTACATATTAATTCTTCCCAAATTTTCATGTAGATTGTGAATGCCTTTTTCAAACATTTCACATTATAACACTAGCCTTCATTTTTCAGAAACTACAAGTGGTGCAATTAGATACCAAACAAATCTATTGAACTATTTTTGCTCTTGTGGTTCATGAATCTATCATCAATTCTAGTTAACTTATTTATGTCAAATTCACAATAAAAGTGGAGTAAAGCCCATAGTTGTGCATGTGATTTTTGGACTTTGTTATTATTATTCTTTTTTTGAAAATGTCATACAAGAAAAGTCATTTATAATGCAATTTTAATCTTCCATTTTCAGAAGTTATGACTCTAAAACAAGTTTTATATGATCATTATAGGTGAATGGAAAGTTTTATGTGCATGGCCCAACCATGACCCCCTTTGTTTGAACTTGCTTTACATGTCATCTTGCAAATATTAAACAACATGTTGAAGGTCTATTTTTTTGTTTTGCATGTAATATTGCAACACCTTGTGCTTGTGAGGTTAATGTGAAAGGCCAAATCATATCGAATGATGGCAATGTGTCATATGTTGAACTCACCATGAAAAAAATTGGATTCAAATTTTGATAATTTGATTGGTTTGGATGAGGCGACATTTATATCCATTCAATTGAAGAATAAATTGATTGTCATTCATTTGTTGAAAGTCATTCAAATCTATGGATCATTTTTTCTCACCTAATTTGTGATCTTATTGATTTTCAAGAACATATTGGAGTTTGATACAAAAGTTGCAAATAGATCAATTTCTTAGTTAAATTAGTGAGTTTGTTGATTTCCATTAGTGAATCAACTTTTGGTGAATTTGTCACATCAATGTACATACACTACACTAAGACATGGAAAATATGACTACATGGCATTGTAGTTCTAAACTAGATATATGATTAGCCATGATTACATAATTGTTAATCCATGTGGCCTCATGGTATTTACCACTAATTGCAAAAAATGATGTAGTTCTAAATGCCATTTGCAACTATGTCCTCCATGATTGCAAGTAAGCTTCAATGGCCAAATTTTAATTTAAAAATATAATTATAACTTGTTTTGATTAATGCCTTGTTGCCGCCACATGGTAGCTTAGGATGAATTCAAGATTTTATTTACTTATGAATTGACACATGGCAATTTAGAACAATGAAATTACTTTTCTTACCCAATTATGTGATGCCATGTGGTAGTCAATTTTTAGTCAAATAATGACACTTGGGATAGCCTAGGCCACCTACTATGCTAGGAGCCCTATGCTAAGCACCCTAAGCTAGGCATCCTAGCTTACATGCTAGGCTAGGCCAGGTAACCTAACTTAAGTTTAAAAACAACCTAGGCTATGTTAACCACCTAACTTCCTTTTAGGAAGGCTACCCCATTTATATGCCCCTAAGAACCTAAGATGCATATAGGATGAAAGTGAGACGACTTGAACCCTTCACCTCCACTTTGAGGGGTATTTTAAAAATGTGGTGCCATTTTAGATTATTTAAGCAAAACTTGACAAAACTTGGATACTTAAACTAAAGTAGGCAAAACTTGGTTAAGTTTGGTTAATTCAAGATATTTAGGTCAATCTAGGCTACTCTAGTCTATTTTGGTTAAATTTGGTTGGATTGGATTATGTAAACAAAATTAAGGCAAGATTAGGTTATTTGCTAAATTAAGTTAAACAAATATACATACACTAAATGAACCTACTTCAACTAAACTTATAAATTAAATTTAATGGAAGTTAATTTTAGAAGTTAAACTAAGGACATTAAGCCTAAAGGTTTAAATTCAATCAAATTTAAAAACCTAGAAGTTAAATTAAGTTAAACCAAAATCAAACCTAGGTTAAATGTAGGCAAATTTATACTAAACTTGACCACATTTTCATACTGATTTTTCTATTATAGTTGGTCAAATAAGGTCAACTATGTTCAACATGACTATTAGTTGTATAATCGTAATTTATAATTTAAAAATGACAACAATTGAAATTCAAATATGACTATATGACTATACTTGGACAATAGTCACAAGTTATCCTAATTATGAAAACCATGTAAATTTCGTATAATGATACATAGATCAATCAATGTACATACTTTTTAATAGATTAGTTTTTCACTTAACTTAATTGCCAACCATATCACTATATTTATATTAATGACACAATGTACATATATCATCCAGATTTATGTTAAACATGTTTTGAAGAAATTGCAAATAAAACTACTTAAAATTATCCTCCCAAGAAACTTTCAATAATTGCAATGCAAATTGTTTTCAGATATGTCAAAAAATCAAAATTAATAATAGAGATGAAGACTTGAAGCACAAGTCATAATGTTGGACTCCATAAGATATAAGTTAATCATACAAATTTGAAGATTGTCTTTTTGATTCAACTAGCTATTTGAAACAATTCCAACATGTTTTGCACAAAAATCATCTTCGACTTCACATTACTCAAATGATGATCTTAACCTCAAAAAATAACTATAGTAAAGGTAATATATGGGCAATCCCTTTTGCAATAAGCCACTTGTTTTAGAATTGTCGAACATTCATATGCCAAAAAAAAATGGAACATAGCCTAGTGGGGTGAATGAATAACTTGTCCAACAATGGAATAAAGCCAAGTGAGGTGACCGATTAACTTGCAAGGTACCACAGCAACTTATCTTGGTACCTATGTGTATCCATATTCAAAAGTGGAAATTTTAAAATTTTGTTATGGCTGGCCTTCCACTTGCCAATGTTCATCTTCCACTTTGGTTGTTGGGCCATGCCTTGATGAACGGATTACACATTTACTTAGGACTATCACATTTTAATGTTACAAGAAAATTGCACCTTATGGATAGAAATATGTGATCTTCAAGCACAAAATGATATAAAATACTAATTTAGGATTAACTTTAAAATGTGGTCTTTTGAACTACAAGGTTCTTAATTGGTGATTTTTTTTCAGAATAAAAGTGTAATAACACAATATTCCTTTTAATTCTTTTTTTCATAGTTTGGCAAAATTTTGTAGACAAAAACAAATGTTGTACACACCTTGTAAAATAGTGTAAGGGTAAATCATTTCCATTTACATTGTACCAAATTTGTGGAATTTACATTTACCTTACTCAA
The DNA here is from genome assembly GCA_963921925.1 of Sphagnum tenellum. Taxonomy (NCBI): domain Eukaryota; kingdom Viridiplantae; phylum Streptophyta; class Sphagnopsida; order Sphagnales; family Sphagnaceae; genus Sphagnum; species Sphagnum tenellum. The sequence continues at coordinate 892,955 of OY998148.1, read as the reverse complement.
CATGCTTTTACATGTACATGGTCTTGTGTAAATGTTTTTGAAGCAAACATAAATGAATAGGTAAATTGAAAAAGAATTGTTGTGAAATGCATTAGCGTCTCATAGGTCTTATTATATGCTTCTAATGTTTCATAGTTTGTTGAGCTTTTTTCAAAACCCATTGGCAATTTCTATTATCAAGAATTAGGTGTTAGATATTACACAACAAATTGTTTTGGATGCCAACTTCTAATTGTATTTGCATCACCTATGACCCTCCATTTGGACCCATTGTTTGGGTGGAACCTAATAAGTTTGTTTATTTGAGTTTTTTTAAACATCATACTATCTAGTTTTTCATTTCCTTCTTTACACCCTCATTTCTTTTTGTATTCACTAGGAAGGTAACCCCAATGAGATTAAAAGATCTTTCTTTTGAAATTTATGCATATTAATGTATTTTAATCCTACCAACCAAGAGCCAACTGACAACTCTAAATCTTGAAAAGATAAAGTTTTCCTTTTAGAATTCTTTTACATAATTTCAGAGAAATTTGCATTGATTTACATTGTAAGTAAGAATAAATCATTTGCACTTACATTTTTTTACATTCATGCCTACATGGACATGGAGTGCAACTAAGTTCAATGGTTACACAACGGGTATAGTTCAACCCATATACATGTAGATCATTGCTAATAACCCACTAACCTTTCCAGGCTACATGCTACCATGTACATGCATCTACTTCGTAGTAACCACCCAGTCTCCTACCTTACTATCTACATACATAGTATTTTTTATAGGATAGGGCATTGAGGTGAAATTCACCATCAACTCAATTGAGGTTGATTTCAATCTTGGTTGAAATAACCAAGATTGCAATTCTTTTATTTTCATTTTTTCAAAGAACCAGAACAGACAATTATCTTATTGTGAAATATTAACAAAACTGAAAGTGCCCATGGACCTTCTTTGAGAATTCAAATGAATGTACAACATTGCTTTACACCAATGTTGCATTGGTATGATGCTCTTGACATGCCAACTTGACCTTGACATGTCTCGTCCTTTGGAATTGAGGGACCAATAATTTTGTTCTTGGCATTTAGACCTGCACAATCAGGTGTAAGAGTAAAAACCATTTTGAGATTTTTATCAGTTTAAGCGTGAATATAGATCCGAAATTGGTCATTTCAAAGGTATATGTACCAATGTACCAATGTTTCTTTCTCAAATTTGTGAGGTAGGTGGTTTGGCAATCATCTCCAAGAGGATTCAGCCAAATTTCATTAGATGTCAAAGAGGAAAATTGTAAAAATTAGGATTCCTCCTATATTTTGACAAGATGTTGGAACATATTGTTTAAATATTGCATTTTTTTTCTCTCATACCTTGAGGACTTTAGCTTGTTTTTTGCAAAAATAAAATAAAAATCCTTTGTATCATTTTGGTGTGCCTCCATTTGATGTGTCACCAGGATGTGAAAATTTGCCAAAAGAAAACACCGATATGTATGTTGTTTAAGGGTGACTCTAGACAAGGGTCGAAGGTCCAGGGACCAATGAATTCAAGCAATCTTATTGGTCGAAAGCTTTAAATTGGTCCCAAGGCCTTTAGACGAGGGTCCAAGACCAAAGAGTTGCAAATTGAGGCTAAACCTACATGGCACCTGTTTTGGAGGGAAAATCAATTGATTCGGACCCAAAAAACAGTACTAAAAGGAGAGGTCCTGATTTGGAGAGCCGAGAATCAGGCTAGGGACCTTGCTAGCAAGGCCGAGAATCAGGCTAGGGACCTTGCTAGCAAGGTATTGTCCAACTCAAGGATTCAATTTGTTTCAAATCAGTCCAAATTGGTTCTTAGGAAATTGGACCTTGGACCCTCGTCTAAAGGGGGCCTAAGTATGGAGAATGATTACGTACCAATACCACGTCCCCATATACCTTAACAACCTTAACCTTAAGTGTAGCCTCCTTCGCACTTCGCACAACCCTAATATGAACCAGAAAATTTGGGGCCATTCCCTACAAGTGGTGGTTATTCAAGGTGCAGCCCATTCTCAGGTTCAGGTTTGGGGTGTGGAGTTTTGGGTGCATAGGTTGGGGTGTTTGGGGTGCATATATTTGGGCACCTCTATTGAAGGAACATGATGTGGTTCACATTTATGACACCCATGCCTATATCACGATGTAGTGCCTATGTGGGGATGATGTGGTGCCACATGTAGACGGGAACACATTGGGGACACACATTCTTCACATTGTTTTATGACGTTTGATTAACAAGTTTGTATGGATCCAAACCAAACAATCCCATTTTTTGAGCTTAATTATTTTTGAATTTTTAAATATATTATTCAGTAGTCCCTTCATGTCATTGTCATTTTGACATAATCATGTATCCCATGGTCAAAATGACAAGTTTGATGTGACCATGGCTTGTTGTGTGATCATATGTGTCACATATGAGTACAAGCAAATTTAATGATAGATCCATGTTTTTGGCATAGTGTAGATTGAAGCAACATTTCTGTTTTTATATTTATAATAGGGTGAAAATAGGATAAAAGGAGCCAAACTTGCCCACCGAGGTGACTACTTAAAAGTAGTTCCAATTTGCTTGTGATGATGATGTGACAAATTGGGAATCATAATAAAAGGTGATGGATTAAAAATAGGTACATTTTGTGTATTAGGAGTCATTTAAAAGCATAATTATTATTTTGTTTCATTGTGGCAAGTGGTTACTTAAATCGATGTTGAAATTTTTGAATGAACTTGTGTAGCAATATTTTTTTTAATGTATTCATTGTATTACTTTATAACATATTATAAATTATATAATACATATGATATCTATTACAAATTATATTTATATTATATATAATACATTAGGGTGCATTCACAATTGAAGTACATATTACACAAAAAGACAATTTCATTGCAAAATGTTTTTGAATTTCAACTTTAATTGATTGTTACGATTTGTATAACTTGCAAGTTACGTCACTTTTTCATTTCTTGAAATAAAAGTGTACATTAGGATCAATACGGTAAAGAAAATCATAATTTTTATTATTAAAACATATTTTTCAGTGTCTTGGAACTTGGTTCAAAAACTAAGTTTCATTGTGCAATTTTATCAAAAAGGCATCAAAAGGAATATTGTTCAAATTATGAAATAATTTAACCACAAATAGAATAAATTATGTTCTAGTTGAGATTATCAAATTTTAGTATTATAAAACATCAAATTTTGTGGAACTCATGTTAGAATCTTGATTTTTTTCAAAAAGAAGGTTTCATTATTAAAAATGGTCATATTAATTTTTTAAAATAATTCACTTACACTCCAAAGGATTGGAAAGAACTTGGAAATATGGGAAACATGGAATCAATACAAAAGAATAGGATAATATCTGATGTTTTTAATAAGACTTTGGCATTCCAAAATTCAAATGAGAGAATGTCATTTGAAAATGTTATAGAATATTGGATTCCTTACTAGTTGTACTTTAATAAAACATTCAAAATTTGTTCAATTATGTTTTACTTACTGTTTTTGCACTTATTGGTTGAAGTACTAAACATATATATTCACCTTTTATTAAAACATTCATTTTGCCTTAAAGACATAGGACATATGACAAAACTAGGTCATGATTTGTGTTGTGGTACATGCCAAATACAAATGCACCCATTATGTAGGCATGTATAAATTAATGAAAATGTTTAAACTTTTGTCAAAAATTAAAATCATTATTTGAATATTGCAAAAATTTGACCTTAGTGAATTGCTTCCATTAGATGTGGACATGAATGACTCAAGTTTCACCCAAGGTGAAATGCTGCAAGGGTATGATGATTAGGCATCATCAAGTTAAGGTGTACCAAAAAGGATGTCATGATTGTCACAATTTACAAAAGGATTTTTTAATGAGCTTGAAATGGGTAGAAGGTTCATTTTAATGAAATATATTACAATGTTGAGGTGAATTATAATGTTACAAAATTAATTTTCAACAAATGTTTTTTAAGTTATAGATAGCTTAAGATGTTATAAAGGACATCATCAAGAGCAAAAGGTCAACAACTATTGAATGAGGGTTTAAGGAATATTTTTTTAAAAATATGCTTTTCCAATTTCAAATACGTGCTTGATTGATTTGAATAAATGAATATAAAAGGAAACATTGATTTTTCTTTCAATTATGGTTTCAAATAAAAACTAATCAACTATATCAAAAGGCTGTCAAATTTAATATGAGGTGGTACACCTTAGTGTGAAAGACACCCAACTTAATTCACTTTAAGGCTTTCATAGTGAATTAAGTTAGTGAATTACACCCACATTTCACAGTATTGTTCTTTGCAACTTTCTGTAACTCAAGGTTCTCATATGATGTTAATTTCACCAAATGCATTCAATGAACATTGTTAAACATATGTATAAATATGTTTTATCCATTATATTTTTTTGAAGTCAATATCATTATTTAATGAGTTCTTTTTTTAAAATCTATAGTTAAAAATCAATATAATTATTTTAAAGACTCAAATGGACATTTATATTGTATCAAATTTATTTTAAGATATTTTAATCAATTTATTATGATATCATTCTAATTGTAAGTATGTAGCAATCCACTATAACTATAATGTTTAATAAATATTCTAAAAACTTAATCATTTGCTATCCTTTTTATTTTAGATAGTTCTTTTCAATACCCCAATCATGAATGAACTCAACATCAAGTTTTGGACATGACAAGGGAAAGTTTTTCTATATCTCACACAATTAAATTTGAAAGTGATTCACGATTTAACATTGTCAAACCAAGAAATATCACATATGTTAATATCGTAATACTTAAACAAATTTGGCATTAATTATACTTTTTTAAATTGCCAAAAAATGAAAATTTGTTGGGCCAAATGCCAAATTTTGAAAAATTCAAAATGTCAATTGTTGAATGTTTTAGAAACCGAATGGGACTATTATGGATTGCTACTTTGCTCAAAAAGAAATCATGACTCAAAAGCTTTTGAAACCAAAACCAACAGTAACACCTTTTCTTTTTCTTTTTTTTTCCTACTACATGGTTTTTCTTCTCTTTGCCTTTTGGGGAGATTTATTTTGAGTTACATTCCCTACTTGAAGAAAAAAATAGTAAAAAATAAGCATGACATTAAGACATGAGGAAGATAGTAAGAATTTAGTTTGACATGGGGACACGAGGATGTGTGAGGATCACAATGTATATTCCTTATGTTGAGCTTTAAGTCTTATGACAATTTTTTGTGATCTTGATCATTGTTGATTGTGTGCAAGTTGGGCAGTTGAAGGGGACAATAATGCTTTGACATGACCTTTTCACTAATGGGTCAAAACATGTAACTAGGAGCAAAAAAGGGTGTTAGATGTTAAACATAATTAATCAAAATCAAACATTTTTTTTTTATCACCATTTAAAACCATAGTAATCATGGCAAGTTAGTCATTTTTCCCTCACATGAATGTTAAGGAACTTAAAGTAAAAATTCAATTGATCCAATTTTAAGTTTTGGTTTTAATTTAAGACGTTTAAAAATGTACACCTATTATGTCAAATGGAGTAAATTTTGCAAAGGACTATCAAAAGGACTCATATAATAAAAGAATTTTCATTGAAAAAAATATAGATGACATGAACAAATTAATCACACACAAAAAGCACTCATACTTTTAAAAATGTGGAATTCTAAAACTTTAAAAATTCAAAAAATGTTTCGAAATTGCTTCAAAATTTCAGAGCTTCAAATGTCTTTTACCACATATAAATGGGTTATAATGTACATGATTTATAAAGAAAAACCATAGCTTATAATATAATAAAACTAAACAATGTGAAATTTTAATTTTTGGTGATGACTTAAAATTTTGATCATTTTTCAAGATGAAACATTGAATTTGTAAGGAATCTGCACACTTTTAAAAATTCATATTTATTCAATATTGAATAAAAAAAATAGGATGCAGGGGAACATTTAAATATTTTTAAAAACAAGTTACAAAAAATTTCATTCAAAATTTCATTTGTATGTAAAAGTGTTTTTTGAGAAAAAAGACGTGTAGTCCTTTTCCAAACGAATCCCTTTAGCTCCTAGTTATAGGTTTTGACCTTAATGATGTCTTGTATGTTGAGGTTACATTCAACCTCTGCACAATGAAGGTTAAGCTATTTCCCTTCATTTCATGGCTATTTTTTATATGTGTGTCTTAATGTTTTTGTACTTCATGTGTGTTTTTGACCGTGAGAGGTATATGTTTGGGTTTGAAGATAGGTAAACCATTTCTTTTAAGACATGGAATTGTGACCTTGTTGATTAACCTAATCATTTTTGGAGATGGGTACAAAAAATATGAACTTTATGTAGCTAAAAAAGGCTATTGGTTGTAAGATTAGGGGCATCTTTGTCTACCCTTCCACATCACCTTTTAGGGGGGAAGACTAAACCATCTAATCATATCATAATTAAAGGTGAGGTGATGGCTTCTTAGAGTTTAGCAAAAAAAATTATATTGAATTTGGTAACATGAGCAATGTTGTAAAAATATTATGGCAATTGCTATAGAAATATTTATGGAATAATGCAATATCCTTTTTTTGTTTAAGTTGGGTGGGTAGGAGTGAGTTCTATCTTGATTGAACTATGGGTACTTGGCAATCATTTGGAGTACTTATGGGAGTTGGAAAAAACAATAAATGATGATTGGCATGTTGTTACAAAGTCCTTGGAAGCCATTTGGACTGTTTTGCTTGTATAGGAAAACACCATTGTGAATTTGACAATAGATGATCATACACTGACCCATGCAAAGTCTCATGTGGCAACTTTGCTTGATACATTGCTAGACTTGCATAAACGATGTAGATTCATATTAATTGCCAAATGCAAAAGGTTTACCAGGTTTTTTTATTTCACACTATTAATCAAATTGATGAATTTCTCCAATGAAATATGTTTTCTTTTTGTATCTAAACATTCAATAATGCCACATAGAGCTGCATGAAATACTTTTGCTCAAGAGTTTTGAATCATGATCCAATTGATTACCTGCTTATGACAATGATAAATATTTATGAAATTCATGCTTGTAACTACATGTTATGGGTCAAAGTATCGTTGGGGTACCTAAAAGGATCATCTCCTTTTATATCAAATGGACCCCTTCATTTAAAACATGTTGTAACTTAATTGCATTGCACATTCATATTAAAAGTTTGATTTTCTTCATTGATTATTAGGTACTATTCTATGCATAGCATTCAAATTTGAACAAGTTTCAAGATTCCTACCAAATCTTGGAAAATTTTTTAGGATTTTATCTCCTAAGAAATTAAAATTCAAAAATGCATAAAGAATGTTTAAACAATGTTTTTGGCCTAAAATTCTTACCATAACACCTTAGCTACTAGTGTACATAAAATGTATGAGTGACATAAACCAATTGCCCTATTACCATGTAAAAAGTTTCAAAAAATGAAAATTTTGGGAATTTTGGGCCATTGATATAATGTGACCCACATTAAATAAATTTTATTATTCTTACTTTCATATAAGTGAAAAAAATAGATATTCTAGATGCTTATAATATTTGGAACACAATTAATTCATTTGACATGAGAAAAAAAAGGAAATTCTAAGACAAGTCAGAAGAAAAGTGAAGAAAAAGGTGAATTTGAGTCCTTAGTGTTCCAAAGGTGTTACCCCAATCATGCTTGGACCCTTATATCATGGGTAGAAATGATGAGGAGAGGCAATGCAAATGTGATCAAATTTTTTCAACTAAGTTGGATAGTTTGATCTTTGATTCATGTCAATTTTGGCAACACTTTTACACCTATATATATTAAACTTGTTCAAAGTTTAAAATTTATGATGTGGGATTGTGGGTGGGTGCAATGTGAAATATTTTTAGATGTTTTGGAAAATGTAAGGGAGAAAGGTGTGATCATGTAATGGAATTGTTGCATTAGTAGATGACATTGTTACAATTAATGAAGATAAGTGTGGACTTTTACAAATGAAGAAAGTTGTCCCACCCATTATGATAGTTTGTGTTTAGGAGTTAGCAAAACATGTATGTGTTGTTTAGCTAATATTTAGTATTTGAAAATTCATCATAAAACCATCATTTTTAACATCCTTCTTTGAAATTACAAATTGATGGTTGCTTACAGTTCTTTCATTTTTTTATTGAAATATTTTTTGTAAAGATTTTTCATCTTGTAGCATTAGAACTAGCCCAAATTGGATGAATGGGAAAATAATGTTGTGTAATGGAAGAAGGTTTACGTTTACAATTTGTGTAAGATTGTTAGCATCATGATTTTCATTCATGGTGCAATAAATCTCTTACTTCTAGAGAATTGTGGATTTTTAATGTTTTTTGTTTCCTGGGACACTTTATAGGACTTGTTAACACTAATGGGCGATTGTAGCTCAAACAATTGATGGCACAAACCAAAAATGGTTAGAGTGCAATTGCCATGGTATGATCACAAAGCCATGAAACTTTTACCTATATGAATGTTTTTTGTTTCCTAGTTAATCTTCATCAATCCTCTTGTGTTTTTAGTAGATGTATAATTTGTAGTTCCAATTGATGTTATGATTGTGCTTACTTCTTGCAAACATTCTTCCATTATTGTCAAAGTTGCTTTTATTGGATCTAATTCCATTTCTATTAATTCCATTACCATATTTTTTAATGTTTAATGTGGCATTGAATAAAGAAGTGGTTGCACTTGCCTCGATTATAACAAGTTGAAATTCATCTTTGAATGCCTTAATATTTCCTATCTTATCCCACCCTTTCACAATAATTTCTTCCATGCCTTGCTTTTTTTCCATGCACCATGTAACCACTCACAAATGCAAGGGTTTAGGTTACTCATTTTGTCAATTTGCAGATTTTGGTCATCCTTAATTTGTTGTTTGGTGTTGCAATAGTCTAATCTAGTTGAATTGTACCTTGAATGCATGCTTTAGTGGCTATTGTAGAATGACATTTGCTGGCTAAAAGACATTGGTGCAATTAATTGGAATAAATATCTCCAAGATATTTGGGTGTGTTTCCTTCATCCAATCCAAAAAATCATGGCCCTTACGCACAACCAAAATCCAACAACCACATTATCTTTTGACTTTCCTACACTTATATAAGTGGTAAATTTGAGTGTGTAGGTATGGCAATAAGATTACTTTGTTGTCTCCAATGTTGAGCAATGGTTTTCACTAAAGGTAAGATCCTAACCTAAATTCATGCATATTTTTTTTCCTTCATTAGATGGTGGAAAATACCAATGAATAGCCTCTATCAACACAATTTAAAGGGGAAGTAAAAGACCATTTGTAGCTGAAAATACAACCATCATAATTTGTCTTTTGTTTTCAACCCCTAAACTTGAATATGCTTTCATCCTTTACTTTCCCAAGTCCTTTTTCTTGTTGTGGAAATGAAATGAACACTTGTTTGGTCACTATTAATAATTAAGGCTAGAATTAATGTTATAAACTTTCATTATATAAACTACCTGATAAACCATATTGCATCCTTGTTTATACCAGTTAGGTGGTAGTTTACTTGTTGTTCTTGTGGCCATTTTGAAAAGACTGATTCATGTATTGTTTCATGAATTGATAGGTCCATTATTTTGTGATTATAAACCTTCCAAGGCCTTCTTGAATTAGAAGATTTCAAGTGCTATAGATTTTATCACTCCATGAAAAATAGGCTACATAATGCTAGTTGAAATTGGTTGTTTAACTTCTTTAATTTTTCATAACATGACAAAAAATGAATCATAAACTTATGGGTAGTCCTCCAATGCGTGAATATGTTCTTTGTTGGATTTCACTACTATCCCAACCTCCATTGCATGTTTATAATTTGGTTTTAATTCACCACTTGTAGTGAACCACTCCCATAAGCATGCCCTATTCAATTTTTCATAAGGACTTAGCATGTTGGGCTTCTTGAATGTTGTTTAGAGAAAGTGTAGCACTTGTTCCATAATAGTTACCATGTTTTTCTAATTATAGTAACAATGGGAGGCCACAAATGAGGTTGAAACTAATTTGTGTGATCCTCTCAACTTTTACAACTTCCCATCATCTTTTGTGGTTGTGACAATCCTTTCTTCTTTTGCTACTTCCTAACTCTTAATCTCTTGTGGATATTATATTGTAGTTACAACCTTTCTTGGCTTGCCAATAGGACCTTTAGTTTGTCAACAACGGATTGCTTTTGAACAACTTGCTCATTAAGAATTTTTACATCACATCTCAATTTTTCTCTTTCTTGTACATTGTGTTTCAATTTTGCTTCTCTCTCCTCACTTGTAATGCTTTTGAACATTATCCTAATAATCTTTCTTTTCCCATTTTGGACATTGCAAACCTCTACCAAAAATGTTTGTAAATCACAAAAGTGAAATCTCACCAAAACCTTTAATATCATTTAAGAAAACTTTCATGATTAGGCTTTCACCACATTTTCATAGACATGTTGCTTAATTAAGAGGGAAATAAAGATCAAAATTGTGAAGGTAAATAATATAACTAAAAAACATAACAATTGAATTGAACTTCAAGTGGATGAAAATTTATTCTTACATTCATGCCAAAAGTATTTAAAATTAATATTGTATGTGCTGAAATGCATTTTGATAAATAAATAAATTATTCAACACTAAAATGTTGAATCCATTCGAGTACTATGGTTTAATGTAATTGCCAAATAATTTAGAGGCATATGTAGTTGTTAAACATGTATCATTAGCAAAGGGATGAAAGTTTATTAATTGATAAATTCAATACTCCTTGTCCAAATATCCAAAAATGGCATTAAGGTTAACAAAAAATGTTTCATTTAATAATTCAACAATGGGAATTGATTTCCAGCAATCGTTCATTTAACCATTCCTAAACCAACATTAAATTGGTTTTAAATACCAACAATTCTAAATTAGATAGGAACACTTGGATACCAATTAAGATGAAATCCTATGACTAGAAACTTTTAATTCACAAAACTTTCAAACTTTGATCATGTGCCTTTGGACATGGTTGAACCTTTAGGAGCTATTTTTTGGTTTTTTATTTATGAAGGTGTATAATGGATGAGAAAATTGATGGATGAATTTCGCCCATGAATGATGAGATAAGTTTTAGGGAAACTATCTTACACAATATTATATCACTTGAATCTTCTATAACTAATATTAAGGCTTCTACAAAAGTGTTAAAATCTATGGTGAGGTCTATGGAAGTCATCTTCACCATTTAGACAATTGCCATTGAAAAGACATCTTTGGCAGATCTTATGAATCTGTGTTCAATTTAAGATAGAAATTCTCATTATAGCTTGTAATTTATGATGAAGGAGGAAAAGCATTGATTTTATGAAATCCTGTTTCTTGGAGATGACATTTGTGATCTACTCCCTTTTCAAAAACAGTTCAGAATTTGGATAATACATATGCATTTTGTGAAACATTGTGCAGTTGTTAAACACTTATGGGATCACAAAATACATATTAAAAAAATTCCAACCAAAAGGTTCAACAAAATTAGGAGAAAAGAAAATGTGCAAATAGTGCAAATATCCCTAAGATTGACACAACTAAGATTGAGATCCAAAAAACATATAATGTGCTACTATGTTTGGCCAAATTTATAACATGGGTATTGCAAGTGACCAGGATTTCAAGCTTCACAAAATACTGTTAATGCTATTCCAGCACATTATTCATTTGCTTTTCTGAGACCAGATCTCAGCAACAAGTGAAGGCTCCAATCTCCTACTCAAATCTCTGCTGTGTCCATTATAAAACTAGGTCAGGGTGCAAGGGTTGGGAGAGTCAGGGAGTAACCCTACATACCAAGAATGTGAGCAGGTAATGTTTTACTTGGGAGTTGTGAAAGCTCTTCCTACTGTTCTTTGTTTGAGCTCAAAGCTATCTCCATGCTTCAGCTCAGGCTTGTTTCCCATTCTGAAGGTCTCTGCAATTCTTGGAAGAGGGATTGGGTGTGTGCAAAAACAGTGTTAATCTACATTTGTGAGTTTCTAGAGACAGGCTGAATCTGCCAAAGACAAATGGCTGTAAAGAACACTCAGTTTTTAAGGTTTTGTAAAGAGCTGCTTGAAATTTTTTAGGATACTTGAAGGTGCCTTTCTGTTCATAATCTTTTCTCCATGAAGGGTGGGTATTTTGAAAAACTTAATGCCCAAGTCCTTTCCAAAAACATAAAAACCTCCAAAGAAATTCTTAGTGTAGTTGGAGGAGTGGTTACAACACATGAGATCCCACAGTGCATTTTGGAAAAACAAAACGCCTGTTATTTCAGGAATGCCACAGCCTGAGGGCATTACCCTACACATAATTCGTGCAGGACACGACCAGGATTTCGTTTTTCGAAATGCCTGCAGGCATTAGGGTTTTCGCTATACTTTTCATGGTCCTTAGTCTGGTAAAGCCAGCTGCCAAGGGCTTAAGCTTACACAGTATTGTTCTTCAGCTGTTGGTGATCTGTTAGGTCAGTGAATCTCTCTCACTGTGATAGAGAAACAACTTTCAGTCTGAGAGGAGGGAGCAAGAACAATTGCCCTTAAACAAATGTAAAAGTACATTAAAAATCCATGTCCATTTGAACGAATCTGCAACCCAGAGTGCATGCAGCATTGAGGCAAAACTGCAGAGTCTGGCTCAGTTTGGAGTGAGCAAATTTGCAATATCCAAGAATTGGGTCATCGTCCCAACCTAAGTTAGAAATCGAGGCTGTCTGTTTCTCTAATGGGAAAATTTCCTACTTCGTGCCAAAACATCTCGACCTAAGTCAATGGATTCAACTCTGCATGCATGCCCCACAAACTTAAGCTTCTGATACAAACTACACATTTTGGTCTACCCAAGGGCAAGGACTGGTTGCTCTTCCGGAGTCTCATTTGTGTTGGGTTTGTGCAAAAAAAGCCATCAAGCCAAAGAAAGACTAAAGCTCAACATTCTTGCCATTGTGCTGAGGTCGGCCAGACCTCAATGTTAGGGTTGTAACAGAAGGCGTTGAGACCAGGTGGTAGTAGAATAGCACTTGTAGCTCCAGAGAAGGTGAAGAGAAACGAGGAGACACGGCCTACAACCATAACGCTCCCGCTTCCTTCAATTGAGGGATGAGGAGACCACTGATGTGAGCGGCCATGACGCGGTCAAGACCTCCTAACAGCTTTCCTCCAACAAAAACCGCCGGCACCGCCGCCGCCTGCGCCGACTCACCCATTAGTTGCATGAGGGCCTTTTCGAGATCATCGGTGCTACCCCCGCTTTGCAGCTCGTCAAGCTCGTACACAGTGGGACCAACGCCCAAGCTGCAGAAAAGGCGTTTCACCACATGGCACATGCAACAGCCGCTCTGACTGAACACCACCACTGCATTCTCCGCCGCCAGTTCCTCCACCTTCTCCATTGCAATCGCCGTTGGATCTCGACTTCCCTTCCGACTCACAAAATCTTTCTTGCCGCTTCCCAACTTGTGATAAGTCTGCAAATGCGTCTGAGTCTGCATGTCGCCCCGACGTTGATCCTAACGCAACAGATCAAATTGTTTCTTAGATGGATAGATCTTCTTGAAACAATTCACACGCTACACTTTACCTTGGCTGAACTCGTGCTGGGTCGGGAATATACTCCAGCTTCGTTACCAACGAGAAGAAATCAACCAAACTTCGACGAGATCAAGAGGACGTTTGAGCCTGCAGCAATTCAAGACATTCATGATCTTCTGAGGCCAACATTGACATGTATTGTCGAGCTGCTTGGCAACAGTTTGAAAAGTTTTACATATATGCACCTTTAAAATAAGTGACGATGCACAAGTACTTGTCGATTGCATCGCAGAATGGAAGCTCCGTGCTGCAACAGCAGATTCATTTACCAACGTAGCCGATCGAGCGGATCCTTGCGCATCAGTATTGCCAGCTCCTAGGGACGAATTTTGCAGTCATCAAAGGATTGCACAGTACTCCATGCAGTGAACATCTGACCGCGCTGATTCAATGGGTAATCTGATCCTCCCAGCTGCCTTGCATTGGCCGTTAATAGTCTAACCTTCGGAATAAATTCATGGTTTCACGCCTCGTCAATGGTCATATTGTTTATTTTCTTTTTCCGGTTGCTTTTTCTCGAAGACTCTCTCTCTCTCTCTCTCTCTCTCTCTCTCTCTGAAACTAGTTGGCTAATGGATTATGGATGCGGCTTCAAAATGTGCTCTATCTCGCTTCCGGTTTCCCAGCGACCAAAACACCAAAGTATAGACTCGCTTAGAATCCGAATCAAGTGGATACGTTCAGAATAGAGTGATGACGAGAAGGAAAGCCACAAGAGCACCCGTAGATCTCAAGGAAGACTCCGAAGCTGAAGGAATATCAGGCACAAAGTGACAGGCCACGCGGAACAACCCCAGCAGCTAGCTACTGCTTCTTCCTACATGCTGCCCAGTGCCAGTGCTCCTTCTGGCCCGCCCCGGATCCGTCATCAATGATCCGACCACATTCGATCGCCACTTCCAGCTACACCTTCTCCAAGCCCAGACTATCACTAGCACAACCATTCAATCTCCAGCTACCCTTCAGCCTTTGGACTAGACTTGTACACCCAGCTTGGATAAAATCCCCGGGTTCTATACATACCATATAAGTACGCTTCTGCCACACACGTCTTTCCCTTCTAGCTGGAGACATCGGGTACGGTCCTTCTGTAGGTACGCCGCTTGTCCGTATGCATGTCACATACCCCGAGCAATGATGGGAATGCGGCGCTGTTGACGTCAATATGGCACCATCAAGTGCCGCTCTTCTTCTTCTTTTTCCCAGTCAAAAGCCAACTCATGGGTGTCTGATTCCCTTCAATGGGCCCCAGTCATGCACCGGACACACAGTTCAAACCTCTGCAATCAAAACAACAATGGCCGTGACTTTGGGCCCCGCGCACACCACACCTTCAGAGAGGCTCGGACCCCGGGAAGCCCACTGCTGTTGTTCGCCGGCTGCAATTTGTTTCTTGTGAGCGAGCGCGCATATATGCATGCATCACCGCCGTCACAGCTTATCTTTTTGCAGTTTTTTTCTTTTTTCTTTTTTTTTTCCCAAAGGCGTTTTCTTTTTGGCTTCAACCATCGATCGATCTCTTAATGACTCGTTCAACGCGACTTGCCAATTTCCTCCTCCGCAAGACGAAATGAGCCCGTCCCACGTCACCCCCTCCTCAATCATCTGGCATGCTGATGGGCCTTTCCTTCTGCTGGTCCGCTGGGGTCCAGTACCAGTACTTTACTCATGAGCTCGCATTGAGTAGTTGTAGTTACTAGCTAGTTCTGATTCCGCGGTTCTCTGATTCTGAAACCCTAAACCCAGATCACCTTTCACCTTTGGAAGAACTCCTGCATGGCTCCAAAAAAAAAACACAAAACAACCCACCCCACCCCATCCGACCCCTTCCGGATCCATACATATTGTCAGTTCTGGATCCATAAATATACTTGGACTTAAAGCAGCAGCAGAAAATTTCTAGTGTAACTTGAGAGCTAGTTATCAAGCAGAATTGTTCCTTCCCAAGAGGCAGGGCAATTTTTGAAAAACAATGTTTTTTCATGCCTCAAATGAAAAGTAACAAGTTTCTGTCAATGCTACATGTTGGGTAACACCCTCAGATGAGCAGTTCCAGAGTGCAGGTGCTTATTTCAGGAACACTGTGCTCCCGGGGCACTGCCTTGTACATTTAAAGCCACTATTGCAATAATTCACACTTCTTGGATGTTTAGAAGAACTACTGCACAAAAGCCCCTCTTCCCCTCCGTTCATGCTGGATGAATACAAATATGTGCAAGGCAATTGGACATTACTGTTGTTGTGGGGGAGACCAATTTCTCATTAGGTGTCCTCTAAAATTGAGCTAAATAAGTTAAGTTCCCGGGGTACAAGTTCAGAGTGTTGTGTGATCTTCCCGTCTTCTACAGTCAATAATAATATATCCATCTTCTTTTGGGGGCATTCAATCGAAGAATTAGTTAAGAATTAGTTTTGGTCCACCCCTATTTCCCCTCACTCCCTTTTTGCGTTTTCTTTTGCTGAAACAAGGTAAGCTTTTGACTGACACATGTTAGGTGAGTAATAGAAGGCTTCAAAGCTGGCACACCTACAGGAGCAACAGTCGTGGCTATCTCAGCCCAGCTTTCTAACATTATTGGTGGGTATCTTTGCAAGCTCTGATTGCATCTTTTGTTACACACTTCTGGATCTGGATCATATTATACATTGAGAGAGAAGAAAACTGTGAGTAGTTTACAAGTAGTGAGACCCACACTTACAATAATACATGGAAATGTCCATTACTCTTAATAAGCATCATGTAGACAGCAGTTTTAAGCTTCACCTAATCACCCTACTTAACCCTAATTACAATTCTAAACCTACAAGCTTCCACATTCTTATTAGTGTATTGGCCTAAGTGGGCCATCTCAACTTTCTCACATTCTGTATTTGAGTTGGTATTTGATGTCAAACTAAAGGCGCCACTTTGGTTCAAAACTAAGTAAGTTTTCTTTGAAACTACTTGGGGCTGACATGGGGTGACCTCAGTAGGTGATTGACAAGAGGACTCACATTCGCACCTGCCACATTGTCTCAGCTTTGTTTGTTTTGTCACTGTATCCCCCCCCCCGCCTGCCTGCCCTAATATCACTTAAGCTTTCTTTAGTATTTTGGCCTTGTTGTGAACATTCCGACAGCTGGTGGCCCTCTACAAGTAGAACAGACTTTGCAGTACTGACACCTGAGTTTCAAACCATGGTTGAGTTTTGGCAAAAGTTGAGCTCTCCTGGTCCTGGAAGTCTTGAATTCAAATTTTATTCCTTCCATTGCAGAACTGTATGTCTTCACTTCCCCATGAGTTTCTTCTTTGAACTCATTGTGAGATGAAGCTATACCTGAAAGGTAACTTAGCTTCTTGGCTCATAACCGTGCGCACACTTTCACTTCGATACCATGTCATGCCACAATGGGATAGCTAGTCAAATAGGCATTAGAATTTGCTTTAGAATTAGAGTTGAGGTTTGGATGGGAAGGAGGGCACATTTTGATCAGACAACCTTTGATTGTGTTTCTAGCAGCACCTTGTTTTTACTTTTTTGGCTTTGTTAGTAGGTTATGAAGCTGCAAGGTGATAATTTCTGGGCAATGTGTTGCTTGCATTAAAGTAGAAGCACTTAGGACCATCAATTAACTAGTTTGGTTAGGAACATCTCTTAGTTTTACCTTGCACTTATTTTTTACACCAACTACAAAAGTATCCAAAATTATAAATTTTGATCTTTTGTAGAATTAATTATGATTTCTTGACATTTTGTGGTAGACTAATTCAGTTTTGACAATTGCCTATATGAAATGTGTCTTAGCACCCCAAGGCCTTCTTGTCAATAGCTTAATATGGATAAACAATGGCATTAAAAGTTACAAGGTCAATGTGAACTTTTAGTTCAAAGTATAATAGAAACACCTAAAACCCTTGAAAGAAGCAATTTTGCAAGACCAAGTCTAAGTTTTATCTTGTATTTTTTTATTGTGAAGTATTTTCAAAAGGATGTAAAGTGTAAGTGAAGTGGAATTGTAAATTTTGGACTTTTGTTGAATGGCTTATGATTATTATGATTATTATTTTTTACTAGTGAACTATCCATTCTAGCTTTTTGAGAGAACCTACAATCCTAGTTCCAAAAATTTTAAATAATCTTGAAGACCTCTAATTTCAATCTAAGGATTTTGCGAAAAAACAAAAGAACTTTGGGTATGGTTCCAAAGTCAATCTTCATATTTCCTACTTGCTTTTAATTCCAAGTCAACTCTAGTTATGCCTACCTACACATAAGCCAAAATTGCAAATTTCTAGTTATCAAGACTCTACAACCAATAAAAGTTGGCCATTTGTATTATTTGCATCCCCACCCCCATCCCCCCGCCAACAATTCCAAATCTATTACTTAAAAATTTGAAAATTTGTAAACCTAATTTTTATCACGAACTAACATGTGTAGCTAAAGTAAACAAGTTCATGTTCGAACACCTAATCTTTCTTAAAGAGCTTAAATCCTTGGATGTATCTTAGTTGCTTTAGAAGTTCAAAGAGGTATTGTGGATCTCCAATTTGCACACCCATTGCCATGAAGATCGCTCAAAATGGACAAATTTGAGGAAGATATTGGATTTGAAAATCTAGTTTCCAATTTTGAACAGAAGGTGTTCAATTTGGCAAGATAATTATTTAGAACAATAAATGTTTGATTTGGCAAATAATTTTTTGGAGCTTAAGATCCTTAGATGTAGTTCAATTTCCTTTGAGTTTCTAAAAAAGATTGTAAAACTCAAGTTGGTGCACCCATATTTTTTTAAGTCATTGAAAATAAACAAAATAAATAAATTACATGGGATTTAAACCCTTAAGGGATTTTTTTTTCAAGCATTTTGTTCTTTAGACATGTTCATTCTCTTCTTACTTCTTTCTTGTTTAAATTGCCTTTGGAATTTAAACAAATATTTTAATCCTCCATTTGGCACACCCATAGCCATGAAAATCATTAAAAAAAGACAAGAAATGAAGAATAATGGATAACTATCTAGATATCGACTTGTGAACTTGGTGTTGGGCATGTCTACAACCGACTTGAAGAAGAAAAAAAATTGAAACAAACAATAAACAAAAATAAACCCCCAAACAAAAATAAAAATTTGATGGCATAGAAAATTAGAATATATATGAAACAAGTTTAAAAACCAAGTTCAAGTTTGAGGCCAACTATAACTAGAGGCCAATTTACAAATCTAGATACAAATAAAGCTAGTTCTAAGTCGAAGTTTGATTTTATGAACCAACAATTTATGAGCTCAAAATCAGCCCTAAAAACCTTGAACTTGGGATTGACCCAAAACCTAAAACCAAATCACACCACATCTTGTCATCTCATGTCCTTATGCCACCTTCCTTATAGTCTTCTTACCAACAAGTTGACATCATGTTATTGGTTGATGACATTCACACCTTGGTTGACATGGTCATTACCAATCCCATTCGAGCAAATTTGGTTTCACATGTTATTTTATCTTTCAAGGTGACCACAATGATGGTGGCTTAAACAAAGGAAGGACTTTACCACAATCAACACTCGACAAATGCATTTCTTCCCCTTGCCATAAGGTTCTTGGTTGTCTCCACCAAACAATAGATGATTTTTTTCATTGATGTGCTAAAATGGCATGGTCAATAAAGGGCATTAATGGCTCTCCTTTGGCAATTATATTGGCTTCTTATAAGTAAAGTGTGTCGATAGCTTTGCAAAGATTGCATGTCATTTTATTTTGAAATGCATTGTGATTATAGGTGAAGCTTCTTCTAAGTTTACTATTTTTTCAACCTTCCTTTCCCTTTCCTTTTCTACCTAAAGAGGTCACTTCCATTTTATTACAAATGACATACAGAAATAAAAGGGTGCAACTTTTTGAATAAAATAAAAATAAAATTTTATTTAAACGTAAATAGGGTGTCGATAATTGATTTTGAAAATGTTTTGAAAATATACCAAGAACATGTTAATAATATGCCATTATTTTCTAACATATTTAAAAATATCCTTTTGCTTTAAGTACTTCCTAAAATATACAATGAATGACCTCCCAATGTTTTTTAAGTATGTTTTTTGCAATCAGTGAAGACTCTAAAACATAATTTGTTCCTTTGCAGGCCTTTTGCAACCCATTTTGGGTTTTGTTTTCTTGGCTTAGACTTGGGTCCTTTTTCTTTGCATTTCTTTTCCCCCTTTCCTGGGTGTTTTGCTTAATGGATCTTGTAAGGTTTATCATAAATCACAACATTAATACCTACTAATTTAATTTTGACATTCACTTGCTTTGTGAAATGAGTCTTGTAAACACCCCAAGCCCTTGTTGCTAGTATGTTAATATAGATAAAAGGTGAAAGCACACTATGGTGACTCCCTTTTGGGTCTAATATTATAGTACACATAGTATAATTGTTCCAAGAGTGGTACATTTAATTTTGAGTATCAATTTTGATTTTGGGCCTTACAATTATTATTTTTACAAAATTAATATTATGTAATATTATTTACTGAAAATTTTATAAATATATTTATGATATACATTGGTATAATAGGGTCAATGTCTTGTTTTGACTACATTAATTTTAAGGCTTTATTAATCATTAAAATAATTGATTTTAATTAATTTAAAAAAATTGTCCATCTATCTAATTTTATCATCTTCCCTATATTATGAATGTGATTACTCATCAAATTTTCAATTTACCCCACATTTATCACATCTTTGTTGAAATAACTCATTTTTTGATATGAAAAATTTCAAATTAATCACATGATATCCAAACATGGTTCAAATTATTTGAAATGACATGGTTCAATATACCTTCAACTTTGATAGACATTAAACATCATTTACCTTTTTAAAATACATAGGTACATCACATTTATTTTCACAAATATATTCCAATCTCACATTTTATAAAATGAAATGAAATATTTTCTTTTATAATATCTTTTGTAAACTATATTCTAACATAATATACAAAAATATTGTGAAAGTTTTTCAAAATTTTGAGGTGGAATACACTCTCAAACATGAACACCTTTGGAAAGTACTACAATGTGACACCCCAAAGGGGGTCACTATAATGTGTTTTCACGCTAAACAATTCAATGAAGAGTTGTGCTTTAGTTGACATTCATCTAAATCACAACAATTTGCACATTGGATTTCCTTGTATTTATAAGCAAGTAGTGATATGAAAATTTGGTTTTATAAGCCTTGGTTGATAAAGTTTATAGAACAATGATAATTTTGGTTTTTTTGCCTTGTGATGATGAAGGTTATTGTTGGTGAACTCAAATAGTGCTAATTTTAGCTTTGGCTATTTAATTGGTTCTTACCTTTCTTTTCAAAACTTGTGAGGTGGTTTTTTTTCCCCTTTTTTTGGCAACACATAAAATATGAATCAAAAAATTAAAATTGTTTGGATTTGCTTACTAGCAATTTCCTTGTCAAAGTAATGCCTTTGGTTACTACTAACTCAATTGTTTTGGGTGTTATCCATGTGTTATGAATATGGGTTGCTTATCAAATACCCACCAATTGGGAAGTGGTTCATATATGACCCATGTAAATTCTAAGGTTTAATTTTTATTGTTAAGTCTTTTAAAACATGCTTTCAACATTTCTCTAGGGCTTTATAGTAGGGAAAAAATGATGATAGCCAAAAGAAAAATAAAATGTAACAACTATAATGTACCAAGTATTAAACAACATCATTCAAACATACAACTATTCATCTTTCAAAATTCCTCACCATTTAGTTGAACATTCATGACATCCATTGAGTTCAAAAAGATTCAAAGGTTCCTCTCAACATTTGTTAAATTCCACAAATAAATAAAAAATCCTTTTAGTGTTAAATAAACCTTGTTTCTTAGTTGACATGCATGAATTCTAAATTGTTTATTCCATTTAGCCTAAATGCATCATTTTTATATTGTGCCTCAATTGTTTACATCATCATGAATCATAAACTTTTTAATCAATGATGTAATAATAGTAGTTATGTGAAATATGTTTTCTCATAGGATTGTATTGTTTAAATACAAACATGCATTTAAAATTCATATGATGCATATATAAGTAGAATGCCTTGGATTTATGGATGGAATGTTTTTCATCATGTTTATACATGGGGTGAAAGCATAGTATAAGGGGGCCAACTTATAAAGCAAGAATATGAACACTTATTAATATATTTTGTATTAATATAAGGATTATTTTTCTTTATTTTCATCTAGCATTTTGAAAAATAGACAAAATAGATTTTTGACATTGGGTTTTTAACACTATGAGAAATCATGTATGTTAAAACCACACTACCATGCAACTAAAACTTAATAAACAACTCACATACAACTATTGTGCAACTATCCCCCCAAAAATATGATCTATTAATAAATAAATTTCCACATCAAAAAATTAGTTAATTGTATTATAGTTACAAGTGAGTTCAAAATGGGTCTTCTATACGGTAATTTATATACATCATACATACATATCTAGTCAACCATGTTTGACTTTTTTAGGAGTTGTGTTTTAATTACATGTGGCAACTACTTTATAACTATTGTAAATGTGTCACTAAAAAAACAACTATGTTGCAACTAGTGTAGAATGTACATACATGTGATCATGCCACATGTCCACATTTTCACCACCCATTATGGGATACATTTGTAATTAGTTTTTTTATTATGATTCTCATTAATACAATTAGTATGGCCACTAGTGTGCCACTACAAAAGTATTATTGTTCAACTATGTTATGCCTACAATACAACTACTTATAATTAACTTAATAAGGATACACATTCATCAATTATTCATATCTTCATCATATGTGCTTCATTTTGAGTAATTCAAAATGTTATGAAAATGCTACTTCAAACTTTAAAAATCATCTTTGAAATGCAAAGAAAAAGGAATACTGAAAAAATAACAAGAAGAGAAATAAGCTTTCCAACTTACAGAACACATGTTTTCCTTTTTTCTCTTTGGACCCCTCCAACTTTCAAACCTCATAAATTTCTTTTTTTTTATTCAGTTTGAATGATTTAAAATGCCACATAAATTCCTACAAATCATCTTTGAACTTTGATAGCAATAAAGCAACATACAAGGATTTTTTTGGGTGTTTGGGAATTGGCCTTTGTAGTGTTGGGTGATTTGTTTTTTTTTTTGAATTCTTGACCCCCTTTACTTTGGGGCGCTATAACTTTCTCACTTCTATTCCATTTTCAACAATTTTTAATGCACCAGATGCACCAATAGGAAGGGTTCAAGTTAGAATAATTATTAAGAAAATTACCTCTCAAAAAAAAAAATTATTAAGAAATTTATTTTTTTCATACACTCACATTCATTTAAATAAGTAACATCACCCATATTTTTTTTTGAAATCATATAAGTGGAACTTTTCATACAAGGTTGGAATGGTACAATTAATACATAATCAATATATGATTAAATATTTTAGGCAATCATTTGAATGGTTTTTGAAAATATTTTCACTTTGCAATAAATTGTCATGAATATTATATTGTTATAAATATGTTGTTTAGTCATTTAATATTAATCAAAAATTAATTATTTTCACAAATTTGTTTTTTGGGGAATTTATCTAACTTATATTGAACAAAATCTTTTTTAAAAATTTTAAATATTGAGTTGGTGGAAGTTCAAATGCACACATAATTTTGAGAAATAATATTTGTGACAACATTTTTTGTTCACTATAATGCACTTTCACTTTACACAATATTCATTCTACATAAAACAATTCTTTGAAGAAATGGATTTCACATGATTCCTATTGCCAGATCATCCCCCAAAAAGATTATGATTTGAATTATGTCCAATTCAATGGTAGGCCAAATAATGAAACAAACAACTAAAAAATGGTAAAATTGGTTTTGGCCTTTTTTTGAATGCAACAATTTACCCAAAAAAGGCAATAAAATTAAATTAAATTAAAAGAATAATTCCTTAAGAAGGCAATATTCTTTTTATATCTACAAATAGTTAAAAGGGTTGTTTTAATCATGCATAAATACGTGAAGTTATAGAAAAAAATTAGGTTTAAGGTTTAAATATTGATAAACTTCCTAGATGAAAGTTCCAACCATTTAGGTAGGCCATTAAATTTTGACAATTTAATATTCACCCATAAGGGTTTTACTAATTATCTAGATGTTAACTCCTATGTGAATAGTTATCTAAGTAGTTTTCTAAACATTCAATAATCAATAACTAGGTTATTAATAACCTTATTAATAATCATATGTTTTCTCACACTAAAAGAAATCATAGTTTTTCAAAAGGTTTAACTTGATTAAAGTGTTTGCATTGACCAAAAGGGATGTTCACTTTGATTATAAACCTGGGGCATGAAAAACATGATGTTCTTTTGGTTGGTTATTTTCATTAAGATGACCTTTTAAACCAAGTTTCATGTCATAGATCTAATAAAATAGGGACCAAAAAAATGGTCCATTAAGATGACCATGGCTTAATCCATGTTAAATGGTAAAATCTAAACTCAATTGGTCATATTGATTTGACACGTAGTATCATTGGTCATACTAATTCTAGCTAGTAATCCTACTTGTAGGCCAAGGTTACTTTCCTAAAACCAAGGCTATATAACCTATTATAAATTATTTATTTTAAATTAGTTATGTTGGTTTACCTTATTTTATTCAAAGTTATTTGAAAGTCTATTATATTTTTTATGTTATTTTATTCTACCCTAAGTTATCTTAAGTTATTGTAGGTTATTTTATTAAGTTATTTTAGGGTATTATACTTTAAGTTATTCTAAATCAATATAGGTTATCATAGACTACTAATAATCTAAAATAAAATAACCTACAATTGCCTACGTTAACCTAGGGTAGAAAAAAAATTATAATAAAATAACTAAGGATAACCTAGGATAAAAAAAACCTTGAATAGTTTAGAATAGTTTACGTTATCTAATAACTTATCATAAATTTGAATAACACAAGGGTTGAATAACATAAAATAACCTATAATGGAATAATTTAAAATAACATAAAATACCTTAAGGTGGAGTAACCTAAAATAACCTTGAATAACCTAAATAACTTAAGGTTAAATAGCTTAAAGTAACATAAGGTTAGAATGACCAAGAATAGCCAAGGATAAAATATTCAATAATAACCCTAAACCCTTAAACCCTAAACCAAAACAAACATACATGTTCAATATGAATCTTTGGTTAAGTTGGAACAAAGGCAAAAAGACCACTTAGGGATCTTTTTTATTAATTGTTTTAATAGAAAGGACCATGATTCTTGTAATGGCGTGAATCAACCAACACTAGTTTAAAACATTGAAATGAAACAAAGAAATGTCTAATATGACTTGCAATTGTTTCTACTATGTGTCTTGTGATCACAACATCTCATGGTCATATCTATCCTCTTGACTTGGATAATGGTAACAAAAAGTAGTTCACATAACAAATTTTGTGAACCATGATTTGACAATAAATTAAAATTTGAAATTCATTTCTTTATAAGTGTAAAATAAGATGCAAGATTTTATTATGTTTTAAAGCTTGAACAATAGTGAAAATTTAAGCCAATTTCTTACTTGGGAAATTAAGCTAAATGATATTATCTCTAAAAAATATCAAAGCAAGAATGTTAAATTGTAGGTGGTCTTTCTTTAACAACCTTTTTTTAATCATGAAATGAAGATGAAATTCATTTCATCACCTTTAATATCCGTGATGTGGTTTTGTATTCATTTGTTTCAATGTGACATATACAATTTGGGTTGTCCAAGGCCCAAGGCTAAGAATGTCCCAAAAATGAATTGTCCATTTCCATGATATTATTTTGCAATGAATTATTGTCTCACTTATATGAAAAAGGGATTGATTATGAACATAGACATAATACAAGCCTCCTATGCCCACTTAGTTGTCTGACTCCTTAAGGTTGATGTGGCAAATTGGAACTAGTTGTATTGCTTGAACAATGTTTAAAAACATTAGTTACAATACTTAAAATAGATTTCTAATAATCTATATATACATTCACTTCAAATTTATCCAAATGCTCCAACATGATATATAAAACATTCATGTGTACATATATATCCTTTTATACCAATTGAAAACTCCTTAAAATCACTTCAATGGTTTCAAATGTTTTAGCTTGTGTTACTATATTGACATCCAACAAGCAAAATGTCATTGAAGATAAACAACCCAAATTTCACTTTTGAAAGCATCACATGACGATACTTTTGACATACCATCCATCAATTTAACATGATAATAAAACTTCACATTGCATTGTAGTGGGAGCCCTACCTTATACGTCAAAGTAGATGACAATGGAACTATAGGATAAACAATTTTCATTTAATAGTTGAACTTTTTCATGGACAAAGTTATCACAATTGTTGTTGTTCCAAAATTCTTGAATATTCCAACCTTATTGGGCATTCTCAAAGGCTTCATAAAGTTATTATGTTGAACATGCTAAAGTTGATTAAATTTATTGAAACGACAAGAATGGTGTCTAAAGTGTCCACCAATTCAACATTGCCCAAAAGGTTAGGCTAATGGTTTGCCAAAAACTTGAAGGTTTTTTTAAAGGTGCAAGAAACTCCTGAACCTTTATTCCTTCTTCATTCATATCCTTATTGTGAATTGCCTTTTGTGGTCTTTCCTGGTAACTTGCGTAATCAGTCTTCCTTTTTTCATTTTTTATACTGGCGAGTATCCCAAGAAAGATTCAGACAGATTTCGCCTTAACTGGCTACACTTCTGTACATTAAACTTAGGATGACACGCTCCTAAATAAAAGGGGAAGTTTGGCAAATTCTTTTTGAGAAAAAGGAGAATTTTCACGAGGATTTTGAGGCAGTGTCACCATTTGGCGATTTTTTGCCAAATAAAAAAGAATCCATGGACTAAAAAATAATCTAATATAATCCTTTGAAATTGTCAATTTTCCCTCATGATAGAGAATAATACCATCTTGTTATTATTTTCTTTCTTCCTTCATAAACAACAACAACAATTTCAAAGTGACCTACCAAATTGTTGAATCAATTATAAACATATCCACGTGCTCACAATCACCACTTCAATGATGTAAATGCACTAAATCAACTACATGCACAACCTTTCACTTTTATTAATATTAATTCACTCATGTTGTTTGCTTCCATTGACAACACATGGTTCAGATGGACAAAGCTGGGCCATTCTATGTACTATTGCATCAACTTTGACGCAAATGTAAGAATAAGCTTCAGAGAAAATAGTAAAGGAGCCACATAAAGATGAGATATCAAAATATATGATGAAGGGTGCCCTTCTTGAACTTAAGACTTTGGCCCATTCACTTTAGACTACTTGTCTTGCATACATTTTGATTTGGGCTCAAGCTATACCAAACATTTACAGTGAAAAGCTTAAGTTGTTTTGAAGACTCTTTTCTTGGGTTCAGGCCTTCATTTTAAATGAGCTTTAAAAGTAGGCCAGTGCAGCCCCAACACATTTGTAGGTAAGTAAATAGAATGAAGATAAAACTGGGTCTATTGAATTTTGTCACTTATTAGCTTTCTTGATCATCCATCCATTTCATAGAAGAAATTGATCCATTATTTAACATCTTTATTTTCATATTTTGGCATCAATACTTGTCTAAGATGTAACAATTGAGTTGAATTAACACTTATTCAATTTGAGAGTAGTCACCTAGCAAATATGAATGACTCCAAAGTGAAGTCGTAAAATAATTTTGAAGATTTCAACTTGTGGGGTCCATAAGCCAAACCTCAAATGTTCTGGCTGGATAAAATTCGACCTTTAATTCTCCCTTTACATGATGAATGTTAACATCTTTGGATTGTACCTTGCATCTGCATATGAAACTGACAAATTTTGGTGTTGCACTCACCCAGAGTTTTGAAAAGCTAGACAACTGGTTGACTGCAAAAACTTTCTTGCCAGCCCACTGGACAGCCATCAATGACCAGCTTTGAAGCCCTTACACATGCAGAAGAAAGTGGTTCACTGGTTCCATGTTCACAAAGAAAAAAGGCCAAAAACTTGGCTCCTGTACTTGAGGCGAAGGTGTGTTGCAAGTCAACAAATCTGTTCTAAAATTCTCAAAAAGGACCAATATTTTGTGTTGGGATCTTATCAAGATCAGATCAAAAAACTTTCCCGAGTGTACAGACTACCATATCTAATCCTGAACCCACAACATAAATTCTAAAGCGGCAATGCGTTAGCTGTCAGCTGATTTCAAGCCCCTGAGAATTGTGGACAATTTGTATGAACTCAGCTCCAGAGTGCACAGGGCCAGAGGGGACAGTTTTCCAGTGGATGTCCGACCTAACAGGTTTATGACACAGTGCGGCTCACTGACCTCAGACTACTCAGGGTTCCCCAATGAAATTATTGTTGGGAAAGCTGAGTGTCCTCAATTGCTCTGAAATTGTCACTTCCTCACCGGGCTATTGTGGAACTTTAAGACAAGCCATCAAACATAGATGTCTTCAAACATAGAGTGGAACTTTAACAGTGGAATCAGATGTGTAGCATAAAGCCCCAGGATGGGGCATTGCCAAACCAAGGGGCAGAGGATGAGACAATAACCAAGTCTGACCTCATGCATGGGCTTCTTACCTATCATGAACTCAAGCATACCTAAATACAAGATGTAAGAGGGGAAGGTTACACTATTATAAATAGAGTCCTAATTCACTGAATAATCCATGAGGGTTTTTAATTAAGTGGGAGTGCTTTTTTCACACTCAAAACACCCTCTTGCTCAATGATTGACAATGGGTTGCTACAAATATATTCCATTCATCGATGTTATTTGTCATGTTTTTGAACTTGTAAATATAATCTTAAGTTATAATTATAATTATCTTAGATATCACTTTTTTTTTTATATCTAAGTTTATAATTATAAATTTAATTATACTAATTTTTATGTATATAAAAATACACATGAATATTGTCAACATATATGTTGACCATATATAGTCTAGTTATTTGT
This sequence comes from Sphagnum tenellum, assembly GCA_963921925.1. Taxonomy (NCBI): domain Eukaryota; kingdom Viridiplantae; phylum Streptophyta; class Sphagnopsida; order Sphagnales; family Sphagnaceae; genus Sphagnum; species Sphagnum tenellum. The sequence continues at coordinate 864,200 of OY998148.1, read as the reverse complement.
AATAGTGTTATTACACCGACTTTTTAAGAGTGAGAGGGATTAAAACCTATGAATAGGCATAATTCTCTCCCACTTTTGAGGAGTGTGCATAAAATCTTTGCTCTTTCTAAGAAGGATATTCATGGATATAATGTGCCCCCCAAATACACAATTTTTTGAATGTTTTACATACACCAGGCAGTTCATAGGTTTGCTTTGACTTTAAAATTATGTAGGTATATGATCATACATATGGTGTCCAATCTACTAAAGCATTTTTTATGTGTGAGGCTGAATTCCCTTAGTTGGAAGGTGAACATCCAAAAACACATCAACTCTGGATACCACCTTCATAGAAGAAGCTTTCTTTTCTTTCGCTTTAGGGTGGCCTCTTGCCCATTAGATAGCAAAAACAAGTTGCCCTAGGTATCGAGTTGGTAATTTCCAGTATTGTGTGATTATTTGAACTCTTTAAGAACCATCGGTTTTGGTATTTTATATATTTCAAAATCAAAGAACCATCAATTCCAATTCTTTGAAAAAAATCCAACAACAAAATTTCTATCTTAACTATTTTCAAAACCTTAAAGAACCCATGATTTTCATGAAAGAATCGATAAAGGATCAAGGATTTTATGATTGGTCATTTGATTTTCAAATTTTTGAGAATCATAATTATATACCAAAATCAAATCATTGATTTTTTTCAAAAATCATGATTATCAATCTTAAGAATCACCCATAACCTTTGGGAGTACGTTCCTATTTTTAATACACAAGCTACAAGGTATCAACACACCTTACCCAGCAATATCACATTTTTGGGGGCGTTAGATTTGCATAAGATTGGGCCAATAGATTTTATCATTTCAAGATGATCATACCTAAAGCCTTTCACACACTAGCACTAGTCATGTGACCTTTCGAACCCCACATCATCAATTTTTGAAGAGTTAATTTGCATTTTGCAATGTTTATAAACAACACAAATGCACCCATTTGCATATTTAATGGAAAAAGTTTTACCATTGGTAGAATTTTTTACTAGTGATGGTCGTTTTTTTTTTCAAATTCCCTAAGTAGGTGCACTAATGAGGATCCTCAACATTAATTAACAATAAATGGCAACTGCCCTAGTGGATTAATAGATTTTTGGAATCCTACCTAGTTCTAGCAACCTAATAGAACACATTGTCTAAATCTAGTGACCTCTAGTTTTTTTTTGTTGAAATTTTTCAAAAATCCCTTTGTTGGATTCACTAGCCTTTTTTTTTTGTTGTCAAATGGCAAAAAAATTCCTTTAAAAAAAACCTTGGTAATGGTAATAACATGGCAATAGATCAAGGCTTGGGCCAACAAACCAATGTAAGTGGATGTTGTAGTAGTTGATTCACATGCCCCATTGTTTCCATTGGATGTGCACTAAATTAACACCACCAAAGGTCAATCCAAATAGCTTATCAATTCATTTTGTGAATGTTTATTTGTTTGATGGATGATATATTGAATTCAGGTAGGCAATCTTGTGTGATCCATCATGATGACTAACCACCATTGGCAATGTTCAATAACGTTGAATTCCCATGAACAACTTTACCAACACTTGTAAGTTTTTCACATTCTCATACCTTTTGGGATGAAAGTTTAGGGATGATTTAGGATTATAATTCTTCAATTTTGGAAGGAGCCTCATGTGTGTGAATAAAAACAAGCCATCACTAGAAAAATAAAAAATAAATTACAACCAATTTTTCCAACTAAAAAAAGTTATTTAAACTAGTTTTTAATTGCAAACTACATAATGTGTAGTAGAACAAATTGGTTGTGAACAACCATTTTTCTTCTAGTACATGGGTTTCTAAATTAACACCATTGTGGTAAATGTTAATCTTATTATACTTTTTTAATTATTCTTATTTTTTTCGTTAACATATTTTCATTAAATCTATCAAAATATGTAACAACAATAAAATTATAGAAAAATGAGAATCAAATCTATCAAAATGATGAAAACTCCATTTCTATAAAAGAATCAATTTTCAATGAAATGAAAACAAAAATAAACAAATACCAAAATACCATCATATTTTGAATGGACTGGATGTGCCTCTTGAGTAATAACTATATGAATAGACTCATGTGCATTAACATTTTGAGCTACTAAATGTGCCACTTTTGTTTTAGGTAACTCATGTGTTTAAGGTTAACCATATGGAATTTGTTGATGTAACAACTATTGTGCTTCTTCAATGGTCTTTGTATGACCATTATCACCATCTTTTGGAGAATTGCATCATGTTGTAATGGGCGTACCATAATCTACAAATTGAGATGCAATTTGAATTAGCATGTATTCAATAGAATCTAAATTTACTAGTTCTTGTAGTTTCAATTGCTCTTGAATTACTATGGGCACTTTTGTAAATTGAAATGTTACCTATTGATCAATTTGTTTAGCAAGGACATCCTCCAATCCACCTTCACCTTCATCTCCTTAGGTGCTTGAAACTATACTTTTGGTGGTTCCCCATTAGGACTTGTTAATAATGTTCCTTGTTTGATTTTGCAAAACTATTTTTTGGGGTCATAGGAAGGGATTCATAAACAAAATTTGGAAAAACTTCCTTATATGCCTCAATGAGCTTTCTTCAATACCTTGTTTCATTAACTTTTTGTTCATCAAACAAAGTTTGTGACTTTACACATCCTTTTGCATAATATCTTATACCAAATTCAACCAAACATCAATGTGTGATGCTACAAATTCTATGGACTCATGCTTGGTCTTGGGATAGTGTTCTACATTAATAAATTGTCATATTCTTGAAGTCTATGCCTTGAAGAATATGGCTCCAAACATTTCAGCTTATCCATAATTATTTGTGTACATCTAGCAACATGTTGGAGTCCTTACATTACCATGTTATGGTTAGAGTCTAAGTTTAATCCTTTGCAAGCAATGCATCAATTTTCTATTGTAAACCTATCTGGTATCCTATTTGAGCTACAAAATCTTAGTTTCTTGTTCCACCATAGTGTGATCAAATATGTTATTATCTCATAACAATGTTGCACATTAGGTTTCAAATTCATCTGTTTGTTTTTTAGAGCCTAATACTTTTGATCTTCCTTTTCATAATTTTGCTACACAAATAGTCTCTCTATGTCTTAATCTTTTCCATGACTTCTAACTATTGTTCTACATTGTGTTTCTTTTTACTCAACTAAAAGAATTCCACTTGTAGTTTGCTCAATTGTTGTTTTTTGGTCTGTAACAATTTCTTGGTCTAAATATCATAAGATTACAATTGATGTTTCAGAGCTTCCATCTCTTATATTGTAAACTTACATATAGTACCCAACTCCAATTTCTTACCTTCATGTTGTTGTTGGAGTTTGAGTCTTAACAACTCAACCATCATTTGTTGTAATGTGATGTGTTGGAACATTCTAGCTATTTTTTAATGTTCCTTCACCTCCTAACTCAAAGATCTTGAAGTCTATGGGGTCTAAAATACATGAGTACCTCCTCTATATGTAACTTTGGATGGTACAACACTCTTGTAAGCTCCAAATTGGGTTCCTCTTTCATAAAAGCCCATAGATGATGATGGCCTCTCCTTTTATTGAGTTGCCCACACATGTTGTGTATTTATTTGTTGTTGTGCTACTAGGGATTCTAGTCTAGGTGGAAACTTCTAGTTCTAGAAATTGAGAGTGTGTCCTTTTTTGTTTAGCATGTGGTTCCCTTGTAGGTTCAGGCTATGATGATTACAATTAGTTTATTCCTAGAAGGTTTTCAAGCATGGTGCAATGGACCACAAATACCACATGCAAAATCCACACAATATTACACAATTTTTTCAATCCATTTGTTAGGCCTTTCACAATTCCAACACTTGCATTATAATCATTTTTGAAAGTTTTCAACTTTTTTTAAAATAGTTCAATCACCTTGTTCTATAACACATTTTTTTATTATATAAATTTATTAAAATGGTCAATAGAAGAAATTCACAAATCTATGACTCCATATATGACTAAAGGCCCTTACTTGTACGGACGAATAACAAAGGACAAGTAGTCATTTGATGTTTGACGTGGCATTTTTCATCATATAGTCATTAACAACAAGTCATAAAGGACAAGCCATATATAATATTGAGGTGTTATATAATGAATGACTTAAATATGATTAGGAGACATTAAACCATTTGATTACTTGACTTTATAACTAAATTAAAATCATTTTTTTGGATTATTATTAAAATTTTATTTTAATAGGTAGGTAGGTAATAACTCAACCTACATAATCTAACTTACGTAACCTATGTAACCTACCTATGTAACTATCTTAGTTTAGCCTACTTATCTAGCCTTTTAGGAATGCATGTATAGGTTCCAAGTATTAGGAATTGAATTCTTTGCCTTCACAATGAGAAACCAAGTCTTAATTAATGGATTACAACATCAAAAGTTGTCCAATTTTGGTCAAGTTTTTTATTTCACATGTTTATTTCATATCACTACAAGACTATGAGTTATGTTGCAAGTGGTAGGATGATAAGTAGGAAGTGGGTAGGTTATAGAAACTAAAAAATAAAAGGTACGTAGGTAAACATGTAGGTTGACGAAATTGGTAGGTAAGTAAATGGATGGGCGGGTGGGTGGTTAGATAGGTAGGTAAGTAGGTGGGTCATGTGTGCACTATGGGTGAATGGGTGAGAGGGTAGGTAGTAGGTAGGTAGGTAAGTGGGTGGGTGGGTGGGTAGGTAAATAAGTAGGTAGGTGGGGAGCAAGGGTAAGGTTGTCTATGTTCATGTTAAATGACTTGTAATCATTTTTTAATCATTGGAATGACAATTGGACATCCATGTCACTTTGTCATCAGTCATGGATGCCATATAGATGAAATAAAAATGATGAAAACTAACATCCCCCATCTTGTTACCATGTCATCATTTGCTAATCACATGCTCCACTAATATATGACTATGACGTTTTACACATAGGATTCAAAGTGATAGTTTACGACTAAAATCATACATATAATCATTTAGGACCTATAGTCATAGATTTATTGATTGCAAAGGACATAATTTTTTCTAATAGGTTAATTTCAATGTGGAGTTTTTTTTACATTTCATTTATTTATTTATTTTTCTAATCATAGTTATGTACGGGTAGGAAAAATTTTGGGCGTTCATCATGCCTTTGGCCTTTTTGAATGTGATGATTGGTTTCACACCATTCTTCATATTCACATCCTAGATATTTTTTCCAATTTTCCATTTTTATGTCCATTATGGACTTTTAAATATATTTCAATTCAAAGCAAAAAAAAGATTTAATCTTGAATTTCGATTTCCACATTTCATATATGTATGTTTTTATCAACTCATGTGACTGAAATTTAGGAAATATTTTTTTTCAATGAAACCAAAGTCCAAATGATTTGTTATATGACACATATGTATGTTGCTTCAAACTGCAAAAACGTTATGCAACCAATTCTAATTGCAAAAATGTTTTGTGCATTTCATTACATATATAAAAAATCATACATATTTGAATCCAAACCATGAAATATTTTCTATTGTTGGAGAAATGCCAACAAAGATGTTTCCCCTATAACATCTATTTCCCACTTGGCATGCAATTCCATTGTTAGAACAAGTTGTGGAGGCTTGGTATTTCTATTTTTTCCTGAAATTGTTATTGTTTTGGAACTATATATGTGGCCTTGTGACTACTAAAAGGTTATGTAAAGATCCTCTCATGTGCCTTGTCATTTTGAAAGCTAAAGGATTATCTTTTTCTTCTTCCTTTTCACCAACCTCAATTGTAGTTCATTGTTCTTGTCCTTGTTGGCATTTTTCCAATAATAGATTTGGTTTTGGAGAGTTGTTGGATGACCTCAAAGGACACATGTTCTTTTGTAACCTCTCCTTCAACCCTAAACCATCAAGTTTAGATGTTGAAGGTTGTTGTGGTTGAACAAGCATTGACATGATTAATAACTATAGATTTTTCTCTAGGAAAAAATGTTACATCAACACTTCAATGATTAATGTAGAATGGTAGACATCTTTTATAATGTCAAATTTTCCTATACCTTGCAACACCTTGGTTTGTATTATTGTTGTCCACTTAACCAATTCTTTGTATTGTTTAAACATATTATTTGTCTAATCTATACACTTACCTTAATCTACCATAATCATGGATATTGCAATTTTGTTATTGAAGTAATACACCTTATCCTTTTAGTGTACAACTTGAATGAAAAAAGAAATGAACATCATACGGGGACTTCATTTTGGTAACACTCCACTACTCGATGGGTGATGTAAGCACATTGCTAAGCAATACTTTGAAGCATGGCTTTTGTTGTTTACTTATCATTATGTTTTTGTTTTTTCCAACCTCTATTACAAATCTTAGACATAATTTATGTTATGATGTATATGTGACTATTTTCTTTCTTATCTTGGGTAAAAATAATTTCATTTCTTTCAATTTTCTAAATTTTGAGAAACTCCACCAATAAATCATGTCTTGGTGTTCACCATTAGGCTTCAAAAAAACCATCCATGATTTGTAATTAACTTGTACCTAACTTATAATTATGTTTCAATTCACTCTTAGTTAGCTTTTAATTAACTTTCAGTTAATTCATAGTAAAGTATTAATTCATTTTTAGTTCATTTTTAATTAACTCATAGTTCATTGTTAATTCACACATGGATGGACATGGGCCACACATGGGTGAACATGGGTCACATGTAACTTGAAAGTTTTTTGAAAGTTGTTTTTGAGCTAGGTGCCCAATGGGTATAAATAAAAGTAGAATTTCACATTACATTCAATTTGTTCAACATCAATGTTGGGTACACATCTTTCTTATGATCTTATTATGTTCTTGTCATATTTTTGTAATAAAGTCCTTTTGCATTCACATCATGCACACATCATGTTTTTACTTTTGATTTTTTTATTCCATGACTTAGATTTAGAACAAGCCCTACCTTTGTTCATGTGGTTTGGAAATCTTGTTGTTTCATTCTTTTCATGCCCATAACAATGAAAACATATAATTATTTTGACAAGACATCTTAATATAATGCTTAAGCTTTGGCATAACAAAAGAAGAATTATGGTTTTGAAGAACTTGGTGGTATATGAGATTTGTAGAAAAAATTGCAAACAAATATTTTGGTAACATTAAATTTTGCATTAGTGTTTAAACATTAAATGGTTTCAATATTATGGTTACATTAGGTGTATATTTTGAGTATACCTTCATTGGTGTCTCATCAATGTACCTGACATTAGGAATTGTTGTTATGTTAATGTTAAGTATTATATACATGCTTATTTTCTCATTCACTAACCTAGTATTAATTTGTAGTTTATCAACCTTTAATTTCTACCACACATATTTCTTCAAATCTAGTATTGTTTTAATCAACTATCCAAGACTCAAGGTATAATTGGTTTCCAACATTTGCTTATTTATATCTTGAAAAATATATTCCATATAAATGATTTTACTTGGAGAGGTAGAAGGAACTACATGAAGTTTTATTGGTTTTGTAACTTTTATTAAATTTAGCATCCCAACCTAACTGGTGGTCCATTTTCTTGTTGATGGAGTAGGTAAGTTTGGTGGTGAACTAGCTATTTACATCTGTTGTATGGTTTCCACCATAGACCTTTTCAACTTCTCTCCAACTTCTTAATCTATTACAAATTTGTTCTTCCTTGGTTCTCAGTCTTTGAACACCTATTATTCATTTGTCTTACTCCAAGTGGTAACATTGACATCCACCATGTTAACTAAAGTAATAACAACTTTAACTTTAGCTATTAATTTAGATTTTATGGTTTGACCTCCTTTATCCTTGAACATGTTTTACATTTCACCAAATTTTAGTTCATCAGTTCGTCACCCACTATTTCACAAATGTGACAAGGGTGGTTTAATGGTCTCGGAGGTTTATTAGTTTAGGTAGTAGTTATAGTAGGTTCCTCCTTCTTTTTGTTTATTTAAGATTCCACATTGTGATTTGTGCAATGATAGTTAATACAATATACTCACGATCAGCTTTGTGACTGTCTGGTTTCCCATAACTACGTTCCCTATCCCTATGGTTTGTGGTACAAAGAATGGATTTTGTGTTTCAAGCACAATAATACCTTCTTCGTAAATCAATGTTGACTCCTTGTGTTGTTACAAAGTGTCGCAACCCTAACTTTGGGCTCGCGACCAAGGCAAACGGGTTGCAAAGGTGTGGGCCAAGAAAAAGCCCGAGAATCACATGACATACTCCCGGGAATGTAAGAAAGTGTGAAGGAGTGAACCCTCACACTCCCAAGGCAACTCCCACTTTGGGAGATGGACTCCCGGTGGACTCTTGAAACTTTAGAGAACGATTTGAGGGGTCAAAACTCAATGGCTTGTGGCGTTTTTTATATCATTAAAAAGACCTTGGAACTTAGATGTCTAAAATGGGTTTGTATTGCTCATTTAGACATCTGAAACGCAAGTTATGGCCAAAAGCAGGGTCGGAAGTCAAACTGCCAGTTTGACTCTCGACCAGAAAAAGTCAGGAATCGACCCGATTTACTTAGCTGCAGACAACCTACTACATACCGTTGGAAAGTTGTTGATGAGAGCTACAACTTTGCTTTAGACCGCACTTCAATCCAAGGTTTGCTCGCAAAGTTATGGGGCTCCAAAGTCGCGGGAGTCTCAGCTGGCGCGATTTCGGGACTCCCGAGTGGGAGTCCCGGGAGAGAAAAGCCATTTGGCTGTGGGCCCCGTGGAGAGGTGCAGAGTGTACTATAAGGAGGAAGGTGGTGGCTTCCCCCAAGTCCGGGCCGTGGTGAATCTTGTATGTCCGTGTTGCCCATGGTGTTATGGATCGGCTACAAACAAGTGGAGAATTACAAGACAAGACATGTTTTATTGATCCATCAACTAGTGTTGATCTGCTGAAGAGTTGTTCCCTAGAACATCTCCTTTTATAACCCTGAACCATACTAGTCCCAAAATATCCTAGGCCATGATATTGCCAAAAGTATCCTAAAATATCCTAGGCCATGATATTGCCAAAAGTATCCTAAAATATCTTAGGCCATGATATTGCCAAAAGTATCCTAAAATATCCTAGGCCATGACATTATCCTCTCCTCAAGCGACATCTTCCAGATGGAGCCGATTTGTTAGGATATCGTTGGTGAAACCGATTAACTAAGTCTTGGGCATGAACTAGGTTTCCAGCATGCTCCCAAATAGCTTCAAAAGGAAGATAACCTCGCCAAAAGACAAGGTACAGGAACTTTCCAGAATCTTCTTGGAGTCCAAGACCTCCTGAACTTCAAACTCTTCTTGGCCTTCAATTTCGACTGGAACTGGGGGTTCTCGATGACATTCTAGGATCGGGTTTTCATGATAGGGCTCAAACAAGGAGACATGGAAAACATTGTGGATTTTGAACTGGGGTGGAAGCTCCAACTGGCAAGCCACTAGACCAACCAATTTGGCGATTTTGAAAGGTCCGAGGCGTTTGTAATCCAACTTGGCACATGGGCGAGTGGTAGCAATATTTTTTCTGAGAAGCCAGACCTTGTCTCCAACCTTGAAGTTTGGATGGTCCTTGCGTCGGCAGTCTACTTGCTTCTTTTGCCACTCCTGTGTTAGCTTGAGTTCTGCCATAAGCTTCTGTTGAACTTGTCCAGGCCTCGTGGCCCTTTCTTCAGCCGAGGGGTTTACGGAGTCCCCAGGAATTTCAAGGCTAAACCTGGGATGAAAATCGTAATTGGCAAAAAATGGACTGATCCCAGTCAATGCATGCGTTGTGTTGTTATAAGCAAACTCTGCTTGAGATAGTAGGTCCAGCCAATCGCCCTGTTGGTAGTTCACAGTGCAGCGAAGGTATTGCTCGAGTGTCTGGTTTGTCCGTTCGGTTTGTCCATCTATCTCAAGGTGAAAAGCTAAAGATAGCCGAATGTCAACTCCAAGAAGCTCGAATAAGCGACGCCAAAATTTGGACGCAAACTGAGGACCTCTGTCGAACACAATTTCCTCAGGGAGTCCATGCAGTCGAACAATTCCGTCCAGAATTAACTGAGTTGTTTCTTCTGCCGTGATTGACTTAGAACAAGGGGTGAAATGGGCCATTTTGGTGAGTCGATCGACCAAAACCAGTATTGAATTCTTGGCTCTGACAGTAGGGAGGTCCGTGATGAAGTCCATTGTAATAGATCCCCAAGGTCGGCTAGGAATCGGCAGGGGCTGTAGGAGTCCAAACGGGCGATGCCTAGGAGCTTTGGATCGAGCACATGTATCACAAGACTTGACATACTCCCGTAGCAGCTTGTTCATTTTGGGCCACCAATAATTCCTTGACACTAGTTCGTGAGTTTGTGCCATTCCAAAGTGACCCGTCAGGGTGTTGTCGTGGCATTCTCTCAGGATTTTTAGGCATATAGGTCCTTCGGGTACATAAATCAGGTTATTTCGAAGGAGAAGTCCGTCTTGCTGCTCAAACTGATCTAGATCATCACGATTTGGGTTCCTTGGTCGTTCCTGGAGTTCCTTCGTGATGTTGGTAGCCCAAGTGTCTTCCTCAGTTGCCATCTTAATGTCCCTGACAAGGTTTGAATCTGGGAGGGTGCTGATTGTTGCTGTAACTCAAAATTGCTTGGGGTTGAGTAAAGTCTGGTTCTGCTGGCCGTAGGCCTTATCCCTCGCTCAAAGTTCATATTCTGAACAACGAGATAATGCGTCAGCTTTCCCTTGCTGGGTGCCGGGTTGATACTGAATTTCAAAGTCGAAATCAGCTAAGAAGATAGACCAACGTGCCTGGCGACGATTCAAGGTCCGAGTAGTTGTGAAATAAAGGAGATTCTTATGATCTGTCAGATCTTGTATTCGATGTTGAGCTCCAGCAAGATACGGTCTCCACTGTTTGAATGCCGTGATGATTGCCAGGAATTCCTTATCGTAGACCTGATAGTTGATTTTGGCACTGGTTAGCTTCCGTGAATAGAAAGCAACTGGATGCAACAACCCATCTATTCCAAATTGAGATACAATAGCTCCCAAGGCAAAATCTAAAGCGTCCGTTTCCACAATGAATGGCTTGGCAGGATCAGGATGTATCAAGATGGGTGCAGAGGTGAATGCCATCTTGAGAGTATCAAAAGCAGCCTGAGCCGTTGGATTCCACGAGAAGGGCTTGTCTTTGCAAGTCAGGGTTGTTAACGGTGTTGTGATCTTGGAGTAGCCTTTGATAAACCGACGATAGAAGTTGGCAAACCCCAGGAAGCCTTGAACGTCCTTGACCGAGGATGGAGTAGCCCAACACTGGATGGTCTCGACCTTTGACTTGTCCATGAAAATGCCATTTGGAGAGATCACGTAGCCGAGGAACGCCACTGAAGATTTGTCAAATTCACATTTTTCCATCTTGGCGTATAAGCCATGCTTTCGGAGCGTCGTAAGCACCAATCGTACATGTTTTTCGTGGGTTTCCTGGTCCTTGGAAAAGATCAAAATGTCATCCAAATAGACCACGACAAATTCGTCCATGTACTCCCGGAAGATATCATTCATCAGATGCTAAAAGACTGCGGGTGCATTGGTGAGGCCGAAGGGCATGACCGTGTATTCGAAATGGTCGTAGCGAGTGCGAAAAGTTGTCTTCCATTCATCACCGGGACGAATCCTGAGTAAATTGTAGGCTCCACGGAGGTCAAGCTTGGTGAAGATCTTCCCGATACGTAACCAATCCAAGAGGCCTGAAATCAAGGGCAAGGGATATCGATTCTTTTTGGTTATCTTGTTGAGTCCACGATAATCCACACAAAGTCGAAGGGAACCATCCTTCTTCTTGACAAACAAAATTGGGGTGCCGGCTGGAGACTTGGAATGCTGAATGAACCATTTGGCAAGGTTTTCAGTAAGGTAATCACGCAAGGCTTGGAGTTCCGGTTCCGATAGGCCATAGATAGGACCAAAGGGTGGTGACTGTCCTTCTTCTAAATCAATCGGGAAGTCATATGGACTATGGGCGGGGAGCTGATCAGCATTAATCTTTTCAAAGACATCAACAAAGTCCTTGTACTTCTCAAGAAGTTTGACAGGTGTTGGTTCTAATTGGGGGTTTTTGCTGTTGGTTGGGTTGACATGGATGGCGAAGACTTGAAGATTCTTAGCAGCCTGACAGAAAGGGACAGCTCCATCAATGAAGATCCGGACAGGGTTGGTTTTCTGGGCAGGATTCTTGACAAGATTCTTGACATGACAAGGTTTAGTTCTAACCACCGGGGGGTTCTTGATTGCAGGACTTGACATAACAGACTTGAGAAAACTGGAATTGGTTTCGACCTTCTTTGGGTTCTTGACCACAAGGTTCTTAGCAGGATTAGACAAAGTGTTTTTCTGAGCATGGGGTTCTTGAAAGGTGCACCTTTGTGCGCTGAAGGTGAAGGTTCTAGATCGCCAATCAATGATAGGATTGTGTGCTTATAGCCAAGGCAGACCAAGGATGATAGGAGGGGTGGAGATGATGTTGAAAACAATCTTCTCCATGTGTTTGCCGATACAGAGTTCTAGAGGGGTTGTCTCGTGTGTGATTGCACCAGAAGCAATGGTTCTCCCATCAATAACCTCTACCGGAACAGGGGTTGACTTCTTGACCACAGGGATGTTGTGTTGGGCGACAAATGTTTGGTCGATGAAAAAAGAGGTGGCGCTGGAGTCCACCAATGCTGACACTTGTGGTATGTTTTCTGAAATACAAATGATGTCCACATACTGAGTGAAACTGGGACTGGGACCAACAGCGGAACAGGAGCCTTTGTAAAGGTGGTGTTGGGTGAGATCTAGTCGCACGGCTCCTACTGTGACTGGATGTTCTTGTTTTCCAACTCTTGGGGAGTTTCCACAACTTGTACTTGAAGTTTGACAAGCTTTTGAGGGCACTGGCGAGCTATGTGCCCTGGGTTGTCACAATAAAGACACAAGTTGTTTGTCCTTCGGCGAAGTTTTTCGGCTTCTGTCAAAGGTTCAAACTTAGCTGCGTCGATCTGCATCGTGGTAGATCCAAAAGAGGCAGGTCGGGCAACTGGTGTTGTTTGGGGAACTAAGGCGAACGTAGTAGGCCGATTATTCCAAAGTTGGGCGTTGGAGGTGACTTTGTTTTCCTGGCGACGTTCGAACAGACGATTATCGCACCGAATTGCCTAGGTGATGGCTTCACTAGAGGAAGAAAGGTCTGCGAGTGTCAACAAAAGATCTTGAACATCATCACGGAGCCCACAGCGAAACTGATCAATTAAGGCAGCTTCCCCCCAATTGACGTCGCAGGCAAGCTGCCTGAATTCTGAGGCGTAGACGATGGCCGAACATGTCCATTGTTAGAGGCGACGCAGCCTGTTGGCTAAAGTCCTGGCCTTGTCACTATCCCTAAACATTGCTTCAAATTCCGCCATAAAGGCGTTGAAATCTTGTAAGAGAGGGGATGTTGTCTCCAGGATGGGAGCAAACCATGCTGCAGCTGTCCCAGTGAGTAGGGTTCCAACGAATCCTACACGAGTGGTGTCATCAAAATATCGACAAGGGTGTAATTACATGATCAGGCGTACCTGGCTAACAAAGCCTCAAAATTTGAGGCGTGTTCCATCAAACTTTTCTGGCAGATTGATCTAGGGCTCTAGGGCGACCATTGCAAGAGCAAGAGGTACTAGGGCAGGAGGTGGTGGCTGATTCTGTAGGCGGGTCACCGAGTCTCTAAGCACGGCATTTTCTTGTTGAAGGTGTTGAAGGGCGGCGAGGATTTGAGTGCGATCGATGTTTGATTCTGAATTGTCCATGGTGGTAGTTCTCACACTTTTGTACGAAGGTCTTGATAATGTATTTGCGCTTCCCAATCTTCAAACTCCTTCCTTCAAGATCTCTCAAGTTGTATTTGCTCCACTTCAAAACTTTTGCTTTGATGTCTTTTCAAAACAAACTTCTGTCATAGCAACTTTGCAAAGCTACACTGCTCACATATGACCTTAAATCACTCTAAAATTTTGATGAAACATGAGCAACTATGTCTATTACCTTCTCTCAAAATTTCAGCCCTATTGATGATGACCACAAAGAGATATCACTTTCAAAAGAAACTGACTTCAAAACTGAGACTGAAACTTCAGATGCTTGGATCTCTTTCAATACAAATCAAAATGGCACGAAATTTCTCTCACACATATATTCCTATATGATCTATAAGATCACAAAGTTGCAGACCAAAAAAAGCTTAAACAAAGAAGATATGACCAAAAAATTAAATCTGACACAGAATTTTCAAAAGCTCATAACTCTCACAAAACATATTTTTTTCTTTTGAAACTTTGAGAATAGAAGCAACCTATAGTCTTCTATAATCTCTTCAAGCTGTAGACCCAAAAAAGCTTAAACAAAGGAGATATGACTAAAAAACCAGATCTGACATAGAGTTTTCAAAAGCTCATAACTCTCACAAAACATATCCTTTTCTTTTGAAACTTTGAGAATAGAAGCAACCTATTGTTTTCTATAACCTTTCCAAGTTTCACTCCAAGATACCTCTAACTACTTACTACAACAACAAAACAAACAAACAAGAAGAAGGAGCAGATCAAACTGTTATGGACCGGCTACAAACAAGTGGAGAATTACAAGACAAGACAAGTTTTATTGATCCATCAACTGGTGTTGATTTTCTGAAGAGTTGTTCTGTCGAACATCTCCTTTTATAACCCTGAACCATATTAGTCCCAAAATATCTTAGGCCATGATATTGCCAAAAGTATCCTAAAATATATCAGGCCATGATATTGCCAAAAGTATCCTAAAATATCCTAGGCCATGACATGTGGCTCGTCCTAGTGCCAAAGGTGCTCCAATTAAGCACTAACCGCTTTGTGTGGGTTGTGTGCAGGCCTGTGCTAGTGAATGACACTTATCAATTCTTCCTAGTCCCATCCCAGAGCTCCAACACGCCCCTCTACCCCCTCAAAGTGTTGTGAACTAAGGAGCATGTCCCGACTCCTCCCTCTTCCGTCGTCTTTCACTTGGACTCACATTTGAGTCCTTCAAGGAGTTGGGAATGCGTCACAAAGTCTCCCACTTCAATTTCATAGTAACAATGTGTAAGTAAGATTATAATCTGAATTGGAACACTGTACTTAAGAAACTGTTAGTAGTAAACATTTGTAAACAAGTGGTCAATTTCAATAATCTTTCATAGTACACCTTAATTCATTTTATGAATTCTTATTTCAAATTCTTCAATTGTAAATATACCTATTCATCATTTGCACCATCCAATAACATCTATAAAAAAGATTGCTCTAGATTTATGAATCTACAATTGGGATTATCTTGCATGTAGTTGTTACACTAATTAGATGCATTGTTTTTTAATGTAAAAGTGAACATATTAATTTTTTTAAATCTATTGTTTCACCATTAACTTTGATAGCAGCTTTGAATACTCATACATGAACATCCGGATCATAGTCTTTCTTATACTTAGGATAATTTAGTGGTCTCCTAAAAGGTCTAGAATATGGTATTATATGTTGCACATATGACATTGTAATACCCTTTAGAGGTTTTAAAGGATCTCCTCCTAGGTTTTGTGGTATATATTTAATAGTAATTACATAATGGAAAGGTGTTTTTGAAAATAAGTTCATTAGTAACTCCACATCATGGTCTACTATTATAATTTTCTAGCACCAAATCCAACAAATGTTGCTTACAAAGCCACTAGAATGGCTTCCTTCTAAAGTCTCAACAAGTTTTGTACAAACTCTATTATTAAAAGAAAATTATTTCAACTAATATTGTAAGAATGTCGCAACCCTAACTTTGGGCTCGTGACCAAGGCAAACGGGTTGCAAGAGTGTGAGCCAAGAGGAAGCTCGGGAGTCACATTGCATACTCCTGGGAGTGTAAGAAAGTGTGAGGGAATGAACCCTCACACTCCCAAGGCAACTCCCACTTTGGGAAATGGACTCCCAGTGGACTCTCGAAACTTTAAAGAGCGATTTTAGGGGTCAAAACTCAATGGCTTGTGGTGTTTTTTATATCATTGAAAAGCTCTTGAAACTTAAATGTCTTTAATGGGCTCGCATTGCTCATTTAAACATCTGAAAACACAAGTTATGGCCCAAAAAAGGGTCGGGAGTCAAATTGCTAGTTTGACGCCCGACCAAAAAAAGTCAGGAATTGACCTGATTTACTTAGTTGTAGATGACGTGCCACATACTGTTGGAAAGCTCTCGATGAAAGCTACAATTTTGCTTTAGACTGTACCTCGATCCAAGGTCTGTTCGCAAAGTTATGGGGCTCCAAAGTCATGGAAGTCTTGGCTGGCGCGATTTCAGGACTCCCACGCGGGAGTCCTGGGAGAGAAAAGCCACTTGGATGTAGGCCCCGTGGAGAGGTGCAGAGTATACTATAAGGGGGAAGGTTGTGGCTTCCGCCAAGTCCGGGCCGTGGTGAGTCTTGTGTGTCTGTGTTGCCCGTGACTCATCCTAGCATCAAAGGTGCTCCAACTATGCACTAATCACTTTGTGTGGGTTGTGTGCAGGCCCGTGTGAGTGAGTGAAGCTTGTCAACTCTTCTTAGTCCCATCCCGGAGCTCCAACACACCTTTCTACCCCTAAGAGTGTTGTGAGCTAGGGAGCGCGCCCTGACTCCTCCCCTTTCCGTTGTCTTTCACTTGGATTCACTTTTGAGTCTTTCAAGGAGTTGGGAGTGCGTCAAAGAATTTCATCATTCTGTACAAATACTAGATATACAACCATAATCACATGCATAATATGGTTGGGTATGTCATCATCACAAGAACTTTTTGCACCCCATTAACAATTATCATGAAAAATTATGGTATTTGTCTTCCATGAATGGGTATGCCACTGCTTTTAAATCTTATGATATCTAATAGTGTTCTATTCCTTAATCTAGACATAGACTCTGTACTTCTTAAAAGTTGCAAATCTTGCGTTACTTAGAGTAAGATGATTGGTAGTCATCCTAACTCTCTCTAGTATGGAATGATATAGTCTAATGATTTAGGGTATTCTACCCTCAAAAGGTGTCTTCCATGCATCAACCTTCTCAGTAATGTTACGTATATTTCTATAGTTTTGTAATTGTGTTGTTATTACCACATTCTATGGAATCACTATGAGAAATCATGTTCATCGAAACCACATTTACCTTGCAACTAAAACTCAAAAACAATATTGTGCAATTATCTCTTGGGTATTACAACCAATGTGCAACTATCCCTATAGAAATATTGTGTATTAACAAATAATTTCCACAACAAAAAATCAATTAATCGTATTATAGTTGCAAGTGATTTGAAAATGGGGCTTTTATATGGTAATTTATACACATCATACATACATATGTAGTCAACCATGTTTGACTTTTTCAAGAGTTGCATTGTAACTACATGTGGCAACTATTTTAAAATTATTGTAAATGTGTCACCAAAACAACTATGTTGTAACTAAGTATAATGTACATATAAGTGATCATGCCACATGTCCATATTTCCACCACCCATTATGGAATATTTTTGCAACTACTTTTAATTATGATTCACATTGATACAATTAACCCAACCATTATTGCACCATTCATAAAATACTACTATTCAATTATGTCATGACTATACTACAACTATTTATAATTTAATAAAAATACATAATCATCGGTTATTTATATCTTCATCAAATGTGATCCATTTTGAATGATTTAAAATATTATGGGAATACTACCTTAATCTTTAGAAATCATCTTTGAAATATAAATGAAAAGGAGTATAATAATAAGAGAAACAAATTTTCCAACTTATAGAACATTTTTTTTCCTTTTTTTTCTTTTTTGAACCCTTCCTATTTTCAAAGCTGATAACAATTTTATTTCTTATTATGAAGTTTTCCAAATCATCTTTGAACTTTAATAGTAATAAAACAACATACAAAGTTTTTTTAGGTGTTTCGGAACTAGTCTTTGTAGTATTATGTGGTTTGTTTTTTTAAATTTTTGACCTCCTTTACTTTGGGGGGCCATAAATTTTTCAACTCTATTATGTTTTTGATGGCTTGTAACGCCACAAAGGTTAACTTGAATAAAATTAGTTCAAGTTCTATTTGGACACCAAAAACAATGGAGCCCTCCCCTTGGATATAACTTACCTTGAGTGCTTAAGTGTTATAGTTGCAACTCAATTACAACTTAATTTCCAACTAAGGAATAACTAAAAGATTTAATCCATGTGCTTTGTTTTTGAATCCCATATTACAAATTATATAAAAAAAGTTTGTTTTTTCATATTTTCACATTAAAATACAATTGTTTTGGGATGAGCTCAAAAAAGCTTAACTTGAAGGCAAAACATAAAATTGGAAAAAACATTTCATGTTTAAACTTATATTTTTATGCCTACCTAGGTAGGTCCTAAGTAAATATGTAGGTATTTAGGTTTTAAAACCTACCAACCTATTTACTTATGGTTATGTATGACTTGTCATGGATGTCAATGCCATGGGGTTCATTTTTTTTTAGTGTTCATCCATGACTTGTATTGAACTTGTACCTAACTCTTAGTTTAGTTTCAATTCACTTCTAATTAACTCTTAGTTAACTTTTATTTCATTTTTAGTTCAAACTTAAATAATTTCTCGTTAAATTCAAATTAATTCCTAGTTAATTTTTAGATCAACTCCCCATTAACTCTTAGTTAGGTCCTAATTAACTTTCAATTGAGTTTTAGTTAACTTATAATTGACTCTTAGTTAAGAAGGCTTTTAAAAAGCTTTTTTATTCAATGCACACATAGAAACATCCTTGGAAGCTTCTTTAAACTAGGTCCTCAAAGGGGTATAAATAAAAGTAGGACCCCTCATTTCCTTCAATTTATTCAACATTGGTCTTAAACACAATCTTGCACCATAGCCTTGTCATGTTTTTTATTTGAAAATTAGATTTAAACCTTTCCTTTATTATTTTTTCTTGCAGTTCTTTATGTCCTTGACACGACCTACCTAATTCTTAAAATAAATATATCTATTTATTTATTTATTCAAAAATATAATTAATATGCCATGTGACAAAAAAATTTAATGTGCCATGTCTCACAATTTCAGACCATCGTTAATAATCATAATGAACAGTCGAAATCAATATTTTGAAAAAATTAATAATTCTATGTCAAAAAATCTCCATAATGCCACATGTTAGATTTCAATAAATGGATGACAATTAATGACATTAGCATGACATCATGGGTGCAATGATAATGGAGTTGCATATTAGTTGAAAATGAGTTTTTTTAATAGAGTTGCAATTAGTTGCACCATATACACGATGAGTTGCAATTCTATAACTCATGCAACTTATCTAGTAGTATTCACAACATATAAATATAGCAAGTTGTAAATGTCCTTTACAATTCAAAAATTTAATTGCAAAGTTAGTCACAAAACACCCCTTTTTCTCATACTGAATGGCCAATAAATTATGATCTTCTTCTGGATTTTGGTGGTTCTATGCTTAAATATGGAAATGAATGATCATTGAATTTTGCACATTTTGTTCAATGAATGGACAATCTGTAATTGAATAATCTTCTTATCTATAAAAGCTATAATGACTAATTGTGAGTCTATAATGTTGATCTATGTTTTGACAAGATATTCTACAAATTATTTGTTTTCTTAGTAGTAAGATGGGTTGATGGCTGGGTTTAATCCAAGACTTAGTGGTTTACATTACATTAACCCTATCTACTTGCCGTATTTTAGGTGTAACCATCATCATTGGTGGAGTGTTGTGTTTTGTTTTATTCTCCATTTGGGTTTGATACATTGTTTTAACTATGAAAACCTGTTCATCTAGATCTTTAGTCTATAGTACAATCTTAGCATATTGTGATAATATATGTTCAACTTCATCATTGTCCAAGTCTTCATTCAACTTTTCCTGATTGTGATGGTACTAATTAAGGTGAAGTAGAATACCAAGTAGAACCTCTATTTGTGGATATTATTTCCATACCCCCTTATACTTCTTGATGCATATGTAGTATGTCTTTGGACATATATACATTACCATGTCTTTAAGTTGAGAAACTCATCTCTAATTTTCCCCATTCCTTTTGTTGTAGATCTACAAGGGTAACCTTGATTACATTGTCTCCCCATCCTCAAGTTTAACTTTCAAAAGTTTTACCCTCATTAGCAACCTTGTTCGATCATGGGGTCATCTCATTACTATGCCAATGAATGATTCCCAAGGTTCCATAACTTTTACTAATAGTATCTTATACCTTATACGTTGATCCTTTGTCCTTAGTATTTTTTGCATAGTATATTGTACTCTTTTTGGAGTGTGAAACTATGCTTCATCATTTGCAAATTATAATTCGTCCTCTACTACATTTTTTCTTCATTTTGTCGCATGGCTACTTGATCTAATTGTCTCTACAAACTTTGAGTTACTACTTGATTTATTTTTTATTCCATTCTACCATTCTTCCTTGGAATTTTTATTTTGCAACAAATTCAAATCCTTGCAACAACTATTTGCTTAGATCTAATTCCTAACAATTTTTCCTCACTAATTCAAAATTTGTAGTTAAATTTTTATTTAAAAATCTTTGTAATAACCTTTTTGTACCTATTGCCAAACAATAAAACCAAAGCAATTCATATAACCCAAAATTTTAACCCCAAATTCATTCCAAGGATGGTTGCCAATTGGTAAATCCTAATATTTTAACATCATTTGAATTGTAGAATTTTTGCTTGTAACATGTTCAATTTCAGTCATAAAATCCATAATTAAAATCCATACATAATTTAGAATTTTTTCAACAACATCTGTAATAGCCAAAATATCTGCACAGTTATGATTTGTCATAATTTTGCCACAATTTTACTTCTCATCTGATATAAAGGAAAAACAATAGATCATGGAAAAGTATAGAAAACAATATACAAAATAACGTAGTTCAACAATTTTATGTTCATCCTCAAAACTATTCAATATCTCTAAAAATCATTACTTTATTTTCTTCTATGTTGTGCTCCCAAAAACAAAATAATCAAAAAAAGAGCTTGCTTAAAAAACTCTAAAACCTCCTTTAATCCTCAATTCTCCCGCCTTAAACTAATTTGAATTCCACCTTAATAGTCTTAATTTCACCTACTTTATTTTTATTGAATGTGCTCTATCCAACCTATCCTAAAATAAACATCACAATACCTTTTTGTTATCTTCATACATCCCTATATGCTTATTTACAATAGCATAGTCTTACCCTTAACAATTTTTTAATATTGTGAGGTTTTTAATATATCATTGAAACATGTGAATCAATTTGGAAAATATGCAATGAATAAATGTTTTTCAAAATATCCAATTAAACATTGTAATGGTTTATAAATGGGGTTTAAAACTTTTGAAAATGAATATTTTTTGAAATATTTTGCATAAACCTTGACATAATAGTACAAAGAAAAACTTCAATGTTCTTAAAGATTTTTTTTAGTATTTTTGTAAAAATATTCATAGAATATTCCCCCAAAAGTAGTCCCTTAAACAACAAATGTGGCTTATATTATCCACCTAGATCTATACATGTTTATATAGTTGACCATAGGTATACTGTCACACACAATAATATTACCACAATAATACCACCAAATCTAGGAGGAGATGTTCCTAAACCCCCAAAAAATGTTGCAATAACATTTGTGCAACCTATAATACCATATTCTAAGCCTTCTAGGAGACCTTTAAATTATTTTGAATATAAAAAGGTTTTGATTTTGATGCTCATGTATGAATATTTGAAACCACCATTAAAGTTAATGGTGAAACAATAAATGAGGAAATAACAATTTTTAAAAATTTCATGTTGAAGGATAATGCATCAAATTGGCGTAACAAGTACATGAGAAATCTTCCAAATTATAGATTTACAAATTTAGAACAAGCATTTTGTAAAGGTTAATCAACAATGTAGAATAATGAATAGGGTGTGATCATAATCAAACAAACCAAAAACCTCATTTGACCACATTTACGACTAATGGAACATAAATGAATCTTCTTGGATGAAAGCCATGTTAAAAATTTTTCAAATGAAAAAATGAATAAAACATTAGTTACAAGATAGTTGTAATGTAGTTGGAAGCACAACCAAATGTAAAAATTAGTTGAAGAAAGAACCAATGTTAGTTGCAAACAACAAATAGTCGCAAGTAGTCACAAATTAATTGGTTACAAAAACCCAATTTTCTTCTAGGGTGAAAATCTTCACAAGGTGATGTATAAATTACAACCTTTGTGTTTCTTAACATTCATAACTTCGTTCCATCCTTTAAACATTATCCAGGTAGTAAAGGTTTTAGGGAAATATAATTTTCTTCAAGTCTAAAAATCCTTATGACTATGTCCAAAATAGTTGCTTCTTTTTTAAATGTCAATTCATGGGTCGACAATCGGGGTTGATTTGGTTAGGCAAATGCAACCTGGTGGTGATTTTAAAAATGCATGGTTGATGTTTGATCACATGAAGTGTGTTGAAGAATGGGCCACCATGGTGTGTCATATTTAGGACCCAATGTACTATAAATTGTTCACCATTGCAATTTACGACATGCAATTTGAATACATGCAACACAAAGTGTCATGTGGACAAAAGTCAACAAAATGTTGCTTAGGTTTGGTATTGCTCATCCCAATTTCAAAAGTTTCATGGTGGATAGTGTGTAAGCAATTAGAATGTTAATTGTTTATAGTTTTGGAAATTCCTCTATGAAGATGGTTGGCAAGGAACGAACTTATTTTTTCCATTTGACTCATTCATTTAGTGGACACATGAAAGAATTGATTACATCAAATTCCCAAGAATGGCACAAGGCATTGTGTTACAATTACAAAGCACCACCTCTTTCGAAAAAGTTGATGTTCAATATGTTGTAATTTGGTGTGAGTGGTATGTTTTTGGGGTAGCTCCTAAAAGTGCAATTTACGAACTTAATAATTGGTTGGGTTTCTAGCACTTTCGTGTTAGACAATGGGGAGGATTCATTTTCAACATAAGAAATCTAGCCCAACCTTTGTTACTATCCTATGATTAATTTTTAGTCATAGGTGACATTTGTGACTTCAATTTTAATAATCATGTTGGACAAATCACATATGACACTAATTACAAATGACAAAGAATTTGGAAGAAAAACAAAGTCAATGAAATACTTGATCCTTTTGTCATGTGGCATATTAAATGAATTTGTCCAAAATAAATTTAAATCAATATTTAAGTATGTTGGTTGAATTAGGTAGGTAGGTAAGTATTTACCCACCTAGGCTTACCTACCTATAAAAGTATATAAGTAGATAGCTAGGATTTACATACCCCTATACTTAGACTATACACCTATCTCGGTAGGACCTACTTACCTACCTACATTAAAATCCTATTTAAGGTAGGTTAGGGAGGTAGGTAAGTTGTTAGGTGTAAGTACATGAATATTTATACTTTATTTTGGGGTAAGCCTCTTTTATTGTTTCATCCTATATGCCCATGTATTTTACTGAAATTGTAAAACAAAACACCTTGATTATATATTTTTCAAGACGAGAATGCAAGCCAAAACATATGAAATAAACTTTCTAGTTACAAATAGTTTGTGATTAAACATTTTTAGTCACAAATTACTTCCAACTAAAATGTTTATACCAAATTTTTATCCTCATTCTAATTTTTTTAATTATATAATTAGGCAAGTAAATGACAACCTAATTAACTAATTAGTTAACTAATCAATTCACTGATAAAATTACTAATTGGTTAAAAATTAACTATAAATTAATATAATTTAATAACTAGTCACTAAATAATCAATTAATAAACTAACCAACAAACTAATCATTTATATTAATAATCATTAAAAACATTCATTACATAATTATATCATTAAATAATTAATTATATATTATAGTTATTATCAAATATTATTAAATTTATTAGGTAAATAAGTAATATAAATATTTAATTTTAATTACTTATTAACTATAATGATTTATCAATTGAGTTAATTAACTAATAACTGGCTAATATTGAAACAATTCATTATTAATAACATATTAATTGATATTTTATAAAAATAAATTAATAACTGAAATATAAAATAATTAATAATTATTTTATATTAATTATAAAGAATAAGAACTAAATTTTAAAACTAATAATGTAATTAATAGCTAGCTTAGGCTAACTGCTTTGTTTCTATTTCATTTGTTATAGCTATTTATGAAATATTATAATATCTATTTTGAATAATAAATATATATATTTTTTAGTAATTGTATTTTTCCTTTGAAAATATTTTTTACATTTGCATAATAATTTACTAGATTTCCTTACTATTTCATTATTTATTAGTATTATAAAAAATATAATAGTTATTATAATGTAGTAATACCTAATAATTGATTACTTATAATAAAAATTATAATTATAATTTCAGTAATTATATTGTTATTTTTCTATTATATTAATATTATCATCATCATTTTTATTATGTACTAAAAAAATTATTTTAAATTTTAATCAATGATAGTATTAAATATTAAATATTTATTGAAATTAATAAAATAAATATGATATAATATTATAATAATAATCATGAATGTCATTTGTAATAATTGTAGGAAGCATAATAAAATAGCTTGGATAAACTTTGTAATATGGTTGTAATATATTAAGTAAATATTTTACATAAAACTTTAATATATTCAAAATATACACCTAGTGTAACCATAACATCAAGGCCATTCAATGTTAATAATAATCTTTGAATACATATGTAATATGGCCATTCATATATATTCAAAGTAGACATTTGTAAATCTTAATATACTTAACTACACCCCTTAGAATACACAAAATACACCTTTATATAATCATGGGGTTGCAACTAAATTGGTTACAAATTTGACAACTAATGGGACATAAGTTGTTTTTTTTGGATGAAAACCAAAATAGTCGTAAACTAAATGTAATGTATTATCAAATATGACCACCATAAGAAATAGTCACAAAAATGTCCAATGTTAATCACAAATGACTAATATTAATATGTAATTAGAAATAATGTGGCTATGTTTTGGTTAATTTCTACTAGTGATTTTTTTAATCGTTTGGAAAAGTTCAACAATGAAGAGATTGTAGACATGCTAATTTGTAATATGTTAAAAATAGTTTATAACATTTGGCTATAATAATCTAGAAAAAAAGGTGGATGTTTTTATGTTACAACTTATGATGATTGTTCATGTTTTCAAATAGAATGCCTTGTATAAGGAAAACTTGAATAGTGGGAGACATGGAAAGGGTCCTTACAAAGATGAATTGCAATTGTGACAAGTTAGCCAACTTGGTGACCCATTGGAAATGGTAATTGCCATTGCAAAATACACCCTTAGCTCCTCCTTCACTATGAGGATACTTCATTTGGAAGCTCAAAAGGTTTTTTGGATCCATTAAATACAAGACTAACATACCCCACCTTGCAAAAGGGGATCCCCATAGGCATGATCATGTGAACTTTTCATGATTGAAAGCGAACACAACTTCAAGCCCCTTCATCACTAGTCCAAATTTTCATGCTAGCTAGTTTAGTGGTATTATGAAAGATGAAGCTTTTGTTTTGACTTTTCAAGGATTGAAGGTCCATGAACATGTTTGTGGGGATGGTGTCTAAAGAATTTAGAAGTACACACGAACTTCCAATATTCAATGTTTTCCAATTCAAAGAGATTATAAAGAAACATCAAAATGTTCAAATTATTACAAAGATTGTAATTTGTGGCATACTTAGCCCATCCTACAATGAATTGTACTGTGAATTCAAAGGGTTTAAGCCAATCCATCACAAATTCTAGTTTTGTGCAAATAATTTGAATTGTTGCATTGGAGGAACTAGAAAACAAAATGCAATAACCACTTGTGCTTACAAAATGGCCTATGCAATTAGTGACTAAGTTGATTTAATATGAGGTCACAACCTTGGAGGATACATAATTTTTTTTATATGAAGTGCGAAAATGTGCCCCTCAAACTATTCTTAGGATTGATAATTTTGCCCCTATGAACTAACCTACTAATCCAAATGTTTGGCCAAAAATTGATAATAACAAGATAATCTAACAGGCAGTAACATTGAAGCTTTCAATGTAACAAACAAATGTGGGAGGCTAGTTGAACTTTGGGGGCTAATATTTTGCCACCTATAGAAGCTCTTCCACTAGGGTATGGATAGATCTACATCATCACCTATGGTCTACCTCCTACCACAAAGCAATATGAAGCAACAACTGGAAATTTCCCTACTTACATTTGTAATGACTTCACAACAATGATGGTGTGTTTCTTGGGTGGTCATGAAAAATGGTGCACTGCAAACACTAATATTACATTTTGCAAAGTGGGATGTATTGTGATTAGACAATTTTTCATTCATAATCTAACTTGGAGTTGGAATGGAGAGTAACACTTAATGAGTTGTATTAGGGTTGTTTCTCAAAACTAATTTGGGGTGTCGTGACATGTAGTGTTATGACGATTAATGTCATAAAGGTGTAATCCATAGTAAACTCTACTTAACAAAAAGACTAAAACCAGTCAAAGGTAGAAACTAATCAACCAAAAAGAGATGCATGCATATTATATATAATGCACAAAAGGAGGCTAAAATGAAATTCTCATGTATATTAAATTGAATTGAATCGAAAAGAAGGAAAAAAAACATGGTGTATGTAAACAGTGGATGTGTAATAGCCGCCATGAGCATCTACAAATCCAATCTGATTATGGAGGAAACTTTCCTTATATATTGTTAACAAAGTTGAAACCCTAAACAAGCCATAACCCTAAAACACCTAATAACATACAATAACTTAAAAATGTACATTAACCCTAAGTGCGTACATTAACTTTAAAGGCATGATTGGCATGCCTGTAACCGGCCATCATGTATGAAGCCATGCATACAAGCATGACAATTGTCGTGACGTTCGGTGTTGTAAGGGTGTAAATCCATAGTAAAATTTACTAGACAAAAAGACTAAAACCAGTCAAAATAAAAACTAATCAACCAAAAAAAAAATGCATGCACATATATATAATGCATAAGAGGAGGTTGAGATGAAATTTTCATGTATCCCCTCCTAGACCTAAGCTGGGAAAAGCATGGCATGGTCTAAGTAGAAAGCAAGGTGTTGTAAGGGAACATGATGAACAATAACAAATGCTAGCGAGAACTTGAATGAGTTCCAACTAGAGGTAGAATATTTGGTATCTACCATTACGATTATCATAAAACATCATCTTATCAACATCATCTATCCTTTGACATACCTAACATGGATAATCAAGTGGAGGAATCCAAGTCGACGTGATGATGGTAAGATCCAAGTTCGGTAGGTGGTAGGGCGCACAATTTTTGGAATCATCCCAAATTATGCGTCCATTAGTTCCTTGCAACTCCAACACACCTGAAGGCATGATCCTTAATCCTTAAAATAATGCAAAAAAAAGTGTTTAGAGTATCATTAAGTTGTTGTTGGAGATACACAAAGTCACCAACATCAAATTATTTCACTTTAGGTTTATAATTGCCACTTCATATGTGTGCATACCATAAGGTGTTTCAATGTTATGCAATGAACAATTTTTCCATGGCCATGGGCATAACCCTCTTGAATAGAGCAACCTTCTCTGTGATGAACCCAACCTAAATGGCTTGGGAGTCTAAGTCCACAACCTAGTCCATTTGAATAATAATGGAAGAGGGTGGAATGGGATGTCTCCCAAAAAGTAGAAAGTAAGGATTGAAATGAGACAAAGAAGCATGTTTGGACATCTTGTACATGGCGATGTAAGGTAGGGCCAAGTCCCAATCCTATTGTTCCCAATGAGGCAAATCTTTTGAAGTCCATTCTTGTATGTCTAAACCATCCTCTCTACAAGGCCATTAGTTTGGGGATGATCCTTTGACATCTAACGATGGTTAATGAGAGCATGATCAAGTAGGTCTTGGAATCTCCTTTGAATTATCAGTAAGTCACTTAACACAAGCCCTAAACCTATTTAAGACCTATTGTAAGAAAGCCTAGTTGGTGTTGTGCGATGATTTGTTCGGCAACGCAACAAGCTTGACCCACTTTGAAAAATGTTCAATCATAATCATGATGTAGACATTACCCCTAGAGGTTTGTGGTAACTCTTTTGTTAAATCACATGACAAGTGATAAAACATACCCCAAATAGGGAGTGGAGAAAACGTGAACTATCGAAAGGAGAAGGAAATTCTCACTTTATCACATTGTTCACATTTAGTAATGACATCTCAGACTTGAGCATACATACATTTCCAATGGTAATGAAGAACGAAAAGGCTATGAGTATGCTTAACTCCAAAGTGTCCAAGCTTTGAATGTACCTCTTAAATGAGACCAGGTCGTTCATGTGGTGGAAGAACCACTATGTCGCCTTGTGGTAAGCATCGGACGATGTGATTGTCCTTCCATGAATAACGTTTGGATCGCTGTTGTATGCGATCCCAATGATTTGATGTAACTTGGGGGAGGTTATTCCCCATGTTGAAGAAATTTCAAAGTTTCCAAGTCCTCCCATATATCCACAATGGGATGTTCAACCAAGTTATATTGCAATAGTGCAAGATAACTAGATGCATAAGATACATGTATTGTTGGAATCTTGTCGAAATTTTGCATGGCTTCTGAAAAATCTTCAAAGGTAGTGAAGGGTTTCCACGACATGGTATTTGTTTTCTGATGCGTAATACCAGGTCGGTGAATAACCTTGAATTCATATTCTTGAAGTATAAACGCCCAATGAGTTAACTTACTAGTAAGCTTATCGTTGGTCATGAACCACTTGATATGCTAGTGGTTAGTATACAAAGTGAACTTGGTGTCATAAAAATAGGGCCTAAAATGTATGATGGCCCATACAACAACAAGACACTCCCCTTCGTATGAAGTATAGTTGTTTTCAGCCTTGTTGCTTCGGGATGCATAGGTGATAGCATATTCCTTACCTTCCTCATCAAGTTGGCCAAGAATAACACCAATACTAAGAGCATTCCAGTGAGTGTGTAGAATGAAGACCTTGCTAAAATCGAATAATTTCAAAATGGGGAACTCTGAAAGCTTTTCCTTGAGTGTGTTGAAAGCTTCATGAGCCTCTTCACTCCATGTCCAAGCAACATTTTTCTTTAACAATGTATAAAGAGGATGAATTATAGTATTGAAATCTTGGACATAAATCCTGTAATAATTACATAGTCCGATGAAGCTCCTCAAACATTAGTAGGATTGGGCATCTCTAAAATGGCTACTATTATGGCCCAATGAACCATAATACCATTGGGCAAAATTTTATGTCCAAAGGAAACTATTGAGGTGACATCAAACTCACATTTTTTAGGATGGATTTTCATATTGACTTCATGGAGCCTTTTTAATGACTCCTCAAGATGAGCCAAATGTTGTAGGAGTCCTTTGTTATGCACTAAGACGTCATCTATGTAGCATTTCAAGAAATCTGCCCCTTCGAAAACCTAGTCCATGATTCGTTGAAAAAAAATAGGTGCATTCTTCAATCTAAAAGGCATCACAAACCATTCCCACAACTTGTTGCTTCCATGAAATGTTGTTTTCTTGCTATCCTTTGCAGCGAACACAATATGGTTGAAGCCTTGCTTCAAATCCACAATTATGAAGATGTTTGAATCTCTAAAGTTATCAAACAATTGTTCAGAGATGGGCATGGGGTACCTGTCCTGAGGTGTAACTAGGTTCAAAGGTTTATAATACCCACACATCCTTTTCTCAGTCCATAGTCCAGCTGAATCCTTTTTTGCTAGCATTATTGTAATGACTACGAAATCAGAACTTGATGGCTGAATGACCAGCCTCATGGAACTTTTTGCATCTTTCATCTACCAATTCCCACTCATGCTTGCTCAACCTATGCCTCCTCTGATAGATGAGTGTCTCATTTGTATGGTCTATATAGAATTGCATGGTCTTACATCTACCTAAGTCTTTCATTGAGAATGTGAACACATTTTCATACTTAATTAGCAAGTCTGTGACCTGGTCTCTATCCTTCTTGGTGAACTGGTTCCCTTTAATGAAAGGGTAGTTGGAAACACATGGAATGGAGTTGGAAAGTGTGTTTAAAAAACTTGGTGTATTGGGTTTTCTACTATCCAATTGTGAAGATTCGTAGAAGGTTGTAATTATTTCTTTAAAAATTGATGTACCTCCATGTGTATCAAAAACAACTTGAGTTAAATTACATGGTACCTCCTCCCCCCCAACATTAAAAGTGAAGTGTAGAATGTTGACGATAAGCAAGTGTATTTGGTCAAGGTGCCCCATGTAGTCGCATCATTAGAATTACAAGCTAATTAAATCAATGTTGGTGTTGTGTACGTTTGAAAGAGGACACATGTTACCACTAACCATGTAAGGGAGTTCAGGTCCATGCCTCTCCCTAATAAAGTGTTACGTTCTAATTTAGTTTCCTTGGTGTGACTAGTAGTGCCAATTTGGAACCCTATAGCCCTTTCTCTTTCTTCTGGGCTTGGTTCATCCAAAGTGGTTAAAACATGACGATACACCAAGCTTGGTCCATCTTCCTGAAAGGCGTATGCTCCTGGGAAGGAGACAAAGGTGGGCCAAACACCTCGTGGTTTCTTATTACGTTTGTAAGAAACCAAGGAAGTTTCTCTTGCCTTATAATTGGTTGGCAAGAGTTCTGATCATCCAATATGTGAGACACCTACAAGTTGGGGATTATGATGGTGTATCTCAAAGCCAATTGCAAAACTGAGAGTGGTGCGAGGTTGGTCCACTAGTTACACAGCTAATGCGCATAGGAACTACATTATGCCACATTGAGTAGCAATGGTTTTCCAAGGTAATGCTTGACCAACCTGTAGTGCTCTTGGACTTTCTCCTTCTGGTCAAGTTGAAAAGGGGTGTTCTCAATTACATAACCAAGTGTAGGAGAAATGGATTGAGCCTAGGTAATCAATCGTACCATGTCAGTGAAAAGACTAGATCTTGTGTCACTTAAACCTTTTCCAAATTTAGTCACTGAAAATCCTTGACATTCCCAACTTGAAATGATGAGGTCCACAAGGCCAAGTAATTCCATATGCGTCTTTTGAATTAATTATATGTCAAAGGGCAAAAAAGTGAAATTGGCCTTCCATGCGGTGGTTGCAAATTGTTGTGGAAATTTGGTTATGAGTTCCATCATTCTCAATGTCGCCACTTGCCTTGCAATAGGATCAATGTCTACATAGAAATACTTTCAAACCACCATCCATGATTATAGTAGGGCTTTGAGACCTATACCAATACCACCAAAAAACCCTAGTAATGTAATCCCCTTTTTAGGTGTTGTCCATGTGATTACCTAACAAAGTATTGGTTTAATAAGTTTGCCATGGCTTTCCAAGTTCTCAAAATTAGACAAAGTTTTGACCAAAGGCTCATGGGTTGCTTTGAACCTCTGTAAAACCTCTAATCTGTGTTGAATGTCATTAAAAATCACCTTCAAGCTTTCAATAGCTTGGGTGTAAGCTATCTCTTCTTCATTTCCCTCTATCCACTTGTGGTTAGCTTGTTGGATGTAGGAAATGATGTGTGTTTCCTTGAACATACAATGTTGAGCCATAGGATCATGGTTCCCATGTAAATCAAGGGGTATGCATCCCAGATGGTGGTCATCAATCTCCCAATCCACTTCGTAATACGTGTCGCAACCTTAATTTTGGGCTCGTGACCAAAGCAAACGGGTTGCAAGAATGCAAGCCAAGAGGAAGCCGGGGAGTCACATTGCATACTCCCGGGAGTGTAAGAAAGTGTGAAGGAGTGAACGTTCACACTCCCAAGGCAACTCCCACTTTGGGAGATGGACTCCCGGTGGACTCTCAAAACTTCAATGAGCAATTTCAAGGGTCAAAACTCAATGGCTTGTGGCGTTTTTTATATCATTGAAAAGCTCTTGAAACATAGATATCTAAAATGGGCTCGCATTGCTCATTTAGATATCTGAAAACACAAGTTATGGCCAAAAGAAGGGTCGGGAGTCAAATTACCAGTTTGATTCCTAACCAAAAAAATTAAAGAATTGACCCGATTTACTTAGCTGTAGATGACGTGCTACATACGTTGGAAAGCTTTCGATGAGAGCTACAACTTTGCTTCAGACCTCATCTCGATCAGAGGTCTGCTCGCAAAGTTATGGGGCTCCAAAATCATGGGAGTCCCGACTGGCACGATTATGGGACTCCCACGTGGGAGTCCCGGGAGAGAAAAGCGATTTGGATGTAGGCCCCTTGGAGATGTGCAGAATATACTATAAGGGGGAAGGTGGTGGCTTCCCCCAAGTCCAGGCCGTGGTGAGTCTTGTGTGTCTGTGTTGCCCGTGGCTTGTCCTAGCACCAAAGGTGCTCCAATTATGCACTAATCACTTTGTGTGGGTTGTGTGCAAGCCCGTGTGAGTGAGTGACGCTTGTCAACTCTTCCTAGTCCCATCCCGGAGCTCCAACATGCCCCTCTACCCCTCAAAGTGTTGTGAGCTAAGGAACCACCCGACTCCTCCCCTTTCCGTTGTCTTTCAGTTGGATTCACTTTTGAGTCTTTCAAGGAGTTGGGAGTGCGTCAGTACGCATGTTCAAACTAGTTGTCAATTGTAAAACCTAGTGGAAATAGGGCTCTTACCTAATGAACACATCATAACTAGTGGCATTGGTGACTAAACATTTAACTTATAGGCAAAGCTCTCGATCTATATGTTCAATTGAAGTTAAGTGCAATCAAATCCAAGTTTTCTCGAAGTACCTCTTTTACGCTCCCACTAGTGGTGTGAATTTGCCACATAGATTTCCGTAATTTGAAGTCAAACACGCCCATCTTCTTGGTGAATTGAACTTCAAAAATAACTAGTTGGGCATTTATATCACGAAGTACCACTCTGGGTGTATGTCCTCCCACCTGGATTGATGACTAAATATTGTTGACAATGGCAATTCTGGTGGCGATGGAAGTTTTCTCACTAGGCACTGCCTTTGAAAATGAATGAAAGACTTTGTGGAGAAAATGGTTATCCGCAACGCCTTTGCTTAGTAATAAATCCACAGGTGAAGTGTTTGTAGCTCCTTTTTGATATGTGAATGTAGAATCAAAGGTAGGAGAGCCCATTAGTTTAGCCATGTTAAAACTAATGACTAAATTATGAACGCCATCTGCAACACGTGAGCCTATCGAGTGTCTTTCCAAGGTGTTGGATGGGACCCTTATAATATGTGGATCAAGGACTGATAAAAGACATGTTACAATGTTTAGGGTATCCTTTCGTACTGTAATTATGATGCACCCCTAAGCTCCTTGATGGACTCAATTGCAAGTCTAAAGGTGAAGATAATGGAAGGAGATAGGGCTTGGGTGTGCTCCTTGGCTCGCCGCACTTAAAGGGTAAAAGGGCATGTTAGAGCTCCAGGATGGGACTAGGAAGATTGACAAGCAATTCACTTATTCACATGGACCTATATAAGCTAAATAATAAGTTGGTTACTAAGTAGTTAGAGCACTTTAGTGCACGGATGAACCACGGGCAAACATGGATTCACAAGACTCACCATGGCTCGTACTTAGGGGAAGCCCCACTACCCCCTTATAGTATATTTTGTGCATGGCCATGAGACCAGCACCCAAAGGTCATTTTGTCCCAAGATTCCCAAATGGGAGTCCTGAAATTCCTAAAGTTGGGACTCCTGCGACTTTGGGGGCCCATAACTTTGTGTGCAAACCTTCAATTTAGATGAAGCCTAAAGAAAAATTCTAGCCATGGTCAACAAGTTTCCAATAGTATGTCGCACACCACCTGCACACAAGGAAATTAAGGAGATTTCCGACTTTTAGTGGTCATGAATCAAATTGTTAATTTTACTCCTGACCTTGCTTTTGGCCATAACTTATTTTTTAGGTATCCAAATGGGTCATGCAAGCCCATTTTAGACATGTAAGTTTTAATAACTTTCCATTGATATAAGGAACTCTTCAATCCAATGGGTTTTGACCCCTAAAATTATTCTCTAAAGATTCAAGAGTCTATCAAGACTCTAACTCTCAAAGTGGGAGCTCACTTAGGAGTGTGAAGGTTCATTCCCTCACACTCTCCTACAATCCTAGGAGCATGAGATGTGATTCTTGGTCTTCCTTCTTTGCCCACACCCTTGCAAGCCCTTGCCTTGGTCATGAGCCCAAGGCTATAATTGCGACAAGTTATGGTGTTTAGTTTCAAATCTTGAAAACTAAACAATGGTGTACTCACAAGCTTTTGTGTCAATTCACGCATTTGAAGTTGGCACTCCATAAGCTAATCAGTGGAAAATTGTGTGTTTTCTTAATGTACATGTACTCTTGGGACACAAGAATTTGATGCCCTAGCAGCTTATGGTGTAATAGTCTCCTCCCCCCTTGCCAATAAAGTGCATTTTTCTTCCATGTTGAGAGGACAAAAAAATTGTGGCCTGATTGCTCAAGCTCCTTTAGCCCTGGTAATAGGACTTGAAACAAATGCGAGTCCATTGGTTTCAATTACTTACTTAGTGGTAGAAACTTTGGGTGCCACATTAACCTTTTGTGCAGTGAACTAGGAAGGGCAAAAATAAATGGCAAATTGTGGTGTGAGATTAAAATTGTGTGCTTTGGAAAAAACATACTCCCCAACCATGGCATTGTGTGAAAGGCCGTAGAATGACCTAAAAGGTCCCTCCCATGCTCTTGAACCCTGTATAGGTTGGGCATGACTAGTTGGTTGGGAAGACTTGCCTTTTAAGTTTTCAAGTTGGGCCTTCAATGATTCGAGTTCAGTTTGCAGAGTTTGAACTTGAGCAGCATGGGCTTGAAACACCTCCCTCTTGTCAACATTGTCCTCTTTCTTCTTAGCATTCTTACTAGAATTACTTTTGGTGGGGTAAGCTTGAGTGGAAGGCTAAAGTGCCTTGGCTTTTGATTGAAGGGCAATGGAAGATGTTGGCAGATTTTGCCGTGGTAATTGGAGTTGGTTCCGTTACGGGAACTTAGCCCAACAAACAACTTCATGATGTCCCTCTTTCCCACAATAATCACAAAAAAGATCCTTGGAAGGAATGTTGCACTCACTAGTTTTGTGGGTAAGATTGCACAATAGTTATTAGAAGGTAGGATGGGTGTAGCTAAATGCACTGATTTAGCCCTTGAAGAAGAATGTGATGATCTGGTTGGCGTAATTAGTGGAGGTTGAAGCCTTGAACGTGATGGAAGCCTCATAGTACTGGCCTCATAATGTGCATGAGCTAGTTCCAGCTTCTTAGAAATGTTGTACACATCCAACAAAGTGTACAAGTCTCCAAATTTTGTCAAAACCCATTGTAAAACCTATGCATGGAATGTTAAAATACCTTTCAACAAATGAAGATACTA
Source organism: Sphagnum tenellum (assembly GCA_963921925.1). Lineage (NCBI taxonomy): Eukaryota > Viridiplantae > Streptophyta > Sphagnopsida > Sphagnales > Sphagnaceae > Sphagnum > Sphagnum tenellum. Next base: position 828,574 of record OY998148.1, on the reverse strand, counting down.
ATGGGCAACTTCTAGGTTTGTGATGCTCTAAGTATCCTCTTTGAAATTGAGAAGCCTCCTGTAAAGCATCTTCAGGGTTCCATCCTTCTATTGAGAAAGGTGGTGAACTGTAATTTTTTTTCAGAACTCTTAATCAAAAATTCCATTTCAAGAACTCGAAAAAATTCCCCCTTTGCATTAACAAAAGCTGGTGCATCAATGGTGGGAGGGATGTTTGCGGTAGCAACAATGAATTGTTGAGGAGAAATGTTAATTGAAGTAGATACCAGATCTAGATTATTGGGCACAATCCCATGATGTGGAATGGCAACTTGGAGTGCTGCTTGATAGGTGGTGGTGATGGTTGTGGCATAAGTTGGTTGGGGATCTAGGTGATGCCCAAAATGCTCGGAGAATTTTACTCATAGACATCCAATGCCTCATAGTGCACATAACGGGCTAGTTGTTTGAATGCGAATGCCTCAATGTAATTAGTGCCATACTTGAGCTCCAATTCACAAACCACAGTTAAGAAATTGTTTGAACTCCTTCAAAGAAATGGTACTTGGCATTCCGTTGAATTTTTCAATTCTCCCAGAAGAACTCTTGACCTCCCTGGTGTATATAGGTGTAAATGTAACAACTTGTAGTGGAATATATGGTGATGGTGTGAAAGCTACTGCGGCAATAGGCGTACCCCACTAATTAACCCTTCCAAATGGACTCTGATGTACCATTGATGTAGTGTAACTTAAACTTGAATTCCTGGTAGGAGTTGTACCGGATGACGGTGGTGTTATAGACGCTTGATGGTACTGTCGTGAATATCGTGAGCTCAAAGAAATCAACTCAAATGATTGTGTGTTACTTCATAATTGATACCTTAGCTCTGGCTAAGTGATAATGTTGTCATCATCCAAGGGCATGGTGTTGTCCCATGCCCCAAAATTTTGTAACAAAACATAGCACTAGCTACAAAGTTCAGTAATCACCAGTGTTAAATGACAAAGTAGAGGAAGAAAAAATTTCATATTTATGTATTAATAAGATTACGTAAGTGCATGTATTAATACAAAAGTAATGTAGATATATGTATTAATACGAAATATGTAGATGTATGTATTAATATGAGATTGTAATTGTAGTACAAGCATAGAAAAAAAAGAAGAATTAACAACTCAAGAACACAAAAAAATAGTAAACAAAAAAAAACCCCAAAAAACTGAAAGCCAAGAAGGAAAGAGACCAAGACAAATTTGTTGCTTTCAACATTAAGCAACGAAGAATAGTTTTTTTAGAATTGAATTGAATTGAATAAAAAAGAACAAAAGAAAACGTAATGTATGTAAATGGTGGCCGTGTAATAACCGTCGTGAGCATTTAGAAATATAGTCTAATTATGGAAGAAATTCGCCCTGATAAAGGAATTCTAGAAAAACTAACAAGAGAAGGGAAAAACTTGGCCTTTTATACAATTTTCAACAAAGTTAAAACCCTAAACAAGCCATAACCCTAAAACATCTAATAACATATAATAACCTAAGAATGTACATTAACCGTAAGAGCATACATTAACCCTAAAAACATGATTGACATGCCCGTAATCGACCATCATGTATGAGGCCATGCATACATGCATAATAAGGGTGCTTAGATTTGTGACAAAGAAGAATTAAACTCAATTTGTAAAGTTGAAAAACTAGTAGGATGTGCAAGATGATTTGTCCCATGTAACACATAATGAATTGAGATATTTATTCCGTTTGTGCAAATGGGAATTAGGCTATTTGCTTTGGGTGTATGTGTGTGTAAAGGATCCCAATTAGTAATGGGTGCATTGATGGGTGGGGCACCATAGTTTGAACCTTTTTATCTTTGTCATGCATTCTACGTCATGTTTTTGTGTCTTGCAAATCAATAAAAGGGATATGCATGTTTTCCATTCAATGATAAAAATCCATTTAAATATTATTGAATATTCTTTTGAAATATAAATGACAGGTTGGAAACATCTAACCCATAAAATAACACTAGTATTTTTCCAACAAAAGTGTGAATATCTAATGAAGAAGTTGAGGGTTTTTTGAATGATTTTTGGTTGAGACATTTTTTTGTTGTCCCCCCAACTTTGAATGGAGCCAATTAATAGTGCAATTGTGTTGGCTTTCACATTTCATCTTGATTCATTCATACAATGAATGATTTTATTATCAACATAAACTTTTTTCACCCACCTTTCATGTTTAAACCTTGTCAAAAAAAAAGTTCCATTGGATTTATTCATCCAAAAACCTCTTTGAGTGAAAACTTTTATCCTTAAATATTACCTATTGCAAATTCATCCATGATGATGTGGCAAAATATTTTGCCACATTAATCAAGATTTAGCCATGTCAATAAAGATTCTATCATGCATGGCAATGAATACTCTTGAAATATGTTGTCCACATCATCAAAAGATTTTCCAATAGGTTCCATCTTGCTCACCTACTCATGTTCACATTCACACACTCATAAAATAATGTTGTTGGGTCCCCATGATCATTCATTGTCATGTTGATCATGTTTTGTTCTAAATAACATTTGTTTTGTTTGTTGTGTGTTTTGTTTGTAAATGCTTATATCCATGGAGAAAGAAGAAATGTGGGTGCCTAATTTGTATGTTTTGACAAAACAACACATCTTGGGTTTTGTGACAGATTTAAAAAATGGTATTGTTTTTTTCAACTATGTTTATAATTGCTTGGTCGCAAAAGTTACTATGTAGTTACAAAGGACATCAAGAGTCCATGTGCCATCATGGTTTTGTGATTATAGTCAATATGATTTCTTGTTCAATTTTTGGGTAATTATATTTATATTTTTGAATTTATATTAATATATTTTAATGATTTAAAATTAGGAATTCAAAAATAACATTTATTTTTATAATTAATAAACACTAATAACAATTCAATTTTCTAATGATGATGATGTGGCATGCCAGGTGAAAACACAAAGGTGGAATATTTTTTGGCATTTGTGGAATACATATTAATGTTAAAATAAAAGTTCATTTTACACTATATCAAAATATTTTATATTACACAAGTCATATGGCAAGGTTAAACATTTTTTTAGCTTCTAGATTGTAGACAACTATATAAAAAATGAGATTTTACATTATTAATTGAAATGAAAAAAAATAATGAAAATTTCCATATTTCATTGTATATTTCAATTTATGGTTTTCAAAATCTTTCAAAATTGTTTTCCTTTGTATCAATGGCATCACATTACTTTCTATGTCAAAAAAAAATCACTAAACTAAACATTCTAAGAAATATAATGAATCCATAATCATATGATATGGACTATGACGTTGAATTTTTGGCATTTTAAAAGTCCAGTATGTTATGATAATTCAAAATCTATTCATGAAATTCATACATTGTAATCATGTCACATATAATTTATTTTTTTTGAATCCTTTTCACATATTATTCATCTATATTTTGTTTCATTGCCCATGATTGATAATCCAACATGTTATGACAAGATTATGTATTTCACCTTTTTGTGCTTTCACCCTACCATGTGTCAACAAGGTTTTACAATGAGTATTCAACTTCATGACACTAATTTCAAAAAAATTACATTTATTAATTAGTAAAAAATGTTCATAATGCTAAAACATGTATTTTATGATTTGTCTTATACAACTATAATGTCCAACATGATTAAGAAAATGATTAAGAATGTCTTTAACAATTAGTAGTCAACCTTATGATTCATGCAACTAACCAAAAAACAATAAATTCTACAATCACATATGACAAATCATTTTATTCATTACGTTTAGTTTAAATAACCTAGTTTACTTTTTAGTTTTATCACAATTTAACCAAATTAAACCATGTATTGTTTCAATAGTGAACTTTTTTTTTTTCCAAATTTAATTAAATATAACCATAATATTCAAATTTAGCTTAATTATTCATTTTTAAACCATGTTTGGCATAAAAATAATGTTTAGTTTCATTTATGTTAGTTTAGCCATGTTTAGATTAATTTTGTCTATGTTTAGCCTAAATTAACCTATTTTAGTTTATATTTAACCTAATTGAATATGCTCTAAGTTAATCTAGGTCTAGCCAAAAGCCTAAGTAGTCCTAGCTAAACTAGACTAAGGTAATGTACTTTTAGCATAGGGAGGCCTAGGTTAACCTAGGCTAGGTTTGTAAGTAGTCTAGGTTGACTTCATTCATCCTAAGTCAACCTAAGGAGGTTTAGGTTAATTTAAGCTAGAGTGGCTTAATTTAATTTGAAGCAAAATTTTTTGATCTTTATATATATTTTTAATAGACTTAGTATTAAAAAATGTGGCAATGTAATGGATGAAGACTTGAACCCCAAAGTGGAAGTTAAGGGTTCAAGTCTTTATTCTTGCAAATTTTGGTACCTAGGCCACTTAATTTTAACTACCTAGGTTAGGAGGCTAAAGTTTGTTTTTAACCTATGCCACCTAACCTAGGTTACCTAACTTAGGCTAACTAGGTTATGTAACCTAGGTTGACCATGTTAGGTTGACTTTTAACTAGGCTAAACTAGGTTGATTTTTGTTCATGTTTGATGACTCATAAGTGAACATGTGTTTACAGATTTTTGACACATGTCATTCATCTATGAAAACATCTTTTGTAATTCTTAGTTAAGTAAAATGACTAGGTTAACATGACATGCATTTTACATGTCAAATCAAAGTTAATAATGACATAAAATTTTAATATTATAGGAAAATAAAAAATCTTAATTAATAAAAATGACTGTGTTTCTACAACTAAATGTCCTTTGCGACTAAATAAGTGAAACAACATGGGTTTAGTAATTCAATAGTCACTAGTTGCAATGTCCTTTCTAATTAATACATAGTCATAAAAGCAAGTTGCAAAACCCAAAATGTATTCTTTTGTATTGATGAGTTTGCAAGTTTATCATTTTTGTTTTATTCTTCATGGTGGATTGAAGGGTTGTGGTTCCAATTGGTTTGAAGGATGTTATGTGATGTGGAGTTTTGACTATAATAAATAGGATGATTTTCACAAGTCGAACATTTTGTTTTATTTTGGCCAAAGCTAAATACTGATCAAGATGATGATACATGCGTTGTGATTGATTCTGAGTTGCTTTATCCACACTTACTTTAATGCTCGATTCCTTGGATACTAACGCTTTTTGAAAATAGATTTTGCGAAGCAAAAGCTTCCTGCGCTCAATTGCGTATTCTATGAGGACATTTAAAACATAGATAACCTTAAGGCTACAAGTCCTATTATATGCAAAATAAATTTTGTGTTGTGGTTGTAACTTGTTTTCTTTAGGTCATGATCATTCTAGTTCCTTTCTTTTGGCTAGACTAGCTTCTATGATGTATGAACCTACAAATTGGAACAAACTCACAGGGGTCAAATTTGCAGAGGGATCAAATGGTGAATGTGAGGCAATGAAAAATATAAAATGAACATTTTTATTTATTAAAGGCAACCATTAGTCAGTGAGGAACAATGTATAAAGTAGTGGGTGCAAGGATGTAAAAAGAAAATTCTATAACCCTGCAAAAAACCATTCCAACAAAACAAGCCATGAATAGATGTAGCGCTGTTCACCACCACTCTCCTTGTACAAGAAAACTCAGTTATTTCTCACAAAGATCATAAAAGACTGGGGGTTAGGCCATTTGAGTTAGAGTTGGTAGACAATAACGAAAATGGAAGAAGATGAAAGATTCTTATGCTCCAGATGCAAAAAAAGAGGACAATACTCAAACTTGTAGATTAATAATTCTGCACCTTGCAATCAAGTTCGATAAGCTATCAAAGGTGATAGGCACCAAAATGTACATTTTTGAAAAAAATCATTAATCCAATGATGGCTTATTATATCACACTATCTGCTATTGATAACTTATTGACAGCATGCCACATTATTAGGACATGTTAGCTACTTATAAAAAAAGGTTTCCATAGGTGAACAATGTTTGTTAAATGACAATTTATGATTTTCATTACCTATGAGTGTGAATTGACGATATGGTTGTATGTCATTATTCACAAAATGGATTTATCAGACAAACAACTGTCAACATGCTTTAAAGGTACATTGGGCATTAATTATGAAGAGTGGTGAAATGACATCCCAATAACTAAAATGTCATTAAGCAATCTTATGGCAGTTGCACATCAAATATCGTACCAAATATGTACACATATTTGCTGCAAAAACAGAACAAAGAAAGAACAAACATGAAGCACATGCAGAAACTTTCTTTGAGAGGGTACCTTACATCCATGAATATCCCTAGTACAAAAGAGGAGTATTGTGCCAGCTCCTCATAGAGTGGGAGGAAAATTATGCCTTTGTATAGGTGTAAGATCCCTGCCACTCTTAAGCTGATAACTGTAATGCTCTTGGCTGGTTGTTTAACTCTAGCAGGCACAAGGTCTTATAACATGAAATTTCCATAAGTTTCATTTTGTTATTGACAATTTTGTTTTACGATTGGGCATTCTAGTTTATGATCATGATTTCATGGTATCATTGTCTCTTCATCCAGAACTTCATGGCTTCATCAGATGCGCATTACATCGTGCAATACCCTCAGGCCGCAGCATTCCAAAATAATAGGCTTTTGGCCTCTGGTCTTGGGGGCCCATTCTTTGGAGAGTGTCCTGGCCCTTGAGTGTTACCCTACACATAAGAAGTGTCCCCTCCTACACCTGGTTTTCTATGAATGTTTAAGTTCATGTTTAAGTTCACCTTGTGAATTACTATGGGTAAAGCCCATAGGTGACAATATTCCCAGCTGACTCAGCTACCACTGCCCCGTCACTCTATAATTGACATTTTGACCTGAAAAATATGATTTTGACATATATAAAGGATTTTTCAAGAAAAAATGGCCCAAATCTGCCAGATTTCAAGGCAAAAAAATCCAGAAACACCAGAAATATATGATAAGTTCCAGCAGGTAGCCAAGAATATAGAAGGATGTGTGTTTTTTTAAAGAAAACTTTCATATCTGGTATGTAACCAAAATTGGGTAAATTATTTCCTGGATGATCGCCACCTTAAAAAAATTCACAAAATCCTTTTAAAAAAATTCTGCCACCGCCTCATCCATCCGACGCCCTATATTTTGGGAATGCCCGGGCGGGCTTTACCTTAGACGGACACCGAGTTGCTGGACCAGTTTCGCACCTTGGCGACCCCTGTAAGAGCAAGCTTGGTACACTACCAAAGTGGTCACAAGGAGAGTTGTAACCCCGACGGAAATTGCACCGAGAAGGAGCTCATATCGAGTTCGTTGAAACGAGTTTTCACTTCATTCCACAAAAATAATTTTTGTGAAGTAAGTGAAGTTGCAGCAGCAGAGTGGCAGTCGGGGTTTTGGATCCAAACTCGTCACGGCACGGGCGGTGATGGCGATGGCCGACTTATTGTTACGAGTCCGTTTGCAGCTCCCACACAATTTCTCCTCTTGTTCTCCTTTCGCAATTACGCCTGTTCAGTTCATGCACTCCATGCCTTTGGTGGTAGCTGCGGGCGGTGTTTGTTGTGATATCCGTCGTGGGGGTGGCGATGGTGGTAGAAAGTTGGCTATGGGGATCATGGCTTCTTCCTACTTGCCGCGTGCCTTTGCGCGTTGGCCAATGCCGGCCCTCAGTTCCGGAAGCGGAGGATCGGCGGCATTCGCCCACCTGGGGAAGAATTCCACAGGGGACAGGTTCGTCCTGAATGCGGCGGATATGGGTGTGACAGGAGCTGTGGTCGATGCGGCAGAGGAGGTGGAGGATAGAGTTGTTGCCAGTGACGAATTTCGGTCCACTGCGTTGATTTCTAGCAGAGAGCAAGTACTGAAGCGTGAACTTTTTCCCCCCCTTTGAGCCGTCCTTCCGGCATCTGTTGTTAGTCGCAACCCTTCCTCACGTATTGTGTTTCTGTTGCAAATCTGGAGCTAGAATTTGCCGGATGATGGGCAGCAGTACAGGGAAATTTCGCGGGATGTTTGTTATCTTTGAAGCGATATGGGTGCGAGAAACCCCTGCTATGGTGACTCTTAGGGTTTACGAAATGCTGCCTGGAAGGCTGTTCAAGAGGGAAATGTTGTTTTGCTCTCTTGGGAGTCGCATAGTAGTCTTGAGGGAGCAAGAACCTCTTCTTTTGAAGTGAAAGACATGAATACGGTTAAGTGCAATTGTTTTGGGTTGGAGTTGGCTTGTGGTGAATGGAAGTAGCAAATCTGGTGGCCGTGAGGAACAAGCTACAGTAACCCAATCTTAGAGCAATGGCAATGGCATAGTGTCCATTGGTTTTTTCTCTTGTATCTGTTTGCAAGGACCTGAGATAGTCAATCCAGGAAAAAATTGCTTGAGCAAGAGCATAGTATATACTCCACACTAGGTCGATAAAGAATGTCAGAGTCTGGGATGTTGAATTCTGAATTTGATCCAGATTTCAGGTTGCCAAGTTTGAACAATTATCATATCATGAAAAGGGAGAAGCCAGTGACAGTTCCTTCTTAAATGCCAGCTAATGCTGATGTACATTGGCAACCAGTACAGTTAGGAGGCTTGTGAAGCAAGCAAGCAATCTGTGTCACATGATTAAAGGACATGAGTGGGTTGGATGTGCAGTATGCTGCAATTTACCGGAGATCAGTGGAAGATCCAGATGGTTTCTGGGCAGATATTGCTTCTCATTTCTACTGGAAGACAAAGTGGCAATCAGAAGATGGGAAAATACACTCAGCAAACATGGATGTTCGCAATGGGCAAGTTGCTATTGAGGTATGCAGTTGATGTATTTCCTAATGAGTCTTACTTCCCAGGTACCCTTTTATACTCCAGGACCCTCGTTTGTAATAAGAGTGTCATAGGTCCATGCAAAGTGTCATTGGAGACTTCTTTGTCAGAAACTAAGGATTCAACTGGAACCCTTCTCTGTTGACACAAGCAATCTGTCTCCTGCTGTCCTTTAAATTCTGGCTGCTTGTTTGGAGGGAATTTTTGTTACCATAGTTTTTAATAGTCGTTGTCGATGTTGTGGAGCTGACCTTGGCAATCACTTGCATTTCCTAATCTATTGCCCTGTTATGGTATTAAAACACCAAAAGCATGGCATTGCTATGTTGCAATGGTTCAACTGTTGTGTTATCAAAACACTAAAAGAATGGCATTGCTATGTTGCAGTGGTTCAAGGGCGGGAAAACCAACATTTGCTATAATTCTTTAGACAGACATGTGGAAGCAGGCCTGGGTGACAAAATTGCATTTTTCTGGGAGGGCAATGATCCTGGAGTGGATGATAAGCTGACCTACAAAGAGCTTCTGGAACGTGTTTGCCAGGTACTCACCATGTGTTGCTTTGAGCTGTGAGCTTGCAGGGTAAACTTAATCATTTTTCAAATGGTTGTGTTGCATGGAAATGTGGTTTTAGTAATCTTGTGCAAAAGCTTGTTCGTTCTTTTTGACAAAGCTTTCTAGAGTTCAGATATAAGGCACAGGAATGATGGCTACTTTCTGCCTATGTTCTTCAGCATCAAATCTCTGTCTGTTTATGATTGTCTGTTGAGTTCTTGACTTCAATTTGCATGACTCATCTAAGAATCCCTGCAGTATCAATCAGACTTGTCTGAATTCACAGGTCTCTTGCTTCCAAAATTGCAACAGAAGCTCAGGATGCAGATTTTCTTCTACTGGTTTGCCTGACAAATTTGGCAGATTATTATATGCTTATCTACAGCCACTGCTGGAGCTGATGAAGTCAGTGGGAAGTCATGGCAGCTAGTCCCTGCCATTCATGGTGATGTTTGGATAGTTTGTGAGTGAAACTTATAAGGTTATGGCCACACTCATTCTTTTTGTGTTACTCTTTTTGCTGGAGTGATGCAACAGTTACCTTCAAAGTGTTATTGTGGAGTCTTCTCTGCCATCTCATAGATATGCCTCATTGGAACCTTTTGCAGCTTTCAAATTACCTGCGGGATCAGGGAGTGAAGAAGGGTGATGCAGTCGCTATTTACATGCCCATGCTTGTTGAACTGCCCATTGCCATGCTTGCTTGTGCACGTATTGGAGCTGTTCACTCAGTAAGAATTTGTTCCTTTGTTGCACGTCATCGTTGCTTCTGGCATGATGTCATAACCCTCTCTGTCTGCCATCATGTTGAGGTGTAGGGTGATACAGCTTTGGGACATATGCTGTGCATGTTTCTGCCTTCTGGACCAGATCTACTTCATTGTTATTTACTCCACACTTACAAGGTTGAGGTGCATTTATGAGCAGGTAGTCTTTGCTGGGTTTTCAGCAGAGGCACTATCACAGAGAATCTTGGACTGCAGGCCCAATATTGTACTGACAACCAGTGGTGTCCGTCGAGGTTCCAAAGTTATCAAACTCAAGGAAATTGTTGATGATGCCTTGCAATGTGTGCTCAGTGAAGGGTTTGCAGTTGGTATGCCCTTTACAGTAGTACACCAGTCTGTAAAATGTCTTCTCTAAAATGTTATTGTCTCCAGAGTAATATGAAGAGCACATATGTCCCTGTGCCTCCTTCGCCTTTTACGAGTAGTCCCCAATTTCTTGCACTTTGCCCAATAGCCCATGAACTTGGGTCCCATTTTGTTGCAGTGGTCAGAACTTGTGTCATTAGAACATTTTTTGCTATGAAAATGCATCAACATTAAGAATGAGGCAAGATCAATGGTTGTGATTTTGCCATGAAAATGCAGCAACATTAAGAATGAGGCAAGAAAGGGGCCACACAAGCATTAATGGTTGTTATGCACAGGTACATGTTTGACATATGCAAATGACTCAGCAGTCAAGAGGGAGGACACAGCATGGCAAAAAGGCCGAGATATCTGGTGGCAGGTTGTTGCTCCCAGGAATAACATCTAACCTCATCAAGTTCTAATGGTTTGTACATTTGATATGTTGTTTTTTCAATTGTGCATCTTAAGGTCTACTGACCTGTTCACTACCCTCTCTTCTATCTTCTGATCTTATAGCCGTGGATAAGTCTCTGTTGGATTCCTACATCAGAGAGATGTCATTCTCTGTGTGGAAATACTGCCCTTTCAGCAAAGATTCATATTTATGCATAATTGGTCTATATTGCTGATGATGGAACCTGTTTTGATGGAATCTCCTTACCAATTGCTATGACAACTATTGGGTAGTTGTCATCTTTTCTGATATGAAGATGAAACAAACATTGCAGGATGTTGTACCGAACTATCCAAAGGAGAGTGCAGTGGAATGGATGGATGCAGAAGACACTCTGTTCCTACTTTATACAAGTGGGAGCACTGGGAAGCCAAAAGTACATTCAACTGAATTCTTGGCTCTTATTCTGGAGCCTTTCACAAAATCTCCTGATGACAAGAGATAAAGTTTGATGCATGATCTATCTGTCATCACATGAAAAATGCTATGAGAACTACTTTTCTCTCATATTCCAGTCTCTGTCAAATAAAAATTTCATGTTTGACAATTCATGCCTAGTCCATAAAGTGTACAGAATGAACCTTTTGTGATTGTAGGCTGCATGAAAACTAGAGCACTTGAACTGGGAAAGAAAAGTGATGATGTCTGCATGCTTATAAACCACTGACAATTTCTTCTGTGTGTCTCTTTTGTCACAAATTTGCAGGGTGTATTGCACACAACAGGAGGTTATATGGTCTATACAGCTACAACCTTTAAATATGCATTTGACTATCATGATGATGACATTTATTGGTACTTCTTCTATCAACTGTAGAAAATGGTTAATTGGTTTCTAAAATGTATTTTTCTTATGTATAACCTCTGGTAGTTGCCCACAAGGTGGCAAGCTTTGGGAAGTGTTCTTCCCAATAAATCTGGGTGAATACCTCCTGCTTGTATCAAGTCTTGAATATAAGAGGTCCAAGAGTGATGCATGAAGATGAGTACATCTGAATATTCTTGCTGCAAAGTTTCATCAGACAATTGTGTCCTTTATACAGAAACTTGTGAATGTGCAGGTGCACTGCTGACTGTGGGTGGATCACAGGGCACAGCTACCTTACATATGGCCCATTACTCAATGGTGCCTCCATAGTTATTTTTGAAGGGGTAAGTATCTTACAGTTCATGATGTGCTGTGCTTAGTAGAATACATCAATTAAGGTTGTACAAACTGGGGTTGTTGCAAGTCTGGTGCGTCTCAGTCTATGTATGATCAAAAGCAACAGTTATGTCCAATACTTAAGCATATGTTGGTTGGTGGAATAAGCTCCTGGGTTTGAGCTTGGAAGCATCTGTGGTTATGTTATGGACAAGTTGCTCAGGTGATTTGGACATTTGAAATGTGTTTTCTGATGAGAGATGAGCAGTGTTGGTTCTGTGCATCTGATCCCTCTACCCACTTAGACTTGTTTTCATCATTCTTTTCACCAAGTGATTTCCAAGTAGTTGGTGTGAAGACTATGTCATACTCTTTACATTAGATGGATTGGGTGGAATTTATGGGCAGGTGCCAAACTATCCAGATGCAGGACGTTGCTGGGAGATTGTTGACAAGTATAAAGTTAGCATTTTCTACACTGCTCCTACTGCAATCCGCTCTCTCATGCAGTCTGGCAATGAGGTATGTTAGTGATGCAGTTGATTCACACTGTTTATGTAAGTCTTTGCCTTGACTTGGAAATTCTAAGTGTTTGTTGCAAGGCAAAAGAAGTATAGCTCTTTTTCAAATTGGGGACACTCATTCACAATTTCCCTCCTGTGGTGGAAGCCAGCTGATAATGTATCATTGTAAATTTTGTCAACAGCCTGTAAAGCGGCATTCACGGAAGTCACTACGAGTCTTGGGGAGTGTGGGAGAGCCAATCAATCCAAGTGCTTGGAGGTAAGGCACTGTAAACCTTTCCTCCATTTATCTCCGTCCAGGGTGTATTTCCTTGCTTGTCTGTCCATTTCACATTACATCAGTAAGGATGGACCATATTGCAAAACAACTTGCAGTAACGAGAGAGATAACATTGAATAGCTGTCCATGCTGGATCTTATTTCAGCAGTCCTCTGCAAATGAAGATACTGTAAAGCCATTATGGTCAATTTGGTTTATTGATTTGCAATGCATGTATGGCCAAGCCCATGTGCACTTTTGTTAGTGATATTCAAGGAGAGATGTTCACATTGTTTGGGGCAGGTGGTACTATGATGTGGTGGGTGATGCACGTTGCCCTATATCAGATACCTGGTGGCAAACTGAGACGGGTGGCTTCATGGTAAATGTCTTTGACATATTGTGAGAATCTCTGTCTAGGAGCTCCACTATTAGAAATTAGATTGTTTAGTATTTGTGTATCTCTGCTAAGAGAAGTGGATGGTGCTGTTGCTGTCCAGATCACACCACTGCCAGGTGGTTGGCCACTGAAACCTGGCTCTGCAACCCTCCCATTTTTTGGTGTCCAGGTACATTGCAGTAGTCTTCAATTGCAGTCAAGTCTTCAATACAGTTTTGTCCCCAAGTCAATGTACTATAATTTGTCAGTTTGTATGTTGAAGGTCCAGAGCAAGTGCCACACACTCTCTTAGAGCACTATATTACAGATTCTTCTTATAACTTTCTCAGCTGGGAAAAATTCAATGTGGTACCTGTTCTCTGCTATTCCTATCTGGCAAGCTGGCTCTCCAAGGTACTAATACATCTGCTACATTGACAGCCAGCAATAGTGAATGAGAATGGACTTGAGATTTCTGGTGAGTGCAGTGGCTACTTGTGTATCAAAGCACCATGGCCTGGCATGATGAGGACCCTTCAAGGAGATCATGCACGCTATGAAACAACATATTTTGCACCATTTAAGGGGTTTTACTTTAGTGGTGATGGTTGCCGCAGGTCAGTTGTTAGTTCACATATAGTTTCCTTCACTCGACATTGTCATGGTATCTGGTCAAGGTTTCACCAGGATATCAGGATATCAGAGTTGCATCTTTTGATCATATATCAAATAGAACTTTGCCCATATTAGCTAAATAGCATGGCAGATAGGTCAAGTTGAAACTCTGTTTGTTCAACCCTGGGTTGTTTTGTTGAGAATTTTTGGTGCTGTGAAACTCTTTAAATCATGTTTTTATCTCTCTGGAGCTTTTTGAAGCAAAATTGATCCTGTTGGCAGGGATAAAGATGGCTATTATTGGCTCACTGGACGAGTTGATGATGTGATCAATGTCAGGTGTGTTTTGATTGAGATTTTCATGCTAGTTTTCCTTCTTAATTTCTTCTCAATAGTGGGCAATCTATGCCATGCCTTCTAACATGCACATTTTGGTTGCTGCTTATGAGTTGGCACCAACTCAGTCCATTCTAGGTAGCTTTGGCATTTTCTTTACTGAGCATGGATTCTGACTGGGTTCTTGTGGTGGGAGGTTTAGTGGGCACCGTATTGGCACAGCAGAGGTTGAGTCAGCTCTGGTGTCTCATCCACAATGTGCAGAGGCAGCTGTTGTTGGATTTGATCATGAGGTAGATCATTTCTCTTGGGTTGTAGTTATTGTTGAGACTTCACTTTTTTCATCTTTTTGGTAAATGGTTTTCCCTTTGTGTGTATGCTCTACAAGAAATTTCCGCAGTTCATATCAATAGATCTCGCTTGTGCCACATTGCTCTGTAATGTTTATCCAAAGTCATCAAGGTCCACTTCAATCCCAGGCACATGGGATTCTTCAGTTGAATTGTCTCAGCTAGCTGGTCTTCATGTACTTAGCTTCCCCGGTTCTACACCCTCCATATCCTTCACACCAAATCACCACAAAAGGCCAATAGCACACGAGGGTGCTGTGGTGTCAATAACCCAAGGCTTGGAATATGCACTTACATGTCCCAACTTCCATTGAGAAACTGAATTTTGACTGGTGTGCAATTGTTTCTGTTGTACAAAGTACTATTTGTTACTGATGTTAGTCAGGTCACTTCAAAATTGTAGTGAAAGTTATTGATACTGACAAGGATATTTCTATTGCTTTCAGATAAAAGGGCAAGGTATATATGCCTTTGTCACACTTCTTGAGGGAGTGGAGTACAGTCAGCAGCTTCGGGCAAGTCTGGTTAATGCTGTGCGCACCCATGTATGTGGACATTTATGGCTAACAGCTGTTTCTAAATCCCATCTACAACTAGGTTTGCTTTGTAAGGATAAGGAGTTCACATCTTTTAAGAGTGAATGCTATCTCATCTCTTTGTGCCACTTGCCAAGACTTCAAATTGCTGGATTCTGAACCCACCAAGAGGTAGTTGTAGACTAAGAGCCATTGCTTGATTGTGTATTTGACCTGAATATTGGTCCTCTGTCTTGTGCTAGATTGGACCATTTGCAGCACCAGACAAGATCCATTGGGCCCCTGGCCTACCTAAAACAAGGAGTGGGAAAATCATGAGGAGGATACTGAGGAAAATTGCAGCCAAACAGCTAGATGAACTAGGTGACATCAGTACACTGGCAGATCCTAGCATTGTTGATCAGCTAATTGGTCTCCGGGATAAGTGAGAGATACTGTTTCTGTTTTTCTTTCACCCTTTCATGGGTTTCCATCAGCTTCCAGCAAGTATTCTGTAGCTTAAAAGGATACAGGTTATCCAGTCAGTCACTATAGCACCTTGATATCATGAAATTGTATTCGTTCTCTTGACATTATAACGATCAGTGAAAGCAGCAGATGTAAGATTATTTCCAGTGCTGAAGACATGTATCAACTGATGCTTTCTGAACAGTTAGGACACTACATGGAGGGGCATTTGTAAAGTGGAAAAAATTTGTGTAAAAAATCCTTCAAGGGTTCTCACATTGATATTAATGATACTGTTTATTGATTTGAGAACAAAGCAATCTCACTTGCCAATCTATCTCTTTGCTGAAAGGAAAGGATTGATTCATCCAGGTCTTGCAGAAAATCCCAATCTCCTTTATAACAGTTTGAGGCTCACTAAAATCCCTGAAGTGGGTACTGGCAGCAAAGTAAATGGCTTAGTCGCATTGATGGCTTACTTAGCCTACTGGCTTGCTGGCTTTTGCTAGCATCTTTGTATGTCTTTGTTGTTGCTGCTTCTGCGGGACACAAAGTGGAAACTAGAATCCTACAGCTGCTCCTGTGGGACCCAAAATGGAAACAAGAATCCTGCATCCAGGGGAAACTCAGTATTTGTTTACAGAGGTGGATTTGCTTGGAGTTGACACCAGCTGGGTGGCTGCTGCAGTGAGTGTAAAACATGTAGGGATGTTTGTGGTTGTGTGAAAAGAGGTAGTTGGTTGGCACAAGCCACCAACTGCCTTCACCTCACACACCTCTAACACCCCCAGTCCTTACCAATTTTCCCCTCTGACCACGGTGCTAAAACTGTACATGCTGGGCTTTATTGTCATATCTCATTGATCCTTTGTTAATTCAACCTCTGTTGTTGTCTGCCCAGGTCTTTTTTCCTGATAGAGTTTTGTGGAAGGCATGCATATTCCCGATAGTCAACGGCTCTCTCAATGCACCCAATTTGGTGCAGTGCACTCTCTGTTCCAGGCGCGCCCGTCCCGCCTCCGCAGATCTCTCTTTTGTTGTACATCCCCAAAAGACTGATTTCTAGGGAACTCAACTACCACCCACGGAAAATAAGTTTGCAGATGTGCAGTTTGAAGAATCGATCTAAAGTTTGCATGCGAGAGCGGTGCATCAAACTAGCGCAAATAGTCTCCAACTGCTGTGTCGTCGATTGTACGTATAAAAATTTCTGCCTCCTACATATCCCTCCCCCAAAGTCGTCTCTCGCAAGATAGCCAGCTAGTTGAACATCATGAAAAAGAAAGCGGAATGCTTGCACGGAAAGGATGTGCAAAGATCAAGCGCTGCTGCTCGATTAGGTTAGGGCAGACAAGGGCCGCTTCATATTCATGCAAGACAAAAAATCGCTGAATTGAGAAAGGAATTCTGTACAGATTTGCACCTGCCCCGATCTCCTGAGGACTAGTTTCCTGTGTTGAACAGGACTCTGACACCGTGGTCACCACCAGATTTACGACAAGACATCAGTGTAGAATTGAACTTTAGATACAAATAAGAAATGGAGAAGGCGATGGGACTGCAAATAAGGATCTATAACAAGGATAGGAGACACAAACAGTGATATTGCAAATGGTTTTGAGCAACATTCAGAAAACAGAGAAGTACACTATACCTTCCTTCCCTCTTGTTTCGATTGTGGATTGTCACTAGTTAGGATGAATCCAACGAGTTTGAGATGCGTGGAAAAGAGGAGGAGGAGGAGAATCGACGCCAAGGTCTGGAGCTTGATTTGAGAAGTCTGCAAGCAAGTTCTTCACGCCTTGGTAGAGAGACATATTGGAATTTGGTCATTGATCAGGATTATGGAACATAGATGAAGAAGGCAAGTGAGATTGTGCAGCAGCTTTTGCTGTGTTCCAGACACGGCAGATATGGTGCATACCATAGTATGGTGTCGGAATCCTAGCAACGTTGATAGTAACCTCGCGTACCTCGTGAAAGAGTACCATCATAAGGAAGTGTAAGAATTGGATTTTGCCAAAACTGTTTGTAACAACACTATTCCCTCCTACTGGAGATCGCATAAGAAGCAGATAAAATGGCGACACAGTCATTCAAGGCACGAGAGAACGGCAACGAATATCAAAATGGGAAGGAAGAAGGTAGTAAACATGTTCCTTCGCACATAGTTCTTCATGAAGTCCTTTGTCACAGCTATGATGTTCTCCATGAAGCACTTTGTTGTCACAGTATATGACGTTCTTCATGAAGCACTTTGTTGTCACAGTACATGACGTTCTTCATGAAGCACTTTGTTGTCACAGTAAATGATGTCAAAACATCATTAGCTTCATTATTCTCCATGCTTCAGCAATCTCCAGACTCTCCACTTCAATTCATTTGTGAGGCACCTTCTACACTTAAATTGCATTGAAAACCTGCACATGCTTGGAATATGATTCTGCAAGTAAGACATCTCTCTCATGGTGACTGCAGTGACGATAACCATTTGCACACTAAGCACTTATTATTATCTCCAGACTCCACTGCACAAGTTTGTGGAGGGAATAATAAATGTACAAGTTCAGACTGCATCTCATGCTTTTGGCTTTACGCTGTAAGACTGCTACGTCATTTGGTGAGAAGAAGTTTGTGTTATGTCCTGCTGCTGCAGGCAACACTTGTCCCAGGTCTCCTGATTCTGACATGTTCAGATCTACAAACAACATCAAGGTGTATGTAAGGATACGGCCTCTCTCAAAGGATGAGTATGCTCGAGGAGAAACTTCTTGTGTCCACATAGCAAGGGACGAACACTCTGTGAAGGTTAGTAAAAGGAGGCATCAACTCAATATGTACAATCAAAGTCTCACAAAATAGCAAAGCTTGAGATATAGAGCTTCAGGGGCCTTGAACCTGTGCTCCCAGTTCCAAAGCTACAATCAATGCATGTGGATTTGTCAGAGACAAAATTTATGGGAGAGATAAACAGAACATATACAGATCCTTTATGGCAGTGTACATATGGTAATTACAAGACAGACATCTGAGGAACTCATACATTCAGTGCATACAATCCCAGATTCTGTTACCTAATTTATTATGGTACATGTTATCATATTTGCATGTGTCATGTGTGTTTTGTTTCAAGTTGCCATGCTTTGCACTTAGGCATCCCATTCGAGGTTTAGGTGCAATTCTGTCTTGCAATTTCAATTAGTTAACATTGAGCTGGCTGTCATTGTCCACAGTATGTCATGTCATGCCAATGGATATTGATTTGCTTTTGCGAAATATTTTGTGACCTGTTTAGGTTGTGGAGCAAGGATATGGATACAACACAACAACTCGCTCTTTTCAAGTAAGAAATCAGCAGCAGCTAATTCCCCTTTGTAAGTGCACAATAAAGCTCTCTGACTTCTGACGAGCTGACATCTGAACCTCCCCACATAGACAGAGACTTCCACAGGAAGGACCCACAGTTTTTACCATTGAAAGTGTGCAAATAGAAGGTTTAAATCATAGGAAACATCAATGTCCCATATAATTCTGTTGGTAATATCCTTATGGAAAGTTTAAACTTTGTACTTTGCAGATTTTTTAGGTGGTCTCTGTGCAAATTTGTGAAGGGGGCTGTGTGCAAAACTTTTAGGAATGTTATGAGCATGACTTTTAGGTATGTACTCTCGAAGGTGTGTCTGAGAAGAGGATATGGTAGATTACTAGTGTGACAGGTATAGAACTCTTTCTTTTTGAGTCTCATGGATTCCAAATGCAATGCTGTTCACAACAATTGATCAAGTATTCTGATTGATGAATCACATGATGGCAGTTTGATGGATGTGTTGGCCCGGCAGCTGAACAACACGAGGTCATGCAAACAGTGGAGATGAAGAAATTGTTAGACAAGGTGCTTGAAGGTTATTCATCTACAGTCATGGCATGTGGGCAAACTGGCTCTGGAAAGACTTTCACCATGTCTGGGAGAGAAGAGGTTAGGTTCACTCAGACACAATAACATATATGCTTCTTGTTGTCTTCTTGATTGCTGTTTATTCTTGTGGTGTACATTGTCATTGGCCAATACCTCCAGCAATGTAGAGCAACAGACAACCAGTTATCTGAGATGTGGACTATCTTTTTTGTCCCTTCATGCTGGGTTCAATATCCCATGAGTCTGACCTAGCTTACATTGTACTCAGAATATTGATTGGGCTTTCTGTCTTCCTTGTAGGGAATGCATGATAAAAAAGGCTATGAGGATTGTTGGGGGGATGATGGACTTATTGCACGGTCTGCAATTTATCTATTTGAAGCCATTAAAGCTCGCTCCTTCAACAAGGACCAAACAAAGCCTTATACATTGAGAGCTTCATATTTTGAAATCTACTGTGAACAGGTACAGAGATCCACATCAATTGGGGCTAGTCTTAAGTACTGAACTGGTAATAGAAATAGCTGCATCAACAAAACAAATTAGTACCAAGCAACTGTGATTCCAAGGGTGCACACACCACAAATTATACATCAACAGATTTTGTATGAGATTGCAAACCTGGGGCAGGTGAATGATTTGCTTCGTCTTGATGCTGCACCAAGGGATGTGAAATGGAGCTCCAGAGATGGATTCTATGTAGAAAATCTTTTGTTGGTGGATTGTGATACACTGGAGGATGTTTTCTCTGTTCTCAATGAAGGAGGCAAGAACCGAAAGGTTAAAAATATCCAGCTACATCTTATTTGAAAGTGTACTGGATATGTTTGCTTCATGAGACTTCATGGAGACAAAGAAATGTTTACTGCATTGTAAGAAATTGTGGAAAACCCACATTTGTGCAGGTTGGCTCACATGAGTTGAACAAGGATAGTAGTCGTAGCCATTGCATCATGACACTCCATGTGGACTCGCTTTGTGACATCACTGGAGATGGACATCCCATTGTGAGGTATACCTCAACCATTAAGCCTTAGACTTCAACCTCTTAATGTGTGGACACATCTGTTGCATGATCAGATCAGATCAGATCTCCATAAATATGACCAAATTACTTTCCTAGTCACAAAGTCATACCTGCTATACTATCCTATGAAACCCATATTTGATTCAATGCTGATGTAGAAAAGAAAACATGTGCTTGTAGTCTATGTTAACCTCCCACTCTATTTCTTTCAACCCTCAGCAGACACCCATTCTTTGGTATGATGGCTTGACAACTCTTTAGACATTTTTTTTACATGGTTTAGGTTGCCTGACTCTGATCCCCCGTGAATTTGCAGGTATGGTCGCATGCTTTTTGTGGATCTTGCAGGGAGTGAACGACTTAAAAAAAGCAAAAGCTCTGGTGAGATGCTGAAGGAAACTGGTAGCATCAATCGTTCTCTATTCACACTTGGAAAAGTAAGTCATACTTTCTGTCTGGAGTATTTGCTTTGTTTGGTACCACTTTTGTTTTCCTTATGACATGCTGTTCCATTATGATAGAGAGCTTTCCAATCATATAATATACAAGTAAGTTTTCTCATGTTTAGGAAAAAGCTATCCAAACTTTCAAATGTTGAAGTGCATTTGGTCTTGAATCTGCAGTCTTGAGGCAACCCTGGACTGCATTGAAGTTTACCATCCTATCCATTGTTCTTCTGCAGGTCATTTCAGCTTTGAGTGAAGGCAAGAAAGGTGATGTGGTGCCATACAGGTTAGATTCTTCTACCAAATGCATGGAGTTTCATTGAGAAAATTTGGTTTTCCTTGGTCACAACACAATCTGTGTACAGATCACTTAACATTTTTCTTTGCAGTGCCCTGGATTAAGTGTCCCAGCAGCACATTTTTTGTTTTTGTCCATCTTTTGACCCTGCTTCATGTTTTGGCAGCTGATGAGGCTTTCCTCAGCTACCTACTTAGTGTGTTGATACACAGCTTTTTCATATCTGATTCTCAATTTCAGGAATTGAAACCTTGTAATTGTTATATGAAGGCTACTATGACTGCTCAAAAGAAGCTTGTGAATATCTTTCCATAAACTGACATAGAAAAAGGACAAAATAAACTTAACACTGATGGTTTCACCTTTGCAAACAATGATGTATTTCCATTCTCCTTGTTCTAGCTCACATTAATTGATACATTGGAGATTACTAGGTAATTTATTGGAGAACAAACTTTCACTTGTGACAGATTCTAACTGTGTGCTACCCTAACCATTTTTCTTTTATCCATCTACATATTTCACAGGGAAAGTATGCTGACAAAGCTATTGATGGAAAGTCTTGGAGGAAATAGCTTGGCCCTCATGATAGCTTGTGTCTCATCTGCTGCCTCTGCAGTTGATGAAACACTCAGTACCTTACACTACGCAACATGTGCCAAGAATATTGTCAATGCTCCTTCAATTAACATGGATGCCCGTGACAAGGTATGAAGGCTTTCTTTTATAAGTTCTGTTGAGCCTAACCATTCCTTGTTCATTGACATAAGCTAATCACTGTGCAATAAAATTTGGAGGGTTCTGGGCCTCATTTTTCGGCATTTTGTTTGCCTTAATTTGCACAATCAGAACACTCTGAAAGGAGATGTTTTGTTTTCTTGGGAAAAAAATGGAAACCCTAATGTCTCATTAAGGTGGTTGGAAAGTGCCCACTTTTAAACAGAAGGAATGGGTTGGGACACAAATTATGCTACACTGGCATACATACAATCATCCTCCTCTGTTTAGACTCTGTACGTCAAGATAAGTTTTAAAACACATGACGCACCAAAAGATCATGACTAGCACAACAACACCAAAGTATTGACTCAAGAAGTAATATCATATGCAGAGTCATGTGATTGATTGAAACTGGAGGCTGTATCATGTACCTTCAACAAGCACTTGAATTATTCAATGACCCAATGACCTTCATAAGCTGTAGAATTGAACATGGGAATAGAGGGATGATGAGAATGAAAGTTGATTGACCCATATTTGTCTACACCATATGGTATTATGTTCAGTTGTGGCAGATTAGTTTTAACCCCTGTGTTTTGTTGTTAGTATATTTGTATAATGTGGTCTCCTTTTGGAATTCTCCTTTCAGATCATGATGAAACTTCAAAAGGAAATAGCACACTTGCGAGAAGAGAATAAAATGCTACGAACAAAGTTAGGGCTTAGTTTAGATGGGGATCTAACTTTTCCTGAAGCTATACAAAGTGTTTCACCCATGGCCACAAAACATCGTCGACAAACACGAAATATACCACCAGTTGGTTTGGAGATCAAATGCCCCACAGAATTAAAAGGTCTTGAAAAGTATTTTGGCAAGGAGTTTGGAGAGGAAGCATCTGGTCTTTCTACACTTGCAAATTTCCAGGTAAAATGACAGTGCTTTTAATTTGGGAGTTCCTTTGCAAGAGCTATCATGAATTAATAACATCTTGTAGTTTCTGTGCTTCTAAAAATCCTAAGTCTCATTATCCAAGTCGCTTATGTCCACAATACATCAGCTTTTTGTAATTTTGTTATTGTTCAATCAGTCTTGTAGTTTTTGTTCTACAAGTTTCTTAATTTGCTGAATGGTTGATTCTCAGGATGTATTGCCTCAACAAAGTGCAAGAGGATCCCTGACATTGGAGTCCTTGAGGTGCATGCCAAGTCAAGGTGATAGTTTTGGATCATCCCAGCAAGGACCCACATTGCAGGCATACTCTGAAGATGATGCATGGGGTGACAATTGTGAGAAAACCACTGATGGTACTAGCACACCTTGTGTGCTAAGTGAACCACGGACTATTAGAGCAAGTTGTGAACCAAATTCCTTTTTGGGGATGTATCGAGGCTCTGTAAATGTTAAGCCTAAAGGGCTACAGCAATTCAGCAGAAGGAATCGTGTTTCTGTTGACCATCTTGGTGGCTCAAGAGCAAGGTTGAAAAAGGGTTACCCTAGAAGAATTGGAAAGCAAGACGCCTTTCAGGGCAGTATTACTGTGAATCAAGCTGCATTTATCAAAAAACTTTTGGACCTTAATATTTCCCCTGTTGATGGCATGGTCAACTTCTGAGGGTAATGGCATGCCATGCATGAGTAGGTAGCTTGTATCGCATGGAGTATATGATGTTTGACTTGCCATAGGAGTCTAAAGAATGCTCATTTCACCCCAAAACTACATACATGCTGGTTTCAAATTTACAGGCCACCAAGTTCTTGCGATGGGTAGAATTTCCTTTCAAGTCAATGTTTAGAGCTGCATGTGTTGGTGGTTAGACATCTAATTCTTCATGAGCTATTCAGGCCATTTACTTGCTAATAATGTGTGTAAGATGATCACTAGAGGTTGTTAAGCACTCCTCTATCTTGTATCGAGTTGAAAGTTGTAAAAATGTGGAAACCATCCCCTCTTGCCTTCAAGTTGTGTAAGTGTGTTCCTCTATTTGGATACAGTAATTTTTTTCATGTTTAATCAGTGGATGGTCAATTTGAAATGGACCGACTCCTTCTAATTTTCAATTCTAAGTTAAGTGGTAAGTTTCATTTTTGAATTCTTCTCCAATGGAGCATTGACTTCATTTGTCTATAATTTGAAGGCACAAGTTGCTGAGGGAATTTTGAGAAGTGTTATTTACACCACCCAATTAGTTTCTGGAAGTCAAATGAGATGCAGAACCGGAGTCATGGACTTTTCATCAGCAGCTACATTTCTGTGCTCTATTATGTATATATGTAGGTAGCAATAGAAGTCTTCCAGGGTTTGACTCTCCTTGTGTTATTTTCTCACAGAAGATGTCACCAAAGAAATGGTGTTGCAAAGATACGAATGCAACAGAAAATATGTTCAAGATTTGGACACTCTTAGTATAAGCATTCTTGGTTCTTACGTGACACAGAATAAGGGTGATGAAACCTTAATGAATGAAAACATCATCACATCAACTGCCGGAAGTCGGAAAGCAACAAACTTTCAGCAGTTGATGGCGATGGGAGAAGAGGTCTTGTGGACGGTGAGCTTTGCATGTTGTTTCTTTGTTTTCTTGCAGGTTCAGATTGACGCCATTGTTATCGGACTTCCGGCTTCGTTGATGCTCGGCAATGGTTAGTATTTTCTTGTTCTCAATGTTCAAGGTGTGCTGCATTGTTGTTTGGACGATGTGTATTATGGAGATTCGAGGGACATTGTATAAGTTGGGCGCTCTGGATGCAATGGAAGTAGAACACGGAGTTAAGTTTATCTTTCTTTTGAGTTGATTGTGTGTGTCATCTTGGTCGTGGAGATCATAGGTTAGAGTTGTGGAGGATTAAAGCAACAGTGTGGGAAGAATGCCCAACTTTTGCTAGTCACTTTGATTTGGGGATACGTTTTTTTAGTTGCACCATACATTTCATGGGAAAGGAAATAGAAGTAATAGTAATATTTAGGGGTCACATTGAGGGTAGTGATAAAGCACCTAGGGATTTCAGAGAGGTTGGAATGGCAATATAAGTTGTGATATGTCTGGGTGATTCTAGAATTCTGTGAGAGAAGTGTTGATTCTGTGAGTCTGGGAAAAAAATACCTGCAACAGTGGGAACTCTGAAGGGAAATTTTGTTTTGGAGATCTAGTGTACTATGGGGAACTCTGTTGATGATCTCTCTGGGTCATTATTTTGTCTTTGTCCAACTTCCTAAGTTTCAATGTTCAAGTTCATGAATTGTTTTATGTAATCGGATATATTTCTGCTTATTTCTCTGCGAACCAATTTCATGAGAGTTGGGAGTGCGTTTTGTAATTATTATGTTGCCACCAAAAATGATCAATGGGCTTATTGAGAAAGAAGTTGGAGTGTGTTGATCCCTTATAGCCCATAATTTAGATGTGATTGGATAGGTAGCAAGGAGTCTACACATGCTGAGATGCTCTTTGTTTATGTTGTCCTTGATATCCTAATTGATGAAAACCTGCTAATCAAATATAAACCAAAGCACCCATAAAAGGGGGAATACAAGGAACAAAATGGAAGGACCCATGTCCAAGAAGACAAAAAAACCACCATAGAGGGCGAACCACAAGGGGAACATCAAGTTCTTGAACGCCCTCCAATCATGAGAAGCATATCAAATAAAGAAAGGGGAGGACCTCTTGAAAAGATGCCCTAGCCTAGAAGAACCCTTGCCTATTGCAACAACTTGTTTTAAAATAAAAATCACATATGCTCATTGACACCCTCTACCTATAAAATGTGCACAAAATTGAGAGAGAAGGCTTCTTGTGCCTTTCGTTCCCCACACCATGTTGGCACATCGATGATGAAACATACTAATGTAAACACCTAAAAACCTCTACAACTAGAGGGAAAAACATGTCCATCGGGAACCAATCACGATAAAACATATCTTTTCCTTGAGTTATGACTCTTTCATAGCAACCCCACAAGAAAAAACAACCCATGCAACCAAATCAACTCAAGTCGGGTTGGTGATGACAAGGTCTACCAACGTTTAGACACCATCGACTGAAAGCACAATGTTGACTCAACAATGCGAAGATTGATGGCGGGGGGTGGAAAAATATGAATCTACTTTTGCAACATATGAAAACCTACATCTCTCGCAATGGTTGCAAAAGCATTTTGCACAACATCATATGAGGCCATCCTCTCGCTACCATGTGTGTAACAACGAAGGTGGATCCTTATAAGATTTAAAGGCTAGCTACAAATGTAATGTGATACTTTAAGCACGAAAAGATGGGAAAACCCAACCTAGTGCACGAGGTGATGGAAAACAAATCTAAAGGAAAAATTTTAAAAGAATTAATAGGCGGGCTAACAACCAAGCCTTTACACCCAACCCCACACACAACTTCAAGCACATTCAATGTGAATTAAAAGGTAAATAAAAAAAGATGTTAATAAAGGAATGGTTGTGCAATCTTTCTAAAATATTCTCATGAATGTAATCTATGTTCCTCTTGGCCAATTGTTCTAAAAGGGGAATACATGCTACAACCTTGAAAGGAACAAGCTTTCATGTTGATCTCAAATGTGTTTGGAAAAGGAGTGGCCTTGAATTGCTTACTCTTATTGCTCCAACAAAAATGGGCAAGAATCCAACAAAAACCTAAAAGCTATGACAAGGGCCATTAAAGGCCCACTTCCTTATATAAGGAACTAGAACATGGACTTCCATGGAAATCAAACCTACGCCCCCATTAAAAATGGGAAGAACCACCTGTTGATGGACTAAAAAGGTTTCATGGCACTTTAATGAGCCTAAATCAAACCTAAAAGCTTCCCAAAAAATTCCCATCAAGATGGGAAAAAAAATGAGTCGACTCCGATAAATTAGAAAAATGGGAAATAATGAAACAAAAATGAAAGCTTTTGAGTGAAACATCAAGAGAGAAAATCAAAAGTCACTTGGACATCCCCTAATTTAAAGAACAAATCTACATGTCAAACATCCTCACCTAAAACCTTTTGCAAAAAAGAAAAGTCAAAGGAGGTAAAGCCAAAGGGGACGCCAAAGATCTTCATACCATAGGGGGGCCAAGAAAACTCGACAAGGGTGATAAACCCAAGAGGTAAACCAAACGGAGCCTAGGGCAAACACTTACGACGTTGAATAACAACCCAATAGAAACTAATTGGGAAACAAAATGATAAAAAATGAAGGAAATGACATCAGCAAGGTTGAAGATACGAGTGTCATTGGCCGAAAAAGGAAAGAGACATGAAGGGAAAACCCATGAAAAACAACATAAAATGTGAAAAATGAACTAGTGTAAAAAAAGGCCCTACTAGTAA
This sequence comes from Sphagnum tenellum, assembly GCA_963921925.1. Lineage (NCBI taxonomy): Eukaryota > Viridiplantae > Streptophyta > Sphagnopsida > Sphagnales > Sphagnaceae > Sphagnum > Sphagnum tenellum. The sequence continues at coordinate 801,281 of OY998148.1, read as the reverse complement.
ATTGCTTTACTGTGTGCCCACAAAAGAAATAATGACAAACAAAACCCTTGAAGAATAATAATGACTAAAATACAAAGGAACTTGAAGGCCATAAAAAACTTGAACAAAAGGGAAAAGTTGGGACAATTTGCTTCCCATTGCCCAAAGCTATTAAAAGATGGCCAAGTATTTACGTAAGATGGTGTTGAAAACATTTACAATGTCTACTTAAAACACCACCTAATCAAAATGGGCATCGAAAATGGCCCAAATACCATGGATTACAGTGTGACAAACTCTTCTAATCACCACCTTGAACTAAATGTGGTGACAAGTGAAAAGTAAACGTATCATAAAATTACAACATAAAGCCCTACTCACCAACTAATAAAAAAACTCTCCCATTGCAATTAAATGGATGCCATCAAAAGATTTAACCAAAGCCAAAAATTGAGTAGCCCCAAAAACCCAAACCATGGACCAAGGATGTGGCCCATGGTGACATGGGAAAACAATTCATGGAATTGAATGAAGCCATTTGCTAAATCTTCAAGGAAATTGTTTTTTGAAAATGCTTGAAGACCATGCCAAATGGACCACCAACCGACAAATGAAACATGTGAAAAAATGCAAACATGAAATTTTTTATAGAAAGTTCAAAGTTTGAATCTAACTGAAAATCCAACAAGGAATTTAAATATGAGGAGTCTATGTTGGGTGGGTGCAAAGCTAGTAATGCGCCAATTGCCTTTGAAGATGGCAAAGTTGGGGTAAAAAAGGTAAGAACATTGGTGCCATGCATGAATTCTTTGGCAGACCCCAAGGTTAAATTTTGTCTTAGCGAACGAAATGGGGTTTTGTAGGGGCAAAATCAAAATCAAGCAAAGTTGTGGAGGTGCCCATAACTAAAAACAAGGTTGTCACCTACATCTAAAAAAAAATGTTCCACCTAAAACTCCTCCCAATGAATTGTTGAAAGTGCGCCCCAATCTTTTATACCCAATTGCCCCATAAGGGGAAGAGAAAGACACCTTAAAGGAATAATAAGAATATGTTTTAGGCTACCACATCAAATAGGTCACGCGCTAGGTGATTAAAAGGATAACAAAAAACAAGCTACACATCTCAATGAAGAACAAAAAAGATGCACATATACAAATGCAATTGGGGAATGGCCCAAATGGAAAGTGCTCAAAGGACTTAATGTCAAAATCCAAACCCAAGTTGTTAGGGGGAAAGTGGGCCAAAGAGGAAATGGAAAAACCTAAAAAGCCATTTGGAGGGAGAACTTGATATGTTTGACAATGCCTTTGATGCCGAACCATGCCACACTAAGAAAATATGACTCCACAACTAGAACAAGGAATGTGTGAAGGGCCCCACCCCTACCCCCAGAGGAGGAAGAGACATCAAAACGGCTACGAGCCACTTGAGGAACCAAACCAAAACAAGAACCCGAGGGAGGCCCAAGAGCTAAAAAAGAAAGGGCTTCCATTGTGTTGAAAGATAAGGAACAAAAGTGAAAAAAGAAAGGGAAAAAAAAACCAACAAAAGAAAAAACACCTACCTTGGACTACCACATTGTTCCCACCTGCTAACCTATCCCTTCCTACCATCTTTAGGATACCTCCCTAATGCACTAATGCGCTTCCTACTCTTGTTAAAATCAAGTTCTAAACCTATGGTGCACATTCTTTCTTACAATCAAGTGTTAAAAGATTCTTACCCTCAAACTCCTCTTTCTTTCTTCAAGAATTCCTCACAATTATCATCCATAACCAACCTTAATTTGAGCTCAAGAATCAATAGCTTCATTGTTGTTATTGGGCATGTTAGTGGGGTTTCTAATGACATACTTACTAGGGTTCAAGCCTATGCAACTCCTCACCTTTCTAAAAGTCGAATGTCGTGTACCTACCATTATTGACTCTATGTGTTATGGTGTAAGCATGTGACTGAATGATGTGTAGTAGGATGGAGTTCTTCTACTATTGTTGCAACACATGTTAGTCATGTCCTTAATGCTCCAAAACATTTGATAAAAAAAACCCTATTGAACATCAAACAAAAACAACCAAATTGAGCTTTTTGTTTTCCCCCTTTTGTTCATTCAGTCAATATGCATTGCGTTCTTACATCACAACTAGCTTTTTCTTCCTTAACGTTGTACTCTTGAATCCCACGGCTTTTTTCTTTCTATCATGGTGTAAGCATTCAAACAACAACACCAACAACTCTAATTCCGATGACGAGTTATCGAAACTAGTATATGTGAGATTTTTTGGAATCCTTCGTATGGTCATCCATGGACCATTCCAAAGACAATTTAAAAAATAACTACCTCATTTTCAAACCTAACGACTTCATTTTTTTTTCCTATGAACTTTTTAAATAACAATTTCCCACCTTTCCTAATAAATGCCTCCATTTTATAACTACCTCACTCTTTTCCCCTATCCACCAACATGATATAAAAAATAAAATTAACATGTGTCTTTTCAATTCCTTGAAATGTATATTAATTTAAATTAAATTTGACATTGACATAAATAATGATGAATTATTGAAAGCCATATGAAAACATAAGAAAAATAAAATAGTCGATTGTCATTTTTAGTGCACAACAAAGCAGAGCTCTAATTACAAGTTGGGGACAATTGATTCCCATCTTTTTTTTTGTGACACTTAGGAAAATTCTTGAATGGTCATGTAGGGGCTAATCATTTTGAGTAAAGCCTAATCAACCTTCAAAAAGTGCAAGAATGAATCATGAAAAGAAGAGTCCCAAGAACGTATCCTTCCCTAATTGCCAAAATTGGTGGATAGGCATTAAGACATTTGTAGCGGGTGAGATTAATTGCCATTGCATGGGAATGAGCTTAAATCCTTGAAACCATGTAGAATAAAATTGGATCCTGATTCAAGAGTTAGAATCAAAGAAAATAAAAGGTTTGTTCGTAAGGAAAGCATTTATGAAGTCATTGGAAATCCATCTCAAGTAAATATTGTATCCAAGTCTTAGTGTTACTACAAGGACTTCAAGGAATTAGTTTAATACACAATCAAAGTCAAACAAAAGATACAATTCGTGTTGTTACAATCTTCCAATGTATAATGACAATCGCTGTTTGTGTAGCAAAAGATTTTCTATAACCACACAATCACTAAAGACTTCCATTTATATCAAAAGAAAACAATACACTTATCAAGTTTTTACTCTCTAGTTCCAACCAGGGCTCCATGTTCAATGACATAAAAGTGACATCCAAAAGTCTACATACAGTCTCTAAAAGTAATATTTGCAGCCTCTACCTAATAACTCGAAAACTACTAAGAGCTAAACATTACATATTTGTGACATATGTAATTTTTGGGTTTGGTTAGGCCTATGATCCCCACACCCTCCTTGGTGCTTTCCTAAATGCAAGAAAATAGGTTCACTAGTTGGTGTGAAAACATATTTACAAGTTAGTCACTTGAGGCCAAAAAAAAATGATATATAACTAATTCTAGTGACAATAATTTTTGAGGAATTAATATATGAGAGATTTTACATAATCCTTCATATAGTCCTCACTAAACAATTGATTTTTCATAATTTTTGTACAATTATCCTTGGACAATTCCAAAAGAATTCGTACTTCAATTCCAAGCCCAACTAGCTCACTTCTTTCCTATTAACAACCTTCTATCCTTCTAACTATCTCATTCCTTTTCCTTACTCACCAACATGGATATGAAAAGACAATTAACATGTACCTTGTCATGTACATGATATTTATATTAATTCAAATTAAACTTGACTTTGACATAAATAATGATGAACTATTAGAAATTATATGAGAACATGAAAAAATAAAAATAAAAGAAAAGTTGATTGTCACTAGTGGACAACAACAGAGAGCCCAAGTATGATACTGTGTACATTGATGCATTATTCCTAAATGTGGGCAACTAGGTTCACTAGTTGGGGTGAAAAGCATGTCATGGGTGGGCCATTTTAGGCAAAAACAAATTGTTGTATAACTAATATGATAATTTGTTATAAGCTTGTATCTTGATGGTAACTTTTGGCAATCAAAAAATATTTGGAATGTGCATGACAACTTGTGAAATTGGCTATTCAATTTAAGTCAAAACTAATTTTGATCCAACAGTCGAATAAAGAGGATCAAATAAATTCAATATACACGTCAAATATTACACACATTTTCCAATGCTAATTTAATAACCATAGGTTCTCATGTTTATGATTTATGAAACATTAGCAAACAAAAGAAGATTGCAAAACTAATACAAAATCCACCTCAAAATGTCTTCCCTTGTCATATGAAGTAGTTAAATTATGAAAACTAATTTGAACATAATGCCCTTATGGTTTACAGATGGAAAACACACACATTTGATGATTGAAGTGCTAAGCACATTTCATACCAAAAAAATCAGAAAGAGTCATAAGACCAAACAAACTTGCAGTTGAAAATGGAGCTTTATTTAACTCTTGTGGAGCTTGGCTCACAAAAGTAACCAAATTGATTAATCTTTCATTCATCACCATCATTCTCATCCTTGAATTGAAATTTAAAGAGCATAACTGCCCCAATATAATTAGATGATCCTTTCTTTCAAACAAACTTTGCATACAACAAACCTATCGTGGTAAGATCATCAACATATAATGCAATAGGGATAAAAAAAAGTCACTCTAGTATCACCTCCACCAAACACATGTGGGTGGATATATTTCCTAAAGTCCAACCAAAACCCGAACATTACACATGTCACATCTCTTTGACCAATTTGCCCCTCAATCTCTTGCAACAGGGGGGAGATATATGATCATACTTTCTGAACTGATTTCAAGTTTACAGACATATGGATGAAAGATGAATATTGAGCAAACAACATCGAACTGTATTCATCCAAACATTACCACTTAGATTAATGTGGGTTTGGCAAATGTCATCCAAAGAAGGTACAGCTAGACTACACTGTGTCAACCAGTTTGTGCTCACGGTATGGATTCTTGTTTACTTGATGACATTCAGCTTGAATTGGGAACACCATTGCCACCTTGGAAAGCTTCCACCAACCACACATGCTATGTACTATGAAATGGTCAAGCCCTTCTGATCCTGTTGGATAAGGCACCAGGGCAAGGCTGTTAGAGGGAGCTAGGTGATGCACACAACATAATGGAAAAGGGCAAGGCGATTCCGTGACAGTCAGGTCTTGGGTGGCAGGTTCAAGGATTCTAAAAAGGAATTCATGCTCAACAGATATTTTGGTCATTATTATGAGTATAAGATAATCACTGGAAGATCATGTCATACATTGTAGTCAAGAAAATGACATAATCTGCCACCCCAGACCTTACTGTTACATGTGAGCACAGGAATGACTTATACCTGAATGGAGGACAGCATTGTTGTGCACTCACTTCTTTCTGAATCTTATTCCTAAGTTTCTGTTGCATAAGAAGCACAAAACTTGTAGCAGCAACCAATTGGACAGCCCTAAAGCACTGAATTCTACAAAATTGGTAGTCACTGTTGCAGAAGAGAAGTAATTCTTCAAGTTCATGGCCTGCATCTGACCCAAATGCAGATAGATGGTCTTGAAACTTTTCCATCTAATGAATGTTCATAGAGAAACTTCCATGCCTACATACTTGTGGTATACACATGTAGCCTATTTCAAAGTCAGGTTTAGATAAACACATCAAGAAGACACCCAATGAAGTGACAATAACTGAGAGAGCACTTCCATAAGAGAGGGAGGTTCCTCATCCTCCTCATTTCTTGCCCTGACAAGAACCTGGAAGCCAAGTTTTCAATATGGCTACTGATGGTGCACTACAACAATGCTTCTCCTTTTACCTCTCCTTGCAGCACCTTTTGAAGTTTTATATTTCCATGTACCTGAATGAAAGGTAGCTCTCTACTTGTCTCACGCCTTCTGTGTATGCATCAAAGCATCATGAAATTTTGATTTACAAGCCATACATGGTCAGTGCAAAATCTAACTATGATAAGGATATATGAGACCTGATCTAGATGCTGTGGGATGGCACTGCAAGGCTTTGCAGGGAGGTTTGACCACTACATCTCAACTCTGAAATCAGACAAATGTTGCAATTACCCAAGCCTCTACATGGCAGGAAAGACCTGCCTCGAATTTTTCTGTCGCTTCAAAAACAGTAGCATTCTATGTCTTCTGCAAGGTCACATCAGATCACCGGATGTCAAATATTACCAGTGAACCATACATCAATGAGATTGCACTGAAAACTTCCCAAAAATGCTTTTAAGGCACTGATAATTATGTCAGTCCCAGCAATGAAGGCAAATATGACCAGACCTCACTAGTGAAGACCTCAATCACATGGGTCCAAAATGTTCTATGCTTCATAAGAGTACATTTATTAGAATCACAACTTAAAAAGAAGGTTCTAGCTTAAAATCAGTACAACTAGGTCCAAGGGATTCCACTAAAATACAAATCCACTCACCCCTTTCAGAGCCTCACCATTGATTAAAGATGGACTAGAACGGCCAACCAAGATACTCTTCTGAGTCTTCTTGCTGTTTGTGTAAGTCCAGCTCCATCATCATGCTGTTTGACTTCATTTCTTGCTCAAGACCTGCAATATAATTTAGCCCCACAAGCAGCTCTGTGATGGCTGACTCAGTCTTCACCACGTCTGCAAAATAAAGGGTTTGAAGGAGAAGTATGTTGGTTCGGGCAACCACTTGTTGCTGTTCAAAGTTGTGCTCTGACTGCCATCTTATCATGTTGTGTGCCAATGGGGCCAGCCAGATCAAGAGTCTATCCAGTGTCTCCCTCCAATCTGCAGCAATTCTAGAGTCAAAAGTCTTGCTGTTATCACAGAGTCTTGAAGATGATCGTAGCCTTGACCGGAGAGCCAGTCGCACACTTCTTGGCAGCATGCTGTAGAGATCATCACGTATTTCCTGATCAATGAGATGAGGATACCTTATCATTTTTTCAAGGATGATGATCACATTGGCATAATGCAACGCAAGTGCAGCACCTCCCAGTGTTGACCAGGGCACCATTCGATGCCTACTTTTAGGGTCAAAAAGAAGTCTAACATTGCAGCCATTAAGAAGTACAGCTGAGTCACGCTGGGATTGCCCTGGTTGGATGCTATGGCTGTTTGCATTAGGCAGGTCAGAAGTGAACATATCAGTAGTTTCTGCCTGCGCTAAATTTGCTGTAGGTGGCCTTTCAAAGAATTGCACAGTAGTATCTTCTGAGACTAAAGGACCCGCAGATGAGGGGGAACAGGATGCATTTTGAACACTGGGAGTGTAGCAAACAAAAGAATGTCTTCGTTGGGTGAGATGTGGACCTGAAGAGAGGTTGGGAGAAGGAGATGGGCGATCTTCACAGTCCCCATGAGGGGGAGTAGTAGTCTGAGAGGTTAAGCTGGAACCCACAAGGCTTGGACCACCATCTTTGGCACAAGCACTAGACCCCAATGGACTTATTGACTGAGAGACAGAATCTACCCTACATGAAGAATGACGGACAAAAGCTTCAGATGTGCCCTTTTGGTGTGACAGTTGGGAGTTGAAGGATGCAGGCTGGGAGCTAGACATTAAAGAAGAGTTTGGCCTGAGTGCAGGGAAGTTCTGAGAGGATGTTGTGCTATTCTGCTGGTGAGGAAACACATGTGATAACCCCAGCATGGGGGAACCAAACACACTGACAATTCTTGCATGTATGGTGCAGACAGTTCTTGCCAACAGACTAACTATCTTATCATAAGTGCAATTCCACAAAGACAAGTCCCTTACATACTTGATCTCTTGTCTTTGCCACATTGCTTTCTGTTCCATAGCACTCACAGTCTCACTGCTGTCAGTGGCAATCTCCTCCTCAGACTCTTCCTGCTGCAGTCTATGAACAGCCTGCTCCAAATTTGCAAGAGCCTCTAACTCTTGGTAAAGGTTTGCAGTAGATACAATGTACTGCTCCATCTTCTTCATCTTTTTATCCATTTCCTTGACTGGAAATCCCAGAGCTCGTGCATCGATACTCTGCTGAAGTATATCATTGTAAACATGCTCAAACCCTTGCAATGTTGACTCTTGGCATCTCTGGCCGAGACGAGCAACTGCACTTGCTAAAGCTGTCAAATCCTGCAACTTCTCCATACACGCTAGAGTCAAGAGAATAGATTCGTTATCAGACACTAGGTTCAACACACCCTCTGCTTTAATGACCTCGGTCCGCAGTCTGAGGATTTCATGATCACTCAGCGATTGCCAGAGGGAAATGCTCTTGGACATCACATTCGCTACTTCAAACGCAAGAATCCCTATCTTAGCTTTCTCCGCTTTGTTATATGTCAATCCCTTCTTTTTGGTTTCAGCCGCTAACCTCCCTGCTGCAGCCTTGATGGTGCTCACTTGGCTCCCCATAGCCCTTACACGCAAACTAGCTATGATGATCTGTGCCACAGTCTAACCTCCGTCATCTGCACCGACTGATCTGGTGGCTCCCGTCCCTCATCCTCTTAGAAGCCTGCTAGACACACCTCCACACCAAAGCTCCAAAACTGTGCCCTAAACATTTTTGATAACCCTGGAGCTCGACAGTGTTATTCATCATATCGGCTAGCAACCTCCTCCCTCCATCTCGTGCTCCTTGGCTCCCTTCCGTCCGTCCTTCCTCTCACATGGCTCTTCTCAATCGCCTTCTGTGGGTTTGCTATCCACACCACTTCATTCCTTCACACTTAAGGACATGAAATGCAACTACCCAAGCTCCGATCCCCGTTTCCCTCATCATCTTGTTCTCATACTGGATTCCTCCATCTCTTGGAAGAGAAAAGCTTGAACTCTCAACCCCAGCTGCTGCTCCTGCATGTTTAGACTGCCATCATCAAGAGCGATCTGCCTCCATCCAACTTCACCCACCTATGTATGATCCTCCTCCTGTCCAACTCCTGTGCAAGCCATGACACCATGAGCTCCAAACAGACATCTTTTGTAAGTAGTAGTTCGATCGCACGTGAATCCAGAAGGCAGGGCAGGCAGCCGTAGCCCATGTGTTTGCGTTGTCTTCTCTTCTCCCTTCGTTTCTCTCCTCTCGACTCTCGCGCTTCTCTGCCTTCGTGCGCGCTTCGCTCTTCTCTCCTCTCTCCTGCCCACTGTTCACCCCGTCTGCCCTCAATGCTTTTTGAGGAATTTTTTTATATAGCCTAAATGGCGATCATAAATAGGAAGATTTAGCCAAATCTCGCTGTAAAATTTTAACCAGATAGGAAATAATTTTTAAAAAAACAAACCTTCTTTATTTATGATTACACACTGAAAATCATATATATATATATATATATATATATATATATTAATCTCGCAAGTTTTTCTCTTTTTTTCTCACTTCTGGCGATTGAAACCCTTTGAAGTCACTTCATCTATTTCTTTTGTAATTCGGCTGTTTGGCGAAACTTCGCCAGTTAAAAAAAGGAGCTGTCTGCTGTCTGCCCGCAGACCTTTAACCTACCATGCAACACATTGAAGTTTGTTGTTTTTTTGGTAGATGATGGATGAATGCTGGAAGCAGTAACAGATGAATGAGGGATGGATGCACAGACAAATTTTGGCGTTTTGATTTTATAAACAGGTAGCTAGCTGCTACCTACTCCCTACCTACATTAAGAAGTTTTATAAATTTTCCTCTGTAATATTAGTGGGCTTATTATTATCATATCTGAAGTACACCTGCCTATCTTTATTGGAACAATTGTAATATCGTCAGTTTGGTCGCGTATTTTGAGGAATGTTGACGAGGTGCTATTCTGAACTTTTAACTTAATCACTTGGAACTTCATTGGATTATTTCTTAATTTAACTTTTTCTAGTTCGAAATGAAGTCCAAACTTTGAACTTGCCACAAGGGCTTGCGGGGAAGAGCAATTGTGTGTGTGTGTGTGTGTGTGATGGGCCGCTTGCTCAAAGTTCCCCAAGTTCCTATGTGTTCTCCAAGCTTTTCCCAACAGCATCACATTTATCCCATATCCTTTTCCCAGAATTCTACCCTTGTAGCCTATATAACTAGACCAAAGGGACAGTTCCCATATTGCATTATTTTGGTAGAGTGCATAATGTGAGTGATTTTTTGGGTGATGGATTATGGGTCAATGATAATATAAAAAATAGAGCACATCGAATAAAGAAAAAAAACACATACAATGCTCACACACTTTGGAGGCACCTCCACAACAAATAAGTGATACAAAAATTAAGTACTTACTTGAGAATGAGATGGACATGTGTTTTGGATCTATTTCTAATTTCCAAAATCTTGTCTAGGCTGAAAGCTAAACTTGACCAAGAATTGGGTGGATTTTTGCACTGTAGTTAAAGGGGTGCACAGAATTTTTCCTCAGCGAAACCATAGGCAGTTTGAAGAACACAATGCCAGCTTCTACACACATTTCATTTTTCAAAACACTTGCTTTCATGTTTCCAATGATACCTGGTGGATGTCACAGGAAAAATAAATAAAATCTGCCCGGTGTTTTAATGGAATCAATGCCACACTCAACTTCACCTTGCATGAGCCTGTTTGTATTCCATTAAAGCCCATAGCCTCAAGTTTTCCCCTACAATAAAAATGTATCATTCAGCTACCAAGGTCATGGAACATATGAGCATTCAACTTAATAAGAGGCTTCAATGTGTTCACCAAAAATAAAAGTAATAAGGAAATCCAGGTATTGGAGTATTGAAATGGGTACTGAACTAATTACCCTAGGGATGGGTCCTTCAGTTTGACCATAGCTTGTAGTTCATTCAATTCAATCATTCATTGCAATTCAGCTCATTCAATTGATTCATGGAATGGCAATGATATGAATGTGGTGGAAAAGAGAAAGGGCAAAACAAAAAAAATCCCCCCATCATGACGTTAGGCAAATATTTGACTATGCAATGATGAAACCATGTGTGAAAAATTGAAAGACATCCCAATAAATGAGTTGTAAGAAAAAGTAAAAAAAAAAAGGGCTATCAGCTTAAAGTTGTGATGATGATCAAGATGCAAAGATTTATGGTTTCCCTTCCTTTTCCCCTTTTGTCTCCCATTTTTAAAGCAATTGAATCAATTTTGATATTATCATTTTCTTATGGTTCCCAAACTTCTTGTGATAATTGTTGGGATCATTCCAAAATGGGAATATAAATATATCATGGATTATTTATAGGATGTTCCCACCTACTGTTAGTAACCCTGAAACTAATGCTAGTTTGACACTAGGTGTAGACATGTCAGACTCTAGGTAGTATAGGTTAACGTGTTAATATTAATGTTAGGGTTATAAAAAAAAATTAAATGATCTAAACCTTAAAGTAAACTAATGTTAAGGATTTAAAATGTTAATTTATTAGCATTAGGTGTGAACATATCTTTAGAACCTCAAGTTATTGTGTTCTAACAAGCAAAAGTGACCCTCTTTTGCCCCCTCACGGCCCACCCCATCCTTAAATTTCAATGGCCCATCTGGCGCTCACCTAAGACTCCTCCAGAAACTACCCTTCACATTGAAAGATTGACCAAGCAAGTGCCTTTCATGGGAAAAAATAAATCTAAACCCAGGCTCATCAAAAGTTACATATCTTTCATACCCTTTCTGCTCAAATCTATCTATGAAGGAAGGTAGTTTGTTTTGTTTTGTAATTATGAGATCCAACAAACCGGGGTGCTTTAGATCGTGTTCTTGGTGTCTTTGGAAAGCTCTCAACGAGGAGCTCAATGAGGAGGGGTGCATGGGCTTGGTTCCATGGCCTTTGGACTTGTGGTGCAAAAGTTCTTGAATATTGAATGATTTCTTCACTGAAATTTTCAATTAAATTGTAGCTGAAAATTTCAAAGGAATTGGAATGTGCCTTTGGTGTTATTGGAAGATCTTGATGAGCAGGATTTAATAGAATTTATTTGGGAAGATTTGGATTCAGAATGTGGGAGATATTGATTTTTAAGTGATTTCTGCTGCTGAAAATTTTCGAAGAAATTCCAAAAATCCAGGTTTTGGAAGGAAAAATCAATTGACGACGTGGTAACACTTGGGCCAAAATGGCACAGGCCACACTAGTATGAATAAAGTTACATATCTCCTTCAAACGGAGAAAATGTATGCCTATCATAGTTACATGTCTTCAAAGACGCTCCTGTCTTTCACATCTTTCCATAAAATAGATATTTTCTGCACCATGCAGGATGGACAGGACAGATCCATCTTAGATCATCCTTAAATTTGAAGCCTTCAATGCCCTTGAATGGCATCTATGGCATCCATGGCACCAATGACAATCACATCTATCACATCAAAGGCACAAGAACGTAGGACCCTTCACATGTGAAAGCCAACATTTTTTTGCCAATCCTTAAATGTCAACAGCACTTGTTAAATAAAAACTTCACATACCGTAGTGCCACGGAAGGTTCGGGCGGGCTGTAACAATCAATTTAATTAATTTTGAGGAATTTTTTTGGAAAAGGTCCATCAGTGCTGTAGGAAATGCATTGTTTTCAAGGGAAAGGTCCAGTAATCTGCCAAAAAGGTCCATTACAAGTCCAAGCCAATTTCCATTTTTTTTTGTTTTGATGTTGCAAGCACACATGTGGGAACCCTACATTCAAATAGTTTGTTTACTTTTTAGGGTTCCCACATGTCTGCGCCAAAAGGTTTGGTTTTGGGAGAAAAAGTTCGTTACAGAAGTCCAAAAGTCATTTATTTGCTCAATAAAGGATCGTTTCAACCTCCAACTCAAATTCATTAACGAACCTTTCGTGGCAGTACGGTAATTTGATGTGAATCTCAAGACATGTTCTTTTGCCTACTACTATACATATTTAAAAACCTTTACCATTGCAGTGAAAAACATGTCCATTAGGAACCAATTGCAATAAAAACCATCATTTGCCTAAACCACGACTATCGTAGCAACCTCATGAAAAGGAACAACCCATGAAACTAAATCAACTTGAATGGGTCAACAATGACAAATTTACCAATGTGCAAACACCATCAAATGATAATGTCGACATGATAGTGCAAAAACTATAGGGTAGGGGGCAAAAGGACATGGGTCTAGTTTCACAAAAAAAAAAGTTGCAAAAACACAAGGTTGAACCAACTTGACTTTGGTCAATTTCAAGCCACCTCTTCTCCATACAAAGGTTTTCTTACTTTGCCAACCTTTTGGTTTGCCAAAACACACATGCACCAAAATAATTCAAACTTGGTCATTGCAATGGAGAGCTTGAAACAAAAAAAAAAAACATTTGTTAAATTGTTCAACAATATTAAAGAGGAAACCACCAATTCAAATGGTTACAACTCACAACCCAACTAGAAAACCTTAATTTATCAAGTAGAGACATAATGTTATCTTCACCTTTTTATTCATTTAGTAAAAACAAATTACACTAAAATAATCTGAGAATGTAAATTCATATTTGTATCCATAGTTGTTTCTAGTTCCAAATTGTGTTATGTATATGATATTTCCAAAAATTGTCTTAATGCCAATGTAGGAAAAAAAAATTTACATTGGTGTAAGATTTACACATTAAAATTTTGACTCGAACTTGACCCCTATGTGAATGACATTTGGAATATTACATGTGCATAAAATGGATTGCCATGTTTTTAAAGATGCATGCATTTAGATGATAAGTTCTAATGTAAAACCTCCCATCACCGAAGGTGTATTTATCACCAAACACTTTCCAATATTTTCCTATTTCTTTAGTCAAATTGAACAATTTTTGTGTCATTGGATGCATGAACTTGAGGGTTACAAATGTTTTTGGTGTTAAAAGTAAAAGAACAACACAAAAAACATAGGAAGAGAAGAAGATGAGTGATAATTTGTTTTAAATTTTTGGAAAAAATAGCTCTAAACCCTTCTTTACATGCAACTTCATATCTTCTTCATTTTAATCCATTTTAAGTTACTTAAAACCTGATGGGTGCACCAACTAGGGTTTTATAAAACTTATTTATATCGTATTGAAGAGATGTGATAAAGTATTCAAATCATTATGCAATTTAAAAAGGAAAGATGCAATGATAAAAGATCTTAAGCTTGAAATTCTAATATGTTTTTAACTTACCCATCATCTATCACTGAACCCCCTTACACCAAACACCTCATATCTTGCCAACTAGTATGTCGAATTGACATATTTTTGCAATGTTGGAAGCATTAAATGAAGAATTAAAATGTTTGTTTACCTTTTAAATCAAAGGAAGAATGTGTGAAGATACAAGCTTGTTTGAGTTCTTAATTGTTCACTCACCGGCTTATCTACCCTAGATTGAATAAGTGAAGTTTTTAGTTTAAAGTTTAACCCTAGCATAAGAGGCAGAGTCATTCACAATGAACTAGATGTTTGTCTTTTGCAATGACTTCTTAATCACCCCTTGAATTCCATTATAATCCATGTATGTTGAAACCAACTTGCTATCACTTGTTGATCAAGACATTTGTAGTCATCTACTCTTGGTCTACTTGTACAAATCCTTCGATTGCACACTTTTCATTGTTGAAAGCAACAACAACAACTTAAATCTCATTTACAAATACCTAGAGCTTTCCACAATGTCATATTCCAATTTCAAAAGATATATTTGAATAATGCATGGTGAAATTGTTTATTTTATTCTATTATCTTTATTTAAGTTGAACAACATTTTTATAAAGACATATTTTCACATGATATGAAGTTTCAAAAATTGCTTCTACCCCTAATGAACTAGCATACTAAGTTGTACCATTTTCATCTAAATAATGAAATTTAAATATTATCTCAACCTAATAGGAGTGTGGAGGTATTGACTATTAGCATAATTGTTACATATTTTCTAGAGGCCCCATTGTCCACATAAGCTTCTTAATAATTTCTTAGACAATTGTTGGAAATGAAAGGTGAAATGAATAAAAGATGAATGTTTATGAATGAACTTTAACATCTTGTGGTGTCTTTCTTGTTTAATGACTTCTTCACTTCTTTACATCTCCTGAGACTATACATTAACACCATTTACACCAAAAGGTCCTACATGCAATACTCTAATGTTTCAGGGGGTGATCACCCAAATCACTTGATGTTTTTAGCACACCAAATGCACTCTCACCATTCTTATCCCATACATACATACCTTCCATTTTGAAAAACTTGGCTTCCCATTTGTGAGATCACATCACAAATGTTATTAGTCCCACTACACACTCTTTTGTGTAAAGTGTGGGTTTAGGGTACAAAGTGTCCAACTTTGTCCAACTCTATTGTGCTCTCTATATATATGAACTATAAATTGTTCCCACCGTAAGTGATCCTCTCAAGTTTACATGCAGTACTAAAGGACTGTACTAAAGAAGTTGCAACCTTCAACTTTTTTCAAAGACTTTGAAAAAGACAGTCAACCCAAATATGTCCTCAAATTGCAATTTCATTTCCCCTAGAAGTAGATGATAACTTTTTTGGAATTTCCCAATGTGCAAACTTATGAAGCATATTTTGTTGCTTAATTGCATGTGAATCATTGCATGTGAATCAAAGTTGAAGCAGAAAGGCAGCACCAAAAAAAGCTCCTTACATTATGCCCACAAAACTGAGAGTTTCAAAGGATTGCATGCTTCTCTACTCATGGCAACTACCCTCAGCCTTTCATCTTATCCAATACTGATTTCTCCTACCTTCAACCCTACCACCAAATTTGGTAATTTCTGTCATTCAGTAGAGTTATCCATAAAGGACCCCAAGCTGGGGGTACTAGGCATGAGTTTTGTCAAAACTAGGGATGAAATCAAAAGCCAGGATGAAAAAAGTACACATTAAAAAGAATGGGAAGGGACCAAACTGGTTTTCACACCTAGATTGTTGCTCACAGGAGTTTCAACCCCAGTTTTGGATTTCTCTTCCCTTCACCTTCAATGCCACTCAAATTCTTCATTCAATCAACTCTTGTCAAAATACAATCGTGCAAAATCTTGTGAACTGATATCCAATTTCAATAAACAGTACCCAGTTTCACTCACTTTACCACTACATTCAAACTGAGTATGCAACAGGGTTTACAGGGTCAAACTAGGGGCCAAAGACAGGGTGACTCTAAACATAACCATAGTATCTCTCTCACAGTTTATACTTTACACCCCCTTGGTACCTTCACCTTTTGAGTGAGGCCTCTTAGAGGTCATATTAAGCCCAAAAAATGTAAGAATTTGAACTTAGAGACCAAGATTTAGTCTCGACATGGGATATATGTAATATTGAGCAATCATTTGAATGGATTTTGGGATATCATTAAGCCCTAAAAATGTTAGATTTTGAACTCAGAGACCATGATTTAGTCTAGAGAAGGAATATTTGTTATATTAAGAAATCATTTAGATGGATTTTATGATTTTCACCATGGTAACAAACCAACATCGGTGCTGGTTAACCCAAGGTGTACAGTCCTGGCCCTCCTTCATCATGTTACATGTTCCCAGTCATTATTTTCTCTTTTAAAAACCTGACCTAAATTTTTCCTTTGTATTTTGCAGGTACTTACTTCCCTGGGCAGAACTTACATGTAAGCTGAGAGGCATCTTCTGCAATCTGTAAGGTCCTCTCAGCAGCAGCTCCATTCCTTGTAAGATTCATCTGTCAGATTTAGGTCAAATTAGGTCAGACTTTAATGTACCCTCTGGCCCTGCCCTGAATTTTTTATGCCCTCTGACCCTGCCCTGAAACAAAATTTTCATGCCCTCTGGACCTGCCCTAAAAAAGTTTCACGCCCTCTGGACCTGCCCTGAAACAAAAGTTTCATGCCCTCTGGCCCTACCCTTCCTTATACATTATTGACATGATCTCCTCATTCGTTACCATCATAATTCCGTTAAAAGCAGGCTGCAGGGGAGCCTGAGTCCGTGAACTGGAGATTCTGGCTCCCCGGCTGCCTCAAAATGAGAGAGAGGCAGAATTGGCACTTGCTCTGCCTGCCTGCCTGCCCAATTCTGCTTCTAGAACCTTACTTTTAGGTCAGTGAGGGTGCAGCTGACAGAATTGACGGTCCAAAGCCCATTTCTGGAACAAAACTGGTCACAATGCTACGGAAACAAAATTCAAGGTTTCCAAGGTTCCACCTCCGTAACGGTAACCTATCATATAAATCCTCTTACTTCTCCCTCAGAACGCTTAAGTAAACTATCCACATAAGTGGGTAAGTATCATAGGCGAGCAGTTAAGGAATGCAAGTGGTTGTTATGTACATAACTACCTATTTGTTTGGGTAAGTATTATAGTGAAGTAGCTAATTAAGCAATGCAAGCGGTTATTATGTAATTAATTAAGTAGGTAATGCACTTGGTGGCTTCTAGATAAGTAGATGGATGTGAATGGTTAATATTAATACATAGCTAAACTAACCACCATGGTTTAAGTATGGGACAAGAATTGAACAAGAATGTGTTCCTTGCCCAGACATCATCCTCCATCCTGCATGGTGTGCTCGTGAGTGCTGCTGGTTTGTTGTTCATTTGGACCGTTTTATTGATTTTAAATTTTCAATTACAAAGCAAAATGGCCTTTCCAAGCACAATTGTTGTGTGTGCGAAAGAGTGAGGGGATAGATAGGGCGGTTAGATGATTGGCCAAAAGACATAACACAACCCAAAAAAGAAATTTTAAAGAATCAATGTACCAATTTCATTGGTGTTGTTGTATCATCAGTCTTCGGATCCCCACCCAACCCTTTGTTCTTAAGTTCCCCAATCATAGTGTTTTTTACTTGGCACTTTTTACACAACCTTCCAGATGCTTATTGAAATGAAGGTTGTTTTGGAGTACCTGTTGTGAGAATCATGACTAAAGATCTTAGCAGCTGCTTCTGGCAAAACTTGTGAGGTACCTTTCTGTTGGTTATGCAGAGCCTTAGCAGCAGTCAGGCAGGAAAACAGAACCAACCAACCAACCAACCAACCAACCATCGTCATTTTATCATCCATATTCTGTCACCGCGTATTTTAACATATACTACTACCTTAGCCTAGGGTCAGTTTCCATGTTGAGAAAAGGAACAATTTTTATTTATTTTTAAATGAATTCATTTTTCAATTTTTGAAATTATATAATTTTCCATCATCTACTATAATATTGTGATATGAGTAGTGAATTATTTAGAGTGTAGCCTGTGATAATTATGATGATTTTCAACATGTCAACTTCATATTTTCATAAAATTTCATTTCACGATTTTGAGGATTATAGAATGATGAAACTGACCCGGGCTAAGGTAGTTGAAAGTGGAGGTCTATGATGACTCCTTTATCGTTCCATTTCAGTATAGGGTGGGCTTATACACAATGTATAAGCAAATTTCAGGGTCTAGGGTTTTTTTTTGTTTTTGAGGAATTTTTGTTTGTACCCAAAGAAATGATCATCCATAGGATGATGTACGCAAAGTGGCAATCAACCATAGGAAGAGGTGGGAAAAGTGACAATCATCCCGAAGAACATGTAGCCAAATCTGGCTACAAACTAAATATGAAGCACAAATCTTAGTCGTTCTTCTATATTTTTGGCTACACACTGAAAACCAAATATAGAAATTTGGCAATTTTACTCTGTAAAAATATTGACCAAATTTGTATATTTTTACCATATGTTAAGACCATGTAAAATTTTCCCCCTTCTTTATCTTTCTACCCTTCCAATGTACAAGACTAATGCTTTTTTTGGGGTGATTTTTTCGCAATGTAGCAACAAAACAAGATGTTATGCAATGAAACAAATGAATTTTGATGATCGTATCAAGGCCAAGCCATCAAGAATCTATGCCCTAAAAGGCCCTAGTAGCCATCTGTTTGATCATTGGTGAAATGTGAAGTGTCATCTCAACTAACTCACTTGGTTTGTTGGATTGCCAAACACATATCCTTTGTCACCTCTCCATTGTCATTGCCCCATGCTTCAAGTTACTGGTAATGCCAATAGTACTCCAAGATTTCAATAGTAAATCATTGAAAGTAACGTGAACTATGTACAAGGGATAGTCGCAAAAATGGTGACATGGATTTTATGTATGGGGTGAAGGGTGCATTAAGTTAAGATTTGGTTCAATGTTAACTTTTGGAAAAGAAGTAGTTGCAATGGCAAATAATCTGAAGACCTTCTTGCAAGGTACAAGCTCAAGCATGCAGCTCTAATTTTGTTCAATTTGCTTCTAATGTGGACTTGTCATTTTAATTTTGAAGTTCTCATTTTTGCATTTGTTGTAGTTTGTTTATTGCATTGTTGTTCTTGTTTTTGGTGTTTTGAAGGGTGGCATTTGGGAGTGGCATGACACACAATAGATTAAAAAGGACAAACTAGGGAGGAATAATGCAAGCTACGAGTGCTTCTTTTTATTTTGCAAACTTTTTGAATTATGTAGAGCTTTCTTTTAGCTTTGATTTGCCTTGCTCTTGTCAAATGTGATCGTTTGTGTCAAATCCATGCAATATTCTACTATTGTAGAAGGCCAAAGTTAAATGTCAATTTTTTTTTGGAAATCTAATACAACCTAATTTTCAATATGTGCTTTGCAAATCACAAATAAAAATTATGTATTTGCAATTTGCACTTTGAGTTTTTTTTTTTTGTATTTTCAATCAATCAACTTTGCACACATCTTGGGACCTTCATTTGATTTGCACACGAATGTTGTTTAAGCATCATGGGTCTAAAGCGAAATTTCTTTTTATGTTCCATGTTTTGCTTTCTAAATTGTTTGTTTCTAGCTTTGGTTTCAACGTGCATTTTTTGCCTTTATTTTGTTGCATTTTTTCTTTTCTCCTAGTTATGGCACCCCCTAAAGTTCCTTTTGTGGGCTTCAAATCTCACCTCCTTTTTTCCACATCTTCTAATGCTAGTTCTAGCAACTTCGCATCATGACATTTTGCACATCCCATCACACTTACCTTAGAAGATTTTTCATATCCTTTTGCACTTACTACCTCTTATATTAGTTTGCCATCGAACATTATTTAGCCTCCTACAATTGTAACATATGCGAGTTTGAAAGGAAAGGGTTTGATGGTGCATGAATTCACACCTACAACTATTGTTGAAGTTTCTAATGAACCTACAATTATTGCAGCAATTACTTGCACTACTATATTCCTTTTCATAATTGGACTTTCATTGTTGGACTATCTATTTAAAATAATGTTTCAGCTATTTTATGGCATCACAGAATGGTTGCCTATTACATGATCACTAGTTTTTAAGCTAAATATCACACCCACAAGGAAAGGGAAGGTGTTTTTTCAAGGATTGTGTCATCCAAATGAATCATACAATACTTTGTTATTTGCAACTTCAATATGATCATGTCATTCACACTAAACATCACTCACCCTAAACATTGTGTTGATCATGATGTTTTCATGTTTTTGTTATTTTAGTGTTGTTGAATCTTAATTCTCAATTCTCATGAAATTCCTTCTGTCTTTTTACCATCAAATATGACAAATTGTGAGGAAAATGTTGTGTGCGTTGACAAACAAATGGGTGGGTGGTGGCAGTGTGATCTTTATCTCATGTTATTAATCCATCAAGTATTAACAATTTATCCTCCAACCCAAATCTCTCTACAAACCCATGATAGAAAATGATGGTTATGAAGGTTCAAATTAATTAATCAATCAATTGTTTAATTTCCTACTCCATGATTCATCATCACCCTTGACGAGAAATTGCTAGCTAATATTGGCCAGTGTGTTGTTTTTGTGGCCAGTTCATAATAGTGGGGTTTGTGGTCAAACTTATTTACTTTGTTTCAGAGCATGCCATGGCAACACTGAGACCAATTCAGCAAACAACCCTTCATTGGCTATTCTGATATTTATTCTTCATGCTCTTTGGTAGCCACAAAAGTTATTGTATTCAAGTTTATGTTGTTGCCTCTTTTGACCTTACCTCACATCTCATCCCCCCTTGTACTTAAAGTGAGATAGAATTTTGTTGCCACTTCAACCTAAAATAATCATTTAATTTTCACCACCATGCTATGCACAATTATTATTTCAATTAATCACTTTTCTAGGCTAAATATTTTTTACTTAGCCAATTGGACTGACCAACCCAAAGAAAAAATGCCACCTTGAAATACCTCTAAAATCATATGGTAGCCAACCAACATACTTGAAGAATTTGAAAAAAAACCATGTATATTAGGACCTAGGTTGTGTTTTGAATAGTTTATATTTAATATGTTATCAACAATTTGATAATAACATGGGAGATATTGAATATTGAATAAATTTTTGGCCATTGAAAATTGTGCAAAAATCAAAAGCTTATTTTTATTATGAGATTTTGATTTCAAGATTAGGCTATAGAAGGTGTAATGTTTTCCCATTCACGATTCATTCAATATTATTGATTTGCTCCATCTCACATGCCACACTAGTTAAAATGGATATCACATGTTCATTCTTACCATTATGTATTGCAAAATTCAAAACTTTGACATGTGGTTACATATCTATATATGAAGATATGTGTTTGTTGGTTTGGATGGGACCATGTTGTAACCCTCCCAAACTACGGGCCTGCTTCACTTTTGGTATCCATTGGAAAGCCCTCTATGGGATGGTTTGCTTGTTTGTTGTTTCACAATTTCACACTAATGGAGAAAAAGCTATTGAATTTAGAGTGATTTTTGTCATTAGAAATTCAATTAACAATAATTTAGCAAGGTTGATTTGAAGTTAACTTTGACCAAAATAATATTGGAATGGGTAACCTTACATGATGTTTAATACCTATACTGAGGCCATTTGCATAGGGGTTGTGCTAGTAGGTCATGAACTCCTCAATAATATGGATGTTGGAAATGTAATCATGATTTTTCATAAGCTCTTAAAACAATCCTAAATCTTCACTTTAAAAAGTTCATAACTCCATGATCAACAATTGGTTGAAGCAATTGATGCCATTTTCTCAAATCTTAAAATGTTATAAACATGTTCTGACCACTGTTGGTCGACTATTGAGAAAACACTTGATTACCAGCAAGGTCACTAACAGCCTACTTGCCAATTATTGAAAATTTTAAAACTGGTTAAAGAACTGGCCAAGTAGGTAGCATCCAAAAAACCAACAAGACCCTTATAGGTCAAGTATTAAA
The DNA here is from genome assembly GCA_963921925.1 of Sphagnum tenellum. Taxonomy (NCBI): domain Eukaryota; kingdom Viridiplantae; phylum Streptophyta; class Sphagnopsida; order Sphagnales; family Sphagnaceae; genus Sphagnum; species Sphagnum tenellum. The sequence continues at coordinate 779,101 of OY998148.1, read as the reverse complement.
TTATCAAAATTTAGTAATCTACTTGGAAGTTTGGAATTTTCATTCAAGGAGGTTATCGATCATTAAACCTTAAAATTTTGATACCCTATCACTTCTCATTTGGTCCAAATTTAAAACACATGGACAGAGAAAAAAATCTAATTCTTCATGATTGTCAAATGTTTAGAGGTTGTTCCACTTGCTTTGAATCAATACAATCAATTTGGGCAAGTTCCTTGGTTCCTTCTGTTATAACCCCATTTTGTGCTTCTTGTCCCTACCAACAACTAGCAATTATGTATCGAAACAGATAGTCTCCCTATACTCTGAGATATTAATTTGAACTTTTGCCAAAAGAAAAAACCCTACTCTTTGATAGAACATTTGTGTTTGGCACTTTGGTTAACCACAAATGAATTCAATCCAAGGAAACAATTGTATAGTAGAGATTTAAAAATTAGTTCATGGATTTTGTGAGTTCCTTTCAATGATTCTCTAGCCTTGGCAAATTGTGCAAAAATGCAGGGCCAAAACCATTTGCTGAGCCAAGCGGTCATGTTTTTACTTTTCTTCATTCAATTTTAATTTCCAGGGTCACATACTAAGCACCGCTGGAGCTGCTCTGAGAAACATAAGAGTTTCTTCATTAAATAACCCTCAAAATAGTGAAATGAAAATTTGTGAAAATATGACTTCAGGTGACAAGTTGAAAATCATCATAATTTTCATAGGCTACAATCTAAATAATTTCACTACTCATATCACAATATTATGGTAGATGATGAAAAAACGTATAATTTCAAAATTAAAAAAACGAATGAAATTTTGGGAAAAAAATAATTATTCATTTTGTCAATGAGGAAACTGACCCTAAGGTACCAGTAGTAGAAAAATAAGCCCAGAGTCGGCCTGGGAGGTGTAACGGAAATCCAAGTCTTTTTTTTCGTGGGGCAATGGATGAGCAACTAGGGACAAAAGGGGGTGAAAGGGTGTGTTGGGGGTGACGGGTGACTACAAAGGGGGGTGTGGGAGACATGTCAGGGCACCACTGTCTTACAAATTGTTTTTCAAGCAAAAGATGAGCGACAAGGGGGCCATTGAAGGTGTGACGAGGGAGGGATATCATGGGAAAAAGAAAAGAAAAGAATATGAGCAGGTCTTTAGGTGCGGTAAAGCCGATGTGGCCTTGGGCTTTATGCTATGCTTATAGGCATAAGATGTTTCCCATTCTGAAGGAGTCAGCTTAATCTCCCTCACCTTTTCTACGAGGGTTATTCAGAGATATATGGTGCCCTCCAAACACTGTAGGAAGGGAACAAGGGTCGTGTCACACTGTGGCCTTGTCATTTACACTCAGAAAAGTTTAGGAGGGCAAAAGAAGAATTATGGAAACTCAAGTATTTCACCATGCTAAAATATAATCTTCAAAAAAACCTCTAGAAGAAACCAAAATCCTTCCAAGATACTCTAGCTCTATAACTGAATCTCAAGTTTCAGCAGACGCCAAAATATGATCTTTCAAAAATCCTCAGATAAGCCCCTGGGGTGATGGCTCCCTGGTCTAGCCCCTTCTGGGGCCCTGGGACCTGAGAAGTGCAGGTGAAATTCCTGCCGGCTATCTTCTATTGGGCCTGACTTGGGGTCTTCGCCAACAATTTGTCAGTTGGGTCTGCTGTTGTGTGCCCAAAATAAAAATAAAAATCCTCATATAAAAATAGGCCTATTACCTACGGGGCCGAAATCCCTTAAGCTACTATACTCTATAATGAATCTAAACACAATATCCTTGGCTTGGTAGGCAAGGCCAACAAAGGTGCAAGTCACCTGCTCACCTAAGAATGGATGGTGTTCCCCACTTGTTTTGAAGCCATTTCAAACCAATCAAACTAGTGGAAGTTCATCTGGTGATCCACATATACCCCCCCAGGTGATGCATTCTTAAGTGGGCAGGTGAATTGGACCTTTGTTCCCTTTGTATATGTATGGATTGGCACTCAGAAATTCACACCTCCTCTTATTTGTTTCTTACATTTGTTTAGAAAAGGAAGCATGCAGGGAATGCTTCCAACAAGAAAAACATGCATTTCATTAATTCTTATCATTTTCATTTTTGTTTCATCCAAGAATTTTACTTTCAAAACTTTCACTGGATTTAATACAGTACCCTCTACGATCCTCCATTTTGAAAAATTATCATCCATTTGTTCAAATGTATGATGGAATTGGCATTATGGCATTTGAACAAGAACAAGGTTCGTTTGAAAACTTTCATGGGAACTTGGACTTTGGAAGGTGATCGAATAGTTTCATATACAACCTACCTATTTGTGTAAGGGGAGAATTGATAGTTACTTACATGTTGATTGAGTCCTTTGCTTAAAATGTTAATTCATATTTATAGAGATTTTATAATAAATTGTGTTCATGTATGTTAAGTGATTTCATTAGATTTTGAGTGAATTCACTAATCCCATTGAACAGGATTTAAGGAGGCATCACAAACTTGCCCCTTCCGTGTATATGCTTTTACAATATTTTAACAATGTGTTCAAAGTTAAGTGCTAATGAAATGTTGATCAATCATTATATGATGTTATAATGGCATTGGAATGCAACGATCAATTATCACAATTTGTTAGAATGCTAACACAATATCATTTCAATGATTGTATCAACATTTTGCACTTAATCTTGAACATGTTGTTAGAATGTTGTAAAAGCACAAATACATGGAAAGGACAAGCTTGTGATGAGATACAATGAATTCCTTTGTTCGTAGAGCAGAGACTAATGTTCGATGAGACCTGCACTCACATTTTGTAATAGACCAGGAAAGGAAATCTTCAGAAGATTACTGTTCCAAATTAGCTCCAATATGTGACAAATTAAACATTTAACCCTCCGGCTGAATAATTTACCAAGTTGCCAGTTCATATCTGGTATGCAAAAATATTCTACCCAGAACACTGTAACAACCATTCTGTCCATTGAATTGAAGCTATGTCAGCGAGTGAGTTATTACAAGTGCCATGCATTAAGGAAGTCAGGCTATGTATCATCAAGTTTTGTGTGTTGAGACTTCTAGAACAAATTACTACAAGAGTCTGCTTCATGGTGTTCATTGGCCCACACCTTGCTTTCAATGATTCTCTTTAAGTACTTCCAGTTTTGTTGTCTTATTCAGGTATTTATTTAAGGCTTCTTCTTCCTAGCTGGGACAGGCGGTCATCTGCTGGTCTCACTTTTGTTTCTGCCAGTTCCAGTTGTGATATGAAGCAACAATGGGGAACAAGTGTAGCCCAGTGATCTGAAGGGATGGTGGGGAACACTCTAGTGACGTGAATCAACATGAGGAACAACCAGTTATGCTCTGGAACAGTTTCTGGTAGAACACAAGAACACTTGACAGAATGACGGAACTCTCTCTCACCTTACCAGGCTCCATGCGTTTTGGACACGCGGCCACACCTTGTCTTTGTGGAATGGTTTGTCAACAAATTGAAGAAATGGTTTTCTTTATTCCTGAGCAAGCATGGATAAGCTTGTAAATCTTTGCAACAAAATGTAACATGGTGGCCACCAATAGAGGGACTCCTATATTTAGTTTCAGAGTGCAACTCTGTTGGAGGTGACCAAATATTTCATTCCTCCTGTTTTTCATGGTGATCACAAACCAAAACTCATCTCTACTTCCATACCCCTGAATTCTGCTCCATAACGTGGCACCAAAATTTGCAAAGAAGAGACAATGATGAAACATGGGTTTTCTATACTTTCAATACACCCGAGTTCTCTGTAAGGAAACACAACTGTTGTAACCAGCTGGTCGGACAAACCAAACACAGGATCCCTCAACATTTCAGGGTTCAAGATTCAAAAGCTGAAGGGAGTGTATGAAAATTTCATTTACAAATTCAAAGAAACAATGGGTATAATTAGGGGAAGAAATACATAGTAGGTACCTTATTTGGTGCAGGACATTGAAATGGTAGAGGAGGCAACCAAATGAAGATGCCACACCCTTGGATAGTGCTTGATAGTCGATGCATTAGATTGTCATAAAAATTTCAAAGATTGCATGTCATGACTCCTACTGGATGTTGCACTGCCATATATATATATATATATATGCCACTACAAATGTGGATAAAGATTGTAGAAGTTGTAGGATCTTCAAATAAAGAAAGTTATTTCTTGGGTTCTTTGTAGCAAAACTCTCTATATGCGATATACCCAAGATAAGGTGGACAATTGGATTACCTTTGTACCTTACAAAAGTTGAATGAAAGTAGATTTTGAATAACAACAAAATTGTTGTACATTCAATTCAATGTTAAAATATTTTGATGATTGAAGATAAAATATTTTTTCAGTAATGAGCATTAACTTTCAAATTTTACATTGTTGAAAAACGTTTCTTATTGGTTTTCCTAAAAGTAACTAATTGTGAACTCTTTTTTGCAATGGTGACATTTGTTTTAAGTATGTGTCAAGCATGTTCTAACAAATGTTTTTTAAAAATAAAATAAAATGATGTATTTGAATATATAATATTTTTCATATTTTAACATAGTAGATATTATTTCATTATTTTTTTAATGAAAAATTAGGTTTTGATCACCATATTGACCAATTAATGTCAAACGTATTTTAAAATCAATATTGCATTCAATTTACAAAATAAATAGAATGCACAAATGACTTCATAAGGAAATTTAAATAAAGTCCGAATATATAAGTTCTTGTGTTTATGTCAAAAATTGTTTCATTTTAAAACTCAATTTAGATATCTTTAAAAACATTTAGCATGCTCACACCATGTAAACATTAAGAGAACCACAAATTGTCGTTGTTTAAAACATATGGTTAGGTTGGTGACCCTCTTCTATGATTCTTCTATATGAAAGGTGTCTAGTCTACCATTTTTTATTAATGAAATAAAATTTTTTCTACAATATGACTTAGCTCCAAAATGATAATGAGTTCAATCTTGAAATAAGTCTTTTCTCAGATGGTATATTGAAATGTACAAGCATGGTTAATATGTGCTACATGTAGGAACGTACCCCAAACATAGCAAACAACTTAATTGCAATGATAACCATTTTTACATGGCATCAATTGGCTTTGCTTTTTAAATAACAATTTGTGTTCCTTTGGCATAAGATTAAAAATATAATTACACCGAAATTGCACATGAATGAAATGAGATGCATAAAATTTGGAGTAAATATTTGAAATAAGTGAAATATCAAATTTGCCACTCTCCTTAATTATTTATAAAGCTTTAAGTTTAAAGTGTTTTATGTTTTAAATTAATTGTAAATAACAAGTATTTATACAAGTTATGTTTGAAAATCACCTATCTTGTTCATGACATTTGTTGCTACTTTTATTCTTAAAATGTTACAGATCCAAGTTATTTTTGATGTTAAAATGTTGTAGATCTAAACAAATTTCAAATAAGATCCAAGACTTTTTCAACTCATAAATGGGTTGTGCAACAAGACTTTAAAAGTCCATAGGCATGTCAGAAGTGTGAATAAGAGGTTTTGCCATCAGAGGTTTTGACCTAAAGTAATGTTTTACATGAAATTAAGTTAATGGGTTTAGAGTTCATTTGCTTTGGAAGGAGGGACCAAGCAAACTTAGAAATATAAAATTACACCAAATTGATTTTGAACATGAATTGTATTAAATTTAAAAGCTTTTTTTTGTCTTTCAAAACATTAAACTTATTTCCTTAATAATTTAGCATATTTTGAAGGGCCTTGGCACATCCCCTCCCCATTAAGAAAAAATCATCTATCTTGCAATTTTCCATAACAAAACAACTGATAGCTGGGAATGAAGAAACTCACTACCCAAATCATCGATTGTTGTTGATGCTTATCTGAACTATCATGGGAGTAGCAAATCCATAGATGCACTACAGCTTGCAAGGCACAAGCAGACACTTGCCTCTGCCATAGCCACTGTTTGCAGCTGCTAATTGGTTTGCTATGGTCGCAGCATTGGCTGCTGATCCAAGCAGCGCGTTGTTTAAGTCCCGGGTGACTCCACGAGAAGACATGTAGAAGTGCAAGTTGGTTTGGGAATTGAGTAGAGCAGCGATGGATTGGCGGAGGAGCTCGTCCCCGGTCAAAAGGCCACCCACAAGGCTTTTGTTCCCGTATTTCTTCTCAGCGCCTTTCCCAAACACGCTGCCCACAGTGGTGTGTAAGGGAGACAATGCTTTCGGCCACCAACAGTAGTATTCAATATTGAGCCAGTCGCTGCAAAAATCACGAGAGGATTGAAAACCAAACTCAGAGACAAAAACTGTATCAACACAGCAGAAGAGCTGGGAAAGCCGTCTAGACAAATCCCTTTGCTGTGATGAACCCCAACTGGATTGTTCAGTGATGCCTGAAATGTTTCTGTAGTGGACTCCACTTGATCCTAGAATGTAGGGATACCAAACTTTTGGCCCTGAAGTTTCTGTACGCATCACAATGTCTCTACCCTGAAGGGCAGAGCCAACAAAAGAGAACAGGCGAAGCAGTACATAACAATCGAAGAAACTATTTGTCTGGACTGATCTTCAGGAGGAATCACGTACCTGGGAGAGCAGGTCGACGGATGTCTGTTGGGGAAGGGAACGATGATGGAGCCACTGGGTGTGGATGGAGCGGGAGAACTGTTCTTGGGACAGAAATCCAGGGGCTTTGCTGGCTGGTAGAAGAGAGGGTCCACCACATACAGGGCTTCGAACAACAGCCTCGACTTCAAGGTAAGGGTTTTTGCTCCGCCGCCAGCAATGTTGCAGTCACTTCGTGAGCTACCAGCCAGAGATACTGTGCATCCAGAGAGATCCTGCTTGCCTTTGAACGTTACTAGAAAGTTTCCAAGAAAGTCGGTTGAGCCTTGGACGGAATCGACAACGTTGCCGTTGTTGTCCTTGCACGCGACAGTCACTTTAGCTCCTGCATTAACAAACATTCAAATCAGATCGCAAGTTGCTAAAGAAAAGCATCCCGAGTCGACCAATGTATTCAATGCGCAGAGGAATCTGCAAGAAGCTGTTTGTCCCCAAGCAAGGATCCATATTGGACAAAGAAAGATGGAAACCGATATTGTACCATCCATGGGCTCGCTGAAGGGGAACACTCTGTCTTGCAAACACTGATCACAGAACACACTTCCTGTCACCACCGCCGACCACAATGTCCAATCCTTCTCTTCACCGAAGAACTCTGAATGTGCAGTTGCACGCGCTTGAGCAACAGCTGCGAAGAGAGCCAACACCACGATTGCACCCGCCCCAAGAAGATGACACACGCAGCTGCTTCTTCTCCCCATTCTTTCCAAGAGATTTTGTTCGCCTCCTTCACCGAGGTCAGCTGGGGCACCTGCAGCTGCACCCCGGAAGGCGGATACCCCAAGAACGACTGCACACGGTTTCCTTCTCAAGCATATACAGTTAAATTTCCTAGTACTTCAATTATTGCAAAACTGACATTAAAACGCTCCCCAAAGGAACTCCGATCCATAGACACTACATCATGACCCACTAGTGCTGCCACTGAAAGGTGTTGGAAAAGTCGACAATCTTTAATTGCAGAATGGAACCACAAAGCTAAGTGACAGTGACAAATCAGAATGTCCATTACTTGCAAACCGACCTGCAACTTAACCGACCTGACACAGAAAATTCAATACGATACGACTTTGAGTCTTGAACTATTTGAATTCATTTCCAATATATAAGTTATAACAGCTTACATAATAACTATGGACGATTCTTCTAGAACTGGTGAATCCAAATTGCCACTGAAATGAAATATTTACCCTACTAAAAGATCATGAAATTCTGACCATCATGATGTTGATGCTGCTGATGATGATGATGAAATTAAAGCAGTGTTTTTCCCCTAGTTTTGTCATGTAGCCAAAGTGGCGATCATCCAGAAGAAAGTTTAACCAAATTTGGCTATAAATCAGATATGAAAGTTTAACAAGGAAAACAGCATCCTTCTCTATTCTCGGCTACTTATTGGAACTTATCATAATGTGGCAATTTGGAATTTGTTCTCGGGAAATCTGGCAAATTTGGGCCAATTCTTTAGTGAAAAATCCCTTGTGCAGGTCAAAATAATATTCTTTAGGTTGAAAATTGGTGAAAATTCGCCCCAACAAGATCACTGTGAATCACATGAATCTCTGGGTGAAGAGTGAGACTAGAGAGAGACCCCACAGAGTTCTGAAATCTGCTTCTTCAGTACCAGCTTCAATAGTCCACCATCCATTATGAGGATGTTTGTAAATCCAAAATGTTGAGTTGTGACAACACTAATCTACAACAACCTCATAACTCTGTCCTGTCCTGCCCTGCCCCAGCTTTGAATTCTTCTGCTCTGCCATTTCCTTGCCAAAGACGTAAGAGTAGAAGTGTAGGATAAGCCCCCCATTGTATACTACCCTCTCCCCAGGGCCTTACCCATGATAGACAAAGAGGCTAATGGACTCTCCAAACAAGACAGATGTAGAATCAGTGGCAGACATACCTGTATGACTTTATCAACCCCAGTCGTCAATTTCCAGAATATTACAAAGTGTAGAACTAAGAGCCCTCCTTGGAATGAAATATAGCCTTCCAATTGTCCAGGCAAACTACGCCAAATAAACATGTGGCCAGTTTACACTAAAGGTTGCCTCCTAGTGCTTTACATACTTGTGATCATTTGTAGCTACTAGCTGCTAGTACACGGGTGTATGTAATTTCTAAGGCCTCTCTCTGCACGTTGATGCAATAGGATTTGGAAATTTGTGGGCTAAAATATGCAGAGCCTGCAAGTAATTCGACTTTTATGCTTTTGATGGCATGACCCATTGCTTCTACCAGTTACAGGAAGTCTATACAACTGGAATTTTTCTATGCTCTAGCTCATGAAGCTTGGTGCTATTGGGGCTTTCATTGAATTTGTGGGTAGAATTGCAAACTCCACCTACTTCATAAAATGAAGTAGAAATCTGAAGAAGCTGACAGGTGCAACTCTTGCATTGGATTGCAGCCTGCTGGCAGATGCAAAACTCCTGGGTTGGATTGCGACCGCCCAGTTTTGGGCTACCAGAAATGATGATACCTATGTACATTCATGGTTTTTTTTAAAACTTATGGTTGTGATCTGAATCGGTTTAAGGGGAGGCATGAATTCAATAGTTTTTTTTATTGGATATGAAAAGTGGTCGTACATTTATGGAAAATGCAAGTCCTGCAATTTGAAATGTTGCCCACCAGATTTTATTTTGGTTGGATTTTGCAAAGTAGAGAATAGATAAAACTCTTACTCCACTACTGAGATGGCCTCCTTTTCCTTGCAATTGTGTTGTGTCTTGTAGCACATTACAGGCCTATATTTTACCACATTAAAAAACTAGTTTACGTGTCAGAGGCAGCTTAGCACCAGTAGTGATAAACAACTATGGAAGCAGTTGGTGGACACAACTAACAATCCTGCCATTTTTTGCCACAAATCTCACTTTTGTCTCCTTTCTATTAGGTGCAGGGATTGTTGCCACTTCTTTCCTTGTTGTAGGGCTCTGTGGCAATAAAAGTTTTGCAGGTTTATAGTTGACCTCAAAACGTGACCTTTAACTTACATAGTTGAAATTACTATAATCTCCTCACCAACTCCTTTTGCTTACACAGTTGAAATTCATTATTGTATCTTCAATGAGTCCGCATAGGACAAAGCACTAAATGACGCAAGGTTCCATGTTTCAAACAAGTGCTTGGTTCCAGACTTCCAGTTATCCAAAATAAATTGGAACCAGTATTCCAATCCTAAATTCCATACCATATAAGGGTTGGTGCTAACTCCCCATAAATGTAATGAGAATGTTTCAAATCCTCCTAATTCTCTTTTGGTAAGATGGTGGTGGTTTGTGTTTCTGTGATGAAAGTATTTCCCCCCAATTTTCAGTTCAAGTCAGCATTTTTCATTCCATGGGTTCCTGGTTGGCTCTCTGCCTTTCAAGGTAGAGACATTGTGATGCACCCAGAATTTGGCCAAAGTGTGGTATCCCTACATTCTAGGGTCAAGTGGAGTGTGCATTGTAGAAACATTTCCAGCATAACTGAAGGATCCACTTATGCTTCACCATGCTAATCACCATTTGTTTCCAATTTAGCATGTTGAATATCTATCATCCTTACGCATGTCATTTAAAGGGCAGAGCCATTATGCAACAAACTGCTTGTTAAGTCTAATAAGACATGATTAGGGTCTAGTTATAGTTGTCAAAGTAGCACTTATGGTTGACAATGGATCATTTAGGTTGTTTCTAGGGTGATTAGGGTTAGTGAGAGAAAATTAGGGATAGTTAGGATTAATTATGGCTTAGTAGTTTTATTGAGGGTGAAGCTGATTTGAAGTGTTTATGGCTATAATAAGAGGGTAGTTATGAGTTGCCCACTACACATGGATATTATTAAGATCAACTAAAATTGATTAACTTAAATATACTCTATGGATTTGTTATGGCTTTGTTAAGATTTCATCGCTATTTACTAAAGTTAGTAAATGTTTTGTTTAGTGTTGTTTAAGGTTTTACGAGGATTAGATATCAGTACTAGGACATAATTAGGTTGTTCTAAGGCCACCAATTTGTTACTAATCCAATTTCTCAGCACCCAAACAAAAACACGACACTTTCATAGCACACACATAACTATTAATTATGTGAAAGTACGTGAATTCTGTTGAAAGAGTAGAAAGTTAAACAATTGCAACTATGCTTTGTTACAAAACATAAAACCATTGCCCAATACATGTACAAACTCAAGTTTATATGCCTAAACTTAATCCGGGTTCTCGCCCTTGTATATAGTAAAAAATAAAAAAGTATGTGTCAAGTGTCAACTGACTGTTTTTTTTAAACCTTTTTGCAAGGGCATATGGTATCTCGTGAGTTTTTAAACAAACCTTCTAGAAATTAGGATTTAGGGCAGCTAGGGTTTTAATTTTTTTATAAAAAATTCCTTCTTTCAAGAGAAATAAAAGAGGTCCAAGCTCAAGCTTGATCCTACTTTGTGTTTTGTGCGATTTTGTCTATGAATGAAAACCTTTTACATTTGTAAAAAAAATAAAATATTTCGATATCTAACCACAAAAAATCACCATTTGAAAACCGCTGGTTCTCACATTTCTAAAAAAAACTCTATTAGAACGGGATAAATTAAAAACTGAAACTCAGTCCACTTCTCTATAAAATTTTATTCTTAAAAAATAAATCTAAAAAACTAGGCGGGTTCTTAAACTGTTCCCTTAACCAAAACCAATAGTTCTCACAAAAAGTGAGAACCATCCAACATGGTTCCAACAATACCAAAAAATCTATTAGATAGCAATTAGCCACAAATGGATATTCCACCTCTTGGTCCTTTCAATATGATAAGGATTTAGAACAAATCAAACCATTATATACTCTGTGTTCAAGTAAATCCTTGTGTGTGACTAGAAGCATGCATTGCTCAAGAAGGTTCCTAAACAATGGGCCTTAAAAAAAGCTTAGTGGAAACTTCCATGATTGGGCCCCCAAATTGTAAAAGTAGTAATGCAACCCATTATGTTTTGTTCAACCAACGCTAATCTGAAATACCACCTTGCATCAATTTGTTCATGGTTGAAGTTTTTCATGTTATGAATACAATTCCGTTGGAATTTTTCTTTGTGTAGTTTGTGGCTTCATTCATGTTTAAGTTTTATGACATACATATGTATTGTTGCAATTATGTATTGGTTTATGATTTGTGGTAAACTTCAGGTTCATGATAATAGTTTTTGTGTCCTTATATTTTCAATGAAGGTTGTGTGCCGTAATAAGTGGCAATTTTGTGTTGAAATTTCGGAGTTTTTTTAAAAAACATTTGAAGCAAATCATACTTTGATTGACACCTTTAACATTCAATGTTTGGAATGCATTGGGAATTGGGATTAATTTCCGAAACACATGGCTTTTGTGCATTGGAGTTGGTCAAGGGTCTGTCACTATTCACCTCCCCTATTCCTATTATATCCATTAGATGGGCTGCCTCCCAAGTTCTGTGTTTTTTTCTGTAATGGGCCATATTGATTGGGCCCATCACCCAAAAATGACGGGAAACTTGGTAGGCTCCCCCAAAATAGCACTTTCTTTGTGAGGACAAGTACCTTCCCTTTGGCTCACCTATATAGGTGAGAAGGGGAGAACTTTGGGCAAAGGATATAGGATAATGTGAGGTGTTATTGGGAACACCCTTGAGGAACACATTGAGAACTTGGGGAACATCATGGGGAACCAACCTTTTGGGAACATGGGGAACATAAGAGAACATGATTGTAATACAAGAATAAAAAAATTAGATCCTGGGGGCAAGTTTTATGGGAATTGGACCCATGTTCAGCTCTACCTCATGGGCCCCTTACTCCCATAAAGCCCATCCCCTGGGGCCTCCAGCTTTACCCTAAATCTAAAACTTTGGCCATTTGTACAAGCTTACATGGAACTAAAGAGCATTTAGTTTTGCAAAGGTTTCTACTACAAGGTATGTTACCTAGTAGGCTCCCTGTCCTCAAACACTTGTTGTACTCCCTTTTTCTCCAATGGAACATAGATAAAATTGGATTCTGCTAATTAAATCAGATTTATCTGATCAACTTCTTGGCACTCCAATAAAAAGTCCTTTGAAGAGTCCAAATCTCCTGAAAACACAACCAGCTCCCATTGCTTTGCAAACAATACGATCTCCTATAGGTCAATGGTGCAAGTATTGTAGTGTTCATGGTAGGCAAAAACTATTTAATTGCACATGTAGTGGATCGTCCAAAACTCCCTCAAATATTGAGTCATGTTGACCCCTATTGACATGACAATGTTGGAAGGAAAAAAACATTGACCTGAGGTCAAAAAATTGGCGAATTTTACACACAAATGAGGCAAATTTAGTTTGAATTGCACTGAAAAAACAGAGATGTCTAAAATTAAGTCAATAAACTTTGCCAGGTTGAAAAAAATCTCCAAAGAAAACACTTTAGCTAGAATTGGTTTGCAAACTAAAATTCAGATGTGATTGTTGGTATGAACTATGACCTCCTGCAAGTCAATAATGAAAGCATTATAGACCTAATTGTACATGCAAAGGATCATTGTAGACTTCTAAGTTCTAAGGATCAAATATCTGCGACATTGACCAAGGATGATATTATGGGAGACGAACCTTTTTTCCATGCTACAATTGATAGTTCTCTTGACATACCCAACTCTTTGTATTCCAATTACCTTGTCCCTTTTCAAGCAAAGACCTCCAAATCTAAAATCTTTGCATGTTGCAAAAAGATTTCAACACCCAATCGTATCTCGAAACCTTAGATCATTAAACTCTTCCAATGAAACACAAGTGCAGCTCAAACTATCAACCTCAGCTTTTTTTAATGGCAGTTTGTGGCCATGACCCACCTTGTGCACCTTACTGTATCAAGCAAGTCATGAGATAGGGGAGCTGATAGAGTGGATCTTTACACCAACAAAGTGATAGAAGCATCTCAAGTTTCTAGTGATTTGTCCATGGCTATCACCCCCACAGACTTCATCAATTTTTAACAATGGACTTATATGACACAATGCACATAAGCGAAAGATAGTGACTTTATTGGCACTCGTAGCTTCAAGCTTATCATTGTAACTTACACCTCAATGCTTGTTGGAGATCTAGTCCCTGAATCCAAATTTCAAACAAATAGGATCCAAGGTTTCTTACACACACATTCGATTAACAGAATACATTTTTGTGTGTTTCTTTGCTGCACTCATTTACAAAAGGATGAAGGCTGTTGGACGAAGCAAACCAAAATTTCTTAAGAATCAGAGGATGTAGGTAGTGTATAGACAGCAACCTGAGGTAGCAGAACTGACCCAAGATAAAGCTTGCCCTCGTGCTCTTCAACTTCGCTCACAAATTTCACCACCTTGCCAGTCTGATCTTCCAAGACTTCCTTCACATTGCCATCAGCTCCATAGCGAATGACCATGGCATGGGGATATCCAGTAACCAATGGGTATAAGTACTTTTGGGGGATAGGGAAGCGAACAGCAAGATACCGCAACCATGGAAACAGACCAAGATACAAATCGCGAGAATTGCGAAGAGCATGAATGGCAACCCAAAAATCGCCTTTGGAATTACTCCGCACATTGTCTGGCCACCCAGGCAGAAGCACAAAGATCTCATGTGTACCTTCTTTCTCTCCCTTCAGCCAGTATCGCCACAACCTGAATCCAAACCAAAATGGGGTGAAAAAAAATCACATTCCACTGCCATTTCAGAGCAGACAGAACAAATGAATGACCAGACCATGTTAACTCAAAGATTCAAGAGAGTGGGGTGCCCAGAGATGAGAAAGGTACAAAGAAACTGAAGAAACAAACCTGCCTGTTCGTGATTCACACAGAACAATAAAGGAGCCATCCTTGCTCACTGCCACACCATTCGGAAACCGCAGATCCTTCATGAGCACAGTAGTCTCCTTTGTTGCTGGATCGTATTTGATGAATCTCCCTGTTGCGTCAGCTTCCAGAACAGAAAGAAAAAATTGCCTGCAATAATATTTCCAAAATTATTACTTACTTAGTATTCAAGAAAATACATGGTGGACATGCAGCATATGACCGAAAGAAATTGAAAGGATTTTAAAGAATTGTGAAGCAGTCGGACTGTGCATCCAGAGGATCAAAAGGCACAAAAAAATTAATCTTGCATGACCTGCTAGAACAACTTCAGGTGCATCCAGAGAATTGAAAAGTGCACACAAGATCAAACTTGCACCTGCGAGCCCATCTGGTGCTGGAGTCTGTGAAGTAAAGGACTCCATCATGATCAAAATCAAGATCATTACAAAATCTCAAGGGAATGCCATCAATCTCTGTAAGAACAGGCTCAGCTTGACCTCCCTCTGGACCGACTTTGAGTATCCCCAAGTAACCATCTGCAATCCACAGGTCTCCTGTCTTCTTCTCAAACCTTAACCCTAGAGGTCGCCCACATATGTGCTCATGTGGTAGGTTTGGAGCTGGTGGCTGTTTTGGCGCACAGATCTCCGACCTGATGATGATGATGATGATGATGATGATGATGATGATGCCGACGATTTCAGTATCACAAAAATCCATATCCTTTTTTAAAACTACTTCAAGTGGATCATTCAAAGCTTGAGAAAAAAGGAAGAGAAATTTGGAGCAAGTGTGGATCCAAGCGGAAAGCTGCGAGTGCTACTACACCTACCTGTTTTTGGAAGTGTAAGCAAAAGTGGACCATCCAAGCTGGGGACCATCGTATCTAACAACCCTGCCATCGCTGATGCCTGTGTAGGGACCCCTGCCTTGTGCATCGAAGGTCAGGCTCTCGGGTCCCACGAATTCACCCCTCCATCTCAACTCTGCATTCTGGAGCTTGTTGTCAATGTCTCTCGTGAAGTTTTGCAGAATGTCGTAAGGAGGTGCTGCGATGTACTGCGGATTGAAATGCGTCACTCCTCTTCCTACTGAATGATGAAACGGATCTGTCGCCACATACCATGCCGCTACTGCAATCAGCAAAAACCCGAGGATTGCGAAATTAACTGCCATTTTCCTTCTTTCTTCTCTGCTCTGGCAGCTCTTTGCAGCTTCTCGAGTCTGCACCCGTTCTCGTTTCTTTCTCCGTCCAGAACAAATTCCGTTTCTCGAACTACCTTGGAAAAAGATGATGATGCTGCTAAATGGACATGATGATCATAATCATGAGTGGTCAGGCGTGGGTCAATGTGCTTCTATGTCAAATTTGCGCCCCAGACCTTCGTGTCTCTCCTGAGAACTCAAGAACTTTGATCTTCCCAAAAGGAAAGCAAAAACAAACCTGGATTCACTGACCTTCTTGTCTCTCCTGAGAACTCAGGAACTTCGATCTTACCAAAAGGAAAGCTACAAACAAACCCGGATCCTATAACATTCTTACCTTTCCTGAGAACTCAGGAAGTTTGTTCTTCTTCCCAAAAGGAAGCTACAAACTAACCCGGATTCTATGGCTTTGTAAAAAGCATTATGAAATCAGGTAAGTACTCTCTCTCTCGCTCTTTCCTTGCCTTCTTCCCCCCGCCGCCCCCACAGGCGTTTTGTTTCCAGACTTGAGGCCCTCCCAAACGGCGATCCGTTCCGAACGACGATCGATCTTTCGATCTCCAAAACTACCATCTTCGGACCTTCCAGTCTACGATCGACCTTTACACTTTAGACCTCCCCAAAATAAGATGATCGATCTCTAGGCCTCAGAAACGGGACTAGATCGATCATTTAGACCTCCCAAAATACGACCTTTACACCTCGTAAACTGCGATCGATCAATTTTTAGCCCAAGTAGACCTCGTGAACGACGATCGATCTGTAGACATCCCAAACTACGATCGATCTTCGAACTTTAGACTTCCCAGACTACGATGATCGATCTCTAGAGCCTAGACCTCCAAAACAAGGATCGATCGATCTTTAGACCTCCCAAACTGCGACCTTTACACCTCGTAAACTGTGATCGATCTTTAGACCTCCCAGACTGACGACCGATCTTGAGACATCGTAGACTAAGAGGATAGGTCTTTAGCATTTTTTTTGTGGCAAAATTTCGCAACCTGGCCTTTTTTCCCTCCTTTCAAGACTGCCGACAAATCAGTGCTTTTCAGGGTTTCTCATTGTCAAATTTAGATTTTTTTTTCTTTTTCTTTTTGCCTAAATCGCCAAGACTGCTATGTTCATTTACCACCAATATGCGTACCAGTATTATCAACCCAGGTAGCAACAATGGTTTTTATCTTCATTTTGTTCGGAGCCAAATTTGGCTAAATCATCGTGGAGCATCTCCCGCGGTGCTCAGAATTTGACCCTGCAAAAATATTTCTCACTTCCATATACCGGGCAAAAATCAGCCAGACATGTTTACTTTTTCTAGCCTCACCCACAAAACTAAAACGTGGACTATAAATAGGCGGGAGGCTACTAATGCAGGTACAGCACTCATATCTTATACATTAATTCATTACGTCTGTCTCTGACGGAGCTCGGCATTCAGGCCGATGGGGCCCGGCCAAGCATTCCCGGATTTCGACCGATCGAGCCCGCTATGGGAGTGCCGGGTCGAGTCCGTCACAAAAGATGTATTGTCTGTCTGTCAAGGTCCTGAAACTCAGGTCCCTTTTAAAATTGTCCCCCCAGTCCCGAGTCCTAAGTCCAGACCAATCCAGGTCCCAAGTCCCAACGCCCAGGCTTCAAAGAGTCGAACGGTAAAAAAAGCTCAGGTACGGGCCGGGCGGCGCCCAAGTGTGTGGAACCGTGGGAGTAAGTATTAAACCGGGGCACTGACGAAGACCCGGGTCCCGAGCCATAAACCAAGCTCTTTGCCACGGGTGGACCGAAACAGGGCCCGTGTGTTTCCGGGGGCTGTTGCCAACACCGGCCCGGGTACCCGAGCTCGGTCATCTCTCTCCTTTCTCTCTGTGGCTCAAGAAGGGAAGGGGGTCACACGTGCGTTGCGTTTACGCCTCACAGTGTCCGAAGGTCACGGGTACCCACTAGTCATATAGTCTTTGGCAGACGTTATTAGGCTTTGTTGTACCTTTCACCAGCCTCTCAGCAAAGTGTGCTAGAACGCTGGGCTAAAACTATTTTGCTGAGACAAAGCAGCATGTTTTGACTGTTCTTCATCCAATTTTAGTTTGCAGATCATACACGGAGCACGGCTGGAGCTGCTCTTGTGGATGGATCATCACAACTTGTGTACATCACAAAAAAAAAAATTTGAGTTTTAAATTTAATTTTAAAAACCTTTGCTTTAGACTTCCCATACTGGAATGGATCTTTAGACCTTGCAAACTATGACCAATTTGTAGACCTCGCAAGGTATGATCTTAGACACAAGGAGTCCCAAACTACCGTAGTTTCTGGATCAAGTGTTGCTAAGATCAAGTGTTGAATTCCCATACTATGATCTTGAGCTAGTGACAAAAGACACATGGGTCAACGTGGATGATCCATATAGATAGGGACAGTCAGGAGGATTTTGGTGATTTTGTTGTCTTGCAAAATCAAAAAGTTGCAGAATCCAATCCAATCCAATCAATGGGTGAGCACACAAAGTATAAAGTACTAAAGTTGTGCAAGAGTGAATGTTTGTTTATTCGTTGTGGGCACCCATAGTTGGAATGCGTTAAATCAGCAAAAGGATCGTTATTGCAGGCAGTACAAAAAGTATGTACTGTCTGCTTCCTTTTTTCCCTGACTGCCCATCTTCTCCACCAATATGTGTCTGGTCGTGGCCAGAAAATTTGAAGCATCCTTCTTTGTCCATGGCTACATATTGGAACTTGATGGAGAACTCTAGTGATTCGTTTCTCTCTTATTATTTAAATACTTTGGATTTAAAACTCCCAAGACTAACATTTTGATTTTCATATTCGCAAAATTGACAACACCATTCACCAAGACAATAGAAAAATGTCTCCACGTGACAAGCATCTTCTTTTCTGAAGATTGCTTGATAACTATAGTGATAATAATAAATCAATGATAGCATTATGATGTTTTCAAGTACTGATTGTAAAACACTTGTTTTTTACAAGGGTTGATTTTTTGTTCAAAATGTATTCAATGTAAATAAAGTTTGTATTTTTTTAATGTTTGGAGGGTTTATTCCCAAGCTATTTCTTTTTCAAAATGTATTCACCCACAAGAACTATAGAAATCCAACTTCAATACACTCAAAGAAATCACAAACTATGTGTGTGAATTTATTAATTTCAATGATGTTGGGAATCAATTGTAATGCACAACAATTTGTCACATATGAATGCTCATCGTTATATGTCACCATCCACTGAACATTTTTTTTAGTGGGTTTCACCTAATAAATCATAAGTATGAACAAATGATGGCATTTTTTGTTTTCATCTTAAATGATGATGAAACCTTGCCAAAATGAATAAGTAGAAGAAAAAGCACCCATTTGGAACAGGAAAGGGATGTAAAAAGAGAGAATCAACGTGCAAGAAAGAAACAGCACCCTTAAGCACAAATGTACAAAGGGGTTCAGGAAAGAATAATTTAGGTTTTATCAATTGTTGAATATGAATGAAGCATATTCAACAAGGAGATGGGTGAGAAATCTAATAAGCATTGAGCATAGAAAAGACAACATCAGCTTGTTTCAAGATAGAAGCTATTTTAAGTTTGTACAGCTACTAACACCCTTGGTTTGTAAAATGAAACTAAAATGAAAAGATGAGGGCCTCCTAAATGGACCTTGATTTGACATTGTTGTCTAGATTGAATTGCAAGCCACATTTTCAACCATTCACCAAACCCTTGCAGTTGTACCAAAATAAATGAAGAAGCAAATAAAGGAAAAACATCAAGTGGTCAATTGCAAACACCCCACTACATATATGAAGACAATGCGCACATCTCAAAAACAATGTGGGCATATTTCTTTGTGTTCATAAACTAGGTAGGTAGACCAGTGAGCAAACACTTAAGAACTCAAAAGAGCTTGAATCCTCCCATATAGTTCCTTTGTTTATGAAGTTCAAAGAACATTGTAGCCATCGACCTATTGCTTTCATTGTCACAAAATTGCTCAATTTGATAAAGGAATGGGGAAGATATAGGGTGTTTCGTGTAAGGGGGTTCAGTGTTCGGTGATGAGTGAATTTAAATAGATTAGAATTTTGAGCTTAAAATCTTTGATTGTTGCATCTTTGCCTTTGGTATACAAAGAATTTGTATAAAGTCTCTAGTTGACACATCCATGATGTTTTAAATCATTCACAACTGATTAAAAATGAGAAAGACATGAGGCTAGAACTAAAGAGGAGTCTAAACCTATTTCTTTCAAAAAACTTGAAGCAAACTATCACTCATCCTCTTCCTATGTTTTCTAGGTTGCTCCTTACGTCTGGCATTTAAGAACATTTGTAGCCCTCCAGTCTGTGCATGCAATCACACAAAAATCACTCAATTCGGTTAAGGAATGAGGAACTATTGGAAATTATTCGATGATAAGTACATGTTCAATTATGAGCAGTTGTATCCTACCACCTCCAAACACCCAAGATCTAGCTTGGACTTCCACTAGAACAATGTACTACTAACCTGTGGTTGCTTTTCAAACTCTGCAAATTTTATCTGCTCTTTCATTTGAAGCATCAATATGTTCAGGCACATGGCTTACAAGGCAACATGGAAAAAATATCATTTGAAGAAGGCCTTAGGATAACAATTTAGGTAGCTTGTAATGAGCAATTACACTATTTTGCCACTACTATTCCTCTATTTTCACCAAGATCAATATCATAAGAACAGTTAATCATTATGGTCCATCATCATCAATGCAACTAATCCCCCATGAGCCCATTCTCCATGCTTACCATCTTTCCCATTCACACCACATGTTGCTTGTTCAGTTACATAGACCAAAATTACATGCATCAATGCATTTTACTTATTAAGTAAATCTGATTGTCATTACGCTTGATGGGATAGGGATAAATGGGCTTGATGTCATACCATGGATGGGCATTTTTCAATTTAAAATTTTTAAATCATAATTAACAATCACGAGTGACCAGTTAAACTTGGCATGAAGATTATGGAACACACCACGAAAGTGACTATTAATTGAAGTTGTTAACATTATTGGAGATTGGAACTACATACAATACTTTAGTTTGAAATAATTTTGTAAATGTATAACATAGTCTTATACTTAGTGTGCCCTGTGCTGTTGGCCCAAGTGTTACCACGTCCTCAACTGATTTTTCCTTCCACAACCTGGTTTTCTGGAATTTATTTGAATTTTCAGCAGCAGAAATCACTTAAAAATTAATACCTTTCACATTCTGAATCCAAATCTTACTGAATAAATTGCATTAAATTCTGCTCATCAAGGTCTTTCCAACAACACTAAAGGCACATTGCAATTCCTCCAAAAATTTCAGCTACGATTTAATTTAATTTTCAGTGAAGAAATCATTCAATATTCAAGAACTTTTGCGCCACAACTCCAAACATCATGGAACCAAAGCCCATGCACCCCTCCTCATTGAGAGAGAGCTTTCGAAAGACATCAAGAACATGATCTGAAGCATCCCGGTTCAGTGGATCTCATAACTACAAAACAAAACATACTACCTTCCTGCATAGATAGATTTCATTTGCCTTGGAAAAGATGGTAATTTTGTTTCTGATTTATCATGGTTAGCACAAAAACATTGGTTTATTTTTCCTTTCTTTTGTGTATATTGTTAAAAGTGATACTTGAGTTATAATATTTGTGCCAATCCCATACCAACTTCACCAATTGGACTATATCTTCAATTTATTTGATTTTTTGTGTGTTTTATTTAACTGAAATTCTATAAAATATCACCCCACTAAATGTTATGACACATAATAAAATGGAATATTGTTGTAGAGACTTAAGAAGTACAACATTTGGTTCTATGTCAAGAGGCATGGGTATGTGTATAGATGGGAACATGATAACCATGGGCAATGAGTTCATAATATGTAGTAGGTCATAATATGTTCTTGGGATTACAGTCCAAATCATAATACAAGGGATCACTACAAGCTATTGAATTATTAATAAAGACATTACCAACAATTATCAAAAGGTCTTAACCTTTTGTCTATGTTTTTGAAATTTGGGGGTTCATGGTCATGTAAGGACATACCTTTGTCCTCTGGTGGACCATGCTACTTATAAATTGTATTCCAATTTTCATACATGACCTACCAATTTCAAGTCCATCATTTTTTCAATAAGCAATGAACCCCATGGCCAGCTTCTAGTTGTGGGAGTTTAAAGATTTAAATTACATGTAGGAATCAATCGACCTTTTCAAAAAGTAGTCAAATCATTATTCTCAAGGCACATTAAGGGTTTGATAATGTGTTATTGTGTTGATTTTCTAAATTTATGCTAGCAGGTCTTTTTTTTCGTTTTCATTAATTACAAACAAATGGCTCTTACAAATACAATTCTACTACAATTGGTAATATTGCAAGTTTTGTTTTGTGGAACTTCTAGTTAAACAAAGCTTGAATATAGAGAAAACCAACTATCAGTTGACAAAATACACCAACAAAAATAAACATAATTTAAAATATGGCTACAAAGCATATCTATTTTAGAGCTATGACATGGAATATGGAGATATCTATGTGTTAAAAAACAATTAACATTCATGAAAATAGGTTTTTTTCATCATTAGGTGATTTTTTTGGTACAAGAATCAATAGTTAAAAAGTTTAGGACACTACACAAAGACGCACAAAAGTGCAAATATCACACAAACTATGTATATACATGTGGCATATAAGTTCAAACTCAAACATTGAATAATGAACAATGGAACATAATGGACAATGGATAGCCATTCAATTCAAATAGGGACCACTCAGACAAATAAACACAAACTTTCAAACCTCCAATTGCAAACTTTAGATAAACAAACCTTTAAACTCATATAAATAAATCTCCAAACTTATACAAACAACCAAAACAAACACATGCATACCTGTTAACTTAGACATTTAGACACTCAAACCTACAAACTTAAACACTCAAGCACATAGACACAATTGCATACTTTCAAACTAAAACTCAAATCTTAATCAAATGTAAACATAATGACAAATTTTCAATGGAAAACCCCCTAAAAAAGGAAGACCTTCAACAAGGTCCATCATAAGGTAGCAACATCTTCAAACTTATGAGTGAAATTTAATACCATAACTTCTTTAGCAAGAAACCACCGAACTTTGGCCAAAATTTGTCATCACCAAAATGAGACCCTAATTCATTGCCATTAAAATCCAAATCAAACCTCACTTAGTTTTTTGTTCTTTCAAATCACCAAATGGGTCAAAACATAGTCAAAGGAGGCAAAAAGGGCATCGAATGTCAAACTTTATCATAGAAAATTAAAGGGTTTTTTTTTTTTTTCCATTTAAAACCATGTTAGTCATGGCACATTATTCTTTTTTAACACAAATGAATGTCAAAAAACTTAAATCTAAAATCCATTTGATCTAATTTTAGGCTTTGGTTTAGTTAAGGACTTTTGAAAATGAAAACTTTTGTCATTAAAATAGGACATTTTCATAAAGGATTCATGTAGTAAAAATAAGTTCATGGTAAAAAATGAGATGATAATAACGTATTAGACACACTAAAAAAACATTCACAATTTCCAAAATGTGGAATTCTAAAACTTTGAAAATTCAAAATATGTACATTGAAAATTTAGAATTTCAAAACTTCAAGAATATTTCATCACATATAAATGGGGTATATTGTACATGATTTATTGAACAAATTTGTAATTTATATTATATTAAATCGAACTTATAAAAAGTAACATTTTTTGGTATGAATTCAAATTATCATCATATTTCAAAATGAAACATAGAATCTACAAAGGAATATGTACATTTTTACAAATCCATATTATTCAAAAAAATTAATTTATTGGGAAATTCTAATCATGTTTCATAACAAGTTGCAAAAAAAGTCATTAAAATTTTTATTTGTATGAAAAATTTATTTTTGAGAATAAGGACATGTAGTCCTAATGCAATGTAACACTCGTCACTCCTTTGAATGTGTTTTGACCCAAATGTCATATGGGAACGTGTCAAAGTTTGGGAATACATTTCATCAACAATGTGTAAGTGCTCATTGAGGTGGTTCTTCAACTTTGACTTCATGAAAAAAAGGTGGAAAATGTATGTTCATGCTGCACTAACTACAACATTTGCACCATTACAATTTGTGCTAGTTTGAAATTTTCTAAGAATGAATGCCTAAGGATGCAAAAAACCTACAATGTTCACCAAAGTTACTTCAAAGGATTGACATGAAATGAAACCTCCATTGCTACAAGAACATTGAACTTCATGATATGTAGTTTATGCTAGACTACACATCCATAGCACTTGTAGATAGAATGGATAGACAAATTTTTGTTATTTTTGAAGGTGTACTTGCCTTAAAAATTTTGACAAGTTCCAAGTATTACTTAATGCAATAATGTGATTTGATCAACTAAAAATGAGAATTGAAATTCTCCTCAACATCACATTGAAACCAATATGGTGGATAACAGATCTTCATAGCATCCATGATATAAAATGTTAAAAACCTTGCGCTTTAATACCAAAGTCAATGATTAAGCTACAACTATAATATACCCACGACTCATGAAAGATATTAAAAGACTGATAAATACAATGCATCACCAACTTTATGGTGCATCACAACCTTCAATAATAAACCTTTAGGTATAAATTTTAGATGGTAGACCTTCAAACTTATTGTGATGGATGCAAACATTCAAGACCATCTCCCATGGAATTCATCCATAATGTTCATCCATAATTTTTAGCTATGTTTTAGTTAAGTTTGAATTAACCTTAAATTAAATCCCATTTAACTTTTAATTAATAACTTCTAATTAAATCTGAATTAATTCCCAATCAATTTTTAGTTAACTTTTAATTAAATCCCAATTAAGTCATAGCTAAGTCTTAATTAATTTTTAGTTAATTCATAATTAAGTTTAATTAGCTCCTAGGTGACTCCTAATTAAGTCTAAATAAAGTTTTGCCTAACTCATAATTGACTCCCAATTAGGAAGGTTCCTAATAAGCTTCCTTATTTGATGCACATATAGAAGCCTCCTTAGAAGCTTCTTTGAGTTAGGTCCCCAAAAGGATATGAATAAAAGTAGGACCTTTCATTTTCTTTAGTTTCTTCAACACCACTCTAGGCATGATATTGCATTGTAGCCTTGTCGTGTTTTTTCCATGCTCATGCTTACATATGTTTGCATAATAAAGATTCATTTCACATTTGTTTTGCACATCTCTTGTTCTTACTTTTTGTTTCTTGTTTTTGAACACCTGTTGTTGATGGTTCAACCAACACATGCAATAAGAAACAAAACGCACACTTTGATTATGAATTTGCCTTAGGTTAGGCTAGCTACCACACAATCCCAAATGGTTAATTAGTTTCAACCATAGCATAGCATGTGAAAAAACATGGGGTTCAAGGTTTTTCAACTGTGGAATATGGATGCAAATGTTCAAAATAATAAAATACCCCCAATGTACCCATAAGCATTGAAGAGAAGGAAGGTTTTTCAATTAGGGCTTTCAGTGTTTGGCATGATGTGAACTTAATCAATTTTGCAATTAAAAAACATGTAGAAAGGAGGAAAGTAAAAAAATGTAATAGACTTATATCATTTTTCAACATACCTTAAACATTGCTGGTGGTTGAATCAAAATGCACCAAAAAACAAACATCAACAAAACAAAACAAAATGGATAATGCAATTTTTAAAAAACCAAACAACAAATGGAGATTACATAAAATGAAACCTCAATTCAATGGTACAAATTTAAATGAACCCACCCAAGAAAATTGACTTTGCCTTATCCACAAGACTAGTGAAAATCTTCCAAAATACTTGGATCTTCTCACCATAGGCATTTTTAAATGTAGCCTAGAAAATGAAACCCATGGAATCAAAATATTCAACACACGAGGTAAATCCAATGAAGCCACCTTTCTACTTCAAATGCATTTTGTTAAGAATGCAATCAACCAAATTTTTGAAATTTTTTAAAACATCAAACACATTTGTCATGGTAAGATTTGAATAGTGTGAACAAAATTGTCTTTGGAAAACCTTGATGGTTACAATATAATAATAAATGAACATGTATCATTTTTGTGTAAATTTGATTAATACATTGATAATTTTCAACATGGGCAACAAATTAACAAGAAAGAAAAATGTACAGATTCACCTGGTGGCCATGAAAGATGAACTATTTTCAGCCATTTTTGCAATTAATACCATGTACATGGACATACCTATTTTATTTTAGTAAGCATGTCAATCCAATGTATTATGAAATTTCACAAAATTTTGCTCCCCTTTCCTTTCAACAAATTTATAACCTTCAAAAACTAAAAATGTTTTTTTGAGCTATAAGAAAAGAAAGAATAAAGGGACTAAAAGCAAGTCCTTTCACTACTATAAAATGTGTTTTAGTTCAGTCTGGGTTTCATTAGATTTTGAATGAATTTGGACATTTTTACATGGTGAAATTGTTTAACCCACTAATGAACAGGGACCGGTTGTTATGGACAATGAATTGTTTCATTAGTACCTGGTGAAACAAGGTTACTATCAAATGAAATAGAAATTTACCAAATCATTCACTTGTTAATTAATTAACTAACCAACATCGAAATCAATTAAAATTTAATTATTTAGTATATAATATTATTGTTAATTTCATGATTTTCAACCTATTTTGTCGCAACCTTAGCTTTGGGCTCGCGACCAAGGCAAAGGGGGTTGCAAGGGTGCGGGCCAAGAGGAAGCTCGGGAGTCACATCACATAATCCCAAGAGTGTAGGAAAATGTGAGGGAGTGAACCCTCACACTCCCAAGGCAACTCCCACTTTGGAAAATGGAGTCCCGGTGGACTCCCAAAACTTTAGAGAGCAATTTGAGGAGTCAAAACTCAATGGCTTGTGACGTTCTTTTTATCATTGGAAATCTCTTGGAACGTAGTTATCTAAAATGGGCTCCCATTGCTCATTTGGACATCTGAAACATAAGTTATGGCCAAAAGAAGGGCGGGGAGTCAAACTGCCAATTTGACTCCTGACCTGAAAAAGTCGGGAATCGACCCGATTTACTTGGCTACAGACAATTAGCCACATACCGTTGGAAAGCTCTCAACGAGAGCTACAACTTTGCTTTTAGACTGCACTTCGATCAAAGGTCTGCCCACAAAGTTATGGGGCTCTAAAGTCGCGGGAGTCCCGGTGGGCGAGATTTCAGGACTCCCATGCGGGAGTCCCGAGAGAGAAAAGCCATTTGGATGTGGGCCCCGTGGAGAGGTCCAGAGTATACTATAAGGGGGAAGGCGGTGGCTCCCCCCAAGTCCGGGCCGTGGTGAGTCTTGTGTGTCCGTGTTGCCCGTGGCTCGTCCTAGCACCAAAGGTGCTCCAACTATGCACTAACCACTTTGTGTGACTTGTGTGCAGGCCCGTGTGAGTGAATAAGCTTGTCAATTCTTCCTAGTCCCATCTCGAAGCTTCAACACGCCCCTCTACCCCCTCAAAGTGTTTTGAGCTAGGGAGTGCGTCTCGACTCCTCCTTCTTCTGTTGTCTTTCACTTTGACTCACATTTGAGTCGTTCAAGGAGTTGGGAGTGCGTCATATTTATTAACACGTGTCACTACCTAGGCTCAATTAAAAACCTAACCTAGGCAGGGAGGCCACATAATCAACCTAAACACCTATTCTAAGAATTAGATAAAAGAATATTTGATCAACGTACCATTGTTGACCACACATAACACCATTCATGAATTTTGATCCCTTGACCTTTGGATTGGAACCAAACACCCTTACCATCAAACCACCCCACTTGTTTGATAACATGTTATATTACATTTTATTTATTAAATACGTGATTTTAAACATAACAAAAACATAAACTTGAAAAATTCATATCTTATTGAAATTTTGTTCAAATGAAATGATTCAAGTTTTTTTTTCAAAAAATCAATAATGTACATAATTATATTTCTTTCCTTTCGAAAGTTTAAAATAATTTGAACAAAAAAAAAGGTTGAATATCATTATTCAATAACGTTTCAATGACCATTCTTTTGAAAAAAAATAAAATTAACAAATGTATAAAGTTTTTATTCATATAATAATACTACCTATGTTAAGCTACTTTCAATTATTATATGACTTTTTCATTAATTTAAATCATTTCACCTTGCTTTATTTACGACTATTTATGGTTAATTTCAAATTTTTTGGTTATTTTTGGCTATTTTAGCTTATTTCACCTTAGGCTATTTTTTACTATTATAAGTTTTTTTGGCTATTTTATGTTATTTTTTGCTATTGTAAATTATTTCAACTTAAACTACTTGTAACTATTATAAATTATTTTGGGCTATTGAAGGTTATTTCATCTTATGTTCTTATTGGCAATTCTAGGTTATTATAAGCTATTTCACCTCAAGTTACTTTTGTCTATTATAAATTTTTTCACCCTAGATTATTTTTGACAATGTTAATTTTTTAAATATATGGCTATTGGTTTTTTTTTATTAGGGCTATTGGTGGTTATTAATGGATATTAGTACCTATTTTATTGGTGGCTATTCTATTAATGGTTATTGGTGGTTATTCTATTGGTGGCTATTGGTGCTTATTAATGGCTATTATATTGGTGACTATTGGTGGTTATTCTATTATTGGATATTGGTGTTTATTTATGGCTATTATATTGGTGATTATTGGTGGCTATTCTATTGGTGGATATTTGTGGCTATTCTATTGGTGGATATTGGTGGCTATTATATTAGTGATTATTGGTGATTATTTGTGGTTATTCTATTTATGGTTATTGGTGACTATTCTACTGATGGTGATTAGTAGCTATTTTAATAGTGGTTATTGGTTGTTATTATATTAATGATTATTGGTTGTTATTATATTCATAGTTATTGGTTGTATATTAATGGTTATTTGTGCATATTTTTTTATTGGATATTGGTGAATATTTTATTGTGGATATTGGTGGTTATTAATGACTATTATATTAATGGCTATCGATGAATATTTTATTATGGATATTAATGGTTATTAATGTTATTATATTAATGATTATTGGTGGCTGTTATATTAATGGCTATTGGTGACTATTATATTAATGGCGATTGATGGATATTATATTAATGGCTATTTATGACTATTACATTAATGATTATTGGTGGCTATTATATTAATGGTTATTGATGGTTATTTTATTAATGGGTATTAGTGATTATTGTATTATAAATTATTGTTGGTTATTATGTTGTATTACAACTATTGGTGATTATTGTGTTATAAATTATTGTTGAATATTCTATGTTAAAATATCATATGCTATTAGTAGTTATTATATTGTAAAGTATTTTACATTATTATTTTACCTTAGGTCATTATATTTTATTTTAGATTATTTAAAATTATTATACTTAACATAAAGTAAAATGACCTTGAATAACTTAAATTATAACTTGAAATAACATATATTAATTAAAAATAAAATAACCTAAGGTATAGTTTAAAATTAGTTGAATAACTTAATTTAAAATAACTTAAAAACTTATAATAAACTAGTTAAGATACTTTAAAATAAAATAACGTATAATAATTTAGGGTAAAATAGTTTATAATAACCTATAAAAACATAAAATATAAGTTAGAATAACTAAAGTAGCTTAAATAATATAGTGTATATCATAAAATAAAATATAAAAAAACATAAAAATAAACTTATTTACTAAAATAAATTATAATAGTGAATTATGTTAACTAGCAATGCAACATGATGTTTACATAGTGATATTATAATGAAATAACTTCACCAGCGTGAAATCAGTCAAATGCAATGAACTTGTTTCACCAAGTTCCACTTTTAAAGTCCCATAATGATTTAGGCTAATAAATTGCACCCCACTTCTATAATAATGTATGTGCCTCACAATAGAGATTTAAAATAAAATTTGCATCATTAAATTGGTGTGGTGTGTCATGCATTGAATGTTTTCCAAATGGAAAACAAACTTATCTTGGATTCAGCAAGTAACATTATTTCCCACCCCTTCACAAATGACATCAATTTGTCATGCACTACCATATCTAGGCTCTTATATCTATCATGGTTGTCTACCCATAATAAAATCATGCACGCGCCATCTTGGAATGATCCAT
Organism: Sphagnum tenellum; assembly: GCA_963921925.1. NCBI lineage: Eukaryota > Viridiplantae > Streptophyta > Sphagnopsida > Sphagnales > Sphagnaceae > Sphagnum > Sphagnum tenellum. The sequence continues at coordinate 749,207 of OY998148.1, read as the reverse complement.
GCCTTACACCTTTCTAAAAAACCACATGTATGAAAACACAAGTTTGAAAAATAAAAACACAAACATACGAGCAAGGATATAAAAGACTCCAATTAAAGAAGCCTCTTGCTCCTTCAAAAGAATATATACTTCCAAAAAAATCTCAAAAAAGGTAAAATTGAATTCACCCTATGGTTGTGGAAACACTCCTCATATTAGGTTGTGTTTACACTAATCACAACACACCAAAGGAAAGAATTCTTCAGGATTTTGACTAGACTTGAAGAAAGTGGCAACATGTTATCTACTTTGCACTTCCACTGCCTATAGGTGACATGGCATATTTGCACAACAAAAAGCTTCAAAAAAATTCACAGAACATAACACCACAAAGAACATTCACAATTCCCAAACACTTCAATGCAGTAATGAAAAACTAATGACCCCCACTAATCTTTATAATTAGTTTTTCATTGCTCTTCAACCTGTACCACTCCCAACATTCATTACTAAAACTGTCAATGGCTACTCCATAATGACCACAGTTGGTGGTGATTATATGTTATATAATATCATGATGTGCTACTGAAGGATATGTTGTTGTTATGGAGTTAATAGCATAAAGTGGCAACAAACTTTACATTTGAGCCAATTATAGTAGGTGATTTATCGAGGGTTTACATCATAGTGTGGCAATCTAACTCAATGTCACTAACAAGATATGGTTTTTTTCTTTTTCTTTTTTTCTTTTCGTTCTTTATTAGATTTTGCAAGCCACGTTCTTCCTTCACTTTTGGGTGATTTTTGCCAATAAAAAAGAAAACTGATTTACACCATTAGAGTACAATAATAGTTTCAAGTCTACACCACCATAAAAATAGATCTCCTGGCTACAACCATGTTATTCAAATTTGTATTTATTATATTATTAGGGGCAAAAGATCTAATCAAGGTTAGGTTAATGCATATGAGATTCCATATTTGTGTGGTGAATTGACCTTATTCAACAATAAATTGTGACTTGTTGGAGATTGCCACAAGATTCATTCCTAGTGTTCTTCTAAGCCTAGTGCGGGGAGACAATAACCATGGTTGTATGAAACTATTATCCATATGAGATCCTTTACAATTTCCCTTGAAGCAATACCACTTTGGATGTGACTGTGATATGGACCTAGGCATGTTGTTTTAGTTAAACCTAGAGAGTACCTCATATAGGAATTTTGAACTCAAAAGATTTGCCAAAAAATGGGTATTTGGCTTAACATTCATGAACAATGGGGCTCATCTAGACCTAATCTATTGGTCTTCTTACATTTAGACTGCACCAACTCTTACCAAATTATGTCATAGTATGCTATTCAATTATGTATCATACATTGTGTAATCTAATTTAGTTGGATCTTAGCCCTAGATGGGGGCCAAGTTTGTGTGTTTTAGGTGTGTGATTCACATGTGGAGGAGCAACAGAACTGGTTTTGGGAAAGGACTCAGGCATGTTACTCCTCATAGGCTTGGTAGTATTGGGTATCAATATGGTCATTTGAAGAAAAGCTTTGAAGGACTATTCATGTTATTCACATTTGATTTTATTCCTTCTAGCAGAAATATGTAGTGTTTGATTTACACATTGAACCACTTGATATCAGGTGCTTGGAATGGATTTCATTACAAGACATCAGTTCAAAGTAAAAGCAATCAAGTTCTGTTTATATGATTGCTGCCAATTATGAGTTGTAGAGCTCAAGGTGACAGTTCAGGATGCTGATGCAGAGAAGGTGGCAATGGAGCTTGGAGACAGTCAAGTACACTACAATGATGGATGCAACAGTGTCTGGAGCTGTGTGAGGGAGCAAGTGGTGAAGGGTAGCAGGGTCTTGAAAACCACTGGCTGATCTTATGTGGGAGCAGGAGGAGAATGTGAGGGTGTGCAGCAGATGTGATACATAGCAGGATGAGAATGCAGGAGCTAGCTCGAGAAAATGAGCTGAGTGGATTGCTGAGAGGCTGAAAAAGACATGAGAACACTACAAGAACACTAACACAGATATAACCATTTTTGGGTTTGTGCTGGAGTGGAATGGAGGCTGTCGGTTGATTACAGCTAGTGGATTTTTTCTTGTGTGAGCATGTGCTTTGAGGATCACTGTGCAGAGCTGTGTGAATGTTGGAGATTTAAGCCACTTGCATTGTAGTGACTGTTAGAAGATCTTGCACCATTGCCACAATGAGCTAGTGCTGTCATGCAGGTATTAAAAGAGTATGTGTCTTTGGAAGAACAAAAACATGCATGCCTCTGATTGGTGGAGGCTTTGAGGGCTGGAAAGTGCAGTAGAAGATTGAAGGTCAGAAATTCTCTGCTGTGCATCTGACAATCCCCTTCTTCTGAGCAGAAGAACTGGACCTGGGCATTACAGTTGAGTGTTAGGTGCTGCATGTGTAGGGGAGTGAAGGGAACCTAGGTGTCTATTTTTCTACTTGTAACTAAGGGTATTAGAGGAGCTAAAGAGTAGTGAGTATTGTGAGTCAGTGAAAGCGGGTGATGGCAAGATTGCTGAGTCTGCATCCATTTCCTCTTTTCTTGATCACAGAGCTTTGGTGAAGCCTTAGACTAGAGATTTATAATGAATTGGACAGTCATTTTCAAACGTTCTATCAGAGGCCGTCCTTTCCGATTACCTCTACTTGTGATTACATGTGCATTGATCAGTTATTGCAGTTTGGATTGCATGGCCATTGATTACAGCTTCATTTGCAAGAAAGGGCAATAACCAGGATTAGCCAAAAAAAAGTGTAAATCAGATAGAGAAACACCTCAATATGATGACCTTGCCAATCTTCCAAATTTGATGCAGCAGCCTATGCCAGCACTGAGCTCCAGATGAAACTTAATTTTGTTCCAAAACTGAAAATCTGTAGCAAAAACTGACAAAGCATCAGGCACTGAATAAATACCCTTCAGGCTACAAAACTTCTATGCCCTGAGAGACAGCAGATCAAAGACTAGTGCCACATTTCTCAACATCATAGCCAGTTGTATTCCTACTTCTGCCTAGTCAGATACTGTTATTTAAGCAGCTGGCACATCTTTGAGGAGATCAGACTTACAATTCTTGAGGTCATAAAATGGAAAACCATGTGTAGGAGAGAAACAGCCACAGTAACATGGACCAAGTTTGGATTCCCTTCAAGAAACATCCTCTGCCAGTACAAATTATGTATTCACCACCTCTAAGAATTTGGAATTACTACCACCTACCAGTCACCCCAGACATTTCTGCCATTAAACCAAGTAGCACTTTTTCTTCATCCTCTGATTTGTCTGCACTCATGATCCAGTCCTTCAAGCATGCTGCCATAGGAACACTGAATTTGGAAGGATTGATCCACTTGAAGATACAGCTGCTGATGTGTCAGACTGAAATTGGACCCAGTTCTAGTTCCAAGGAGTTAGTTTGACTGTCCCATTGATTGCAACTAACTTGTACTTCAGTGACCAGAACCCATTGGAGTACACAGTAAAAAAGCAAATTCCTGTAGTCTCCTCATGGTGTAAGTCTGTGACTCAAATCTTCAAAACTGAACATCCCCACAATTGTCCTTACAATTCTGAGATGTGTGTCAATGACATTCAACTCTCACTAACCCAAATCCAAGAAGCCAAGGGGGGGACTGATTGTTGCAGGACCTTGCAGTTCATGATCTGATTAAGAGCAAAAAAGTTTGAGAAGAGTAGGATCAGACCACAAAATCTGTTGATCAGAGGCAACCACCCATGGCAGAGCTCCCTTGCATTCCATGATAGCTTCAGTAGGCTAAGCAGGAACCCCCACATGCTTATGGCAAATGTTAGCACCAGACCTCATTGAATCCAGCAATTGCTGTTCACAGAAAGGTCAATCATCTTATCATATAACACCTGCTTTATCACACAAGACTGTGCCCTTCATCTTGGCTGACTGTGAAGGGTGTGGAGAATCGATCTGCACAAGAGTTCCTTGTCCTCAGAGGACTGACTCACTTGAGGAAAGGAGATAGCATCTTTCTGGATACGTCAGATGAAGTTATAGATTTCAGGACTCTAATTCTGTCTCATGCTGATAAAGGTCAAATGTATCATGAAGTATTCACAGCTTTTGAGTACTTTACATCTCACATGCTCACTTTACAGCACTCCTACCTATCATCATGATATGTTCACCTCAGGTTTTCAATGTATCAAAGCATATATTCACTGAATACTCTACATGTTCCACATAAAGATTCCTTCTTCAAAAAAAGCATCTGTCATGTTTGTGCAGAATGCAGAACTTGAAAGTGAGTAGTCTTAGTGGCATACCAGCATCACAGCCAAATAAAACAAATCTTCCCTATACAAATTGTGACACTGCATCAGTCTTCAGTTCCTTTATGCCTTGAGTAGCTTCAGATTTACAATGATATCTGAAATATTATCAGATAGAAACCTTTTATCACATAACACAGTCTTGATGTAAGATGATCAACTGGAAGTACAGTCCTAGACCATCCATCACTTCCCAGTCATAGGTTCCTGACAGAAGTCATATACACCAACCAAAAAGAGCTATTCCAAATTCAGACTGGTAAGAATAAACTGAACTTAGTGTACAGCAGAATATAGAAATACCCCGTAAGAGCAGTAGAAAATTGCCCTTCACATTGATACAAAGAAAGACACTAGTAATACCAGGACAAGTTGGAGTAAATGCTAGTTCTCCCAATTCACAGAAGAGTGAATTCTCTGTTGAAGATCCAGCTGAAACTTCCAGCCTTGGGAGCTTTCTTGACCTTGGCCTGTGCACGCTCATCAAGCTTCCGAATGCGAGGAGGCAGTGAGCACACATACTCTTGAGCCTTTTGAGCTTCACTTGAAAGCCCTTGCACACTTGCCACATTCCACCTATTTACCAAATGTTCCATGATGTCGGCATAGTCCCGAGCAGTGTACACCCCAGTCCTCTGAGCAACCAGTGAGTAATCATCAAAAAGCTGTTCATTCTGTCCATCATACATCAAGTGAGCAGGCATGGAAATTTTCTTCCTCATCATGTCTGCAAAAGCCAGCATGGCACCTTCAGGGTCAAGCTCAAAAAGCTTCTCCACAATCTTGGAGTAGGCATTCTCATGTCGCTTCTCATCTGCTGCAATCAATCCACAGACAGTCGCCAATTTGGCATCACCAAAAGTCTTGGCATGTCGAGCAGTGTTACCATGTGAAATGAATGTTGCCCGTTCTTGAAAGGATGTGTAAACAAAACCAAGATATGGGTTGCTTTCTGTTTGTGGGTCCTGCAATCACCTTGACAATCCCTTAGCAGTGTATATGACTGTGGTTCACCATTTGAACAGGTATCATTGATGATAAATAAATAGCAGTTAGAACCCTCATTGCCCATTCAGAGTGAACCAGCACCCACCAGAGCACCATGCATGGGTGGACAAGAAACACCTATGTACTCACTACTGACCACCCACATGTATCTACCTCCCTAGTACCCACCAAGTGTCGTAGCTACTTTACCTAAATACAAAAGAACCAGCTACAGTACCTACATATTTACCTACCTGCTTACATAGATTGTTACCTAGGTAGTTTGAGGTGGAAATACAAGGGTTAACAGGATAGGTTACCAACGAGGAACCTTCGTAGCTCAATTGTGGTTCACCCACAACCAAGTCATAACTGGTTTCAAATGGATGGCGCACAGGTGGGTGCTGGGTTACATAATCCTCATTGCCCAGGATCTTATTACTGGCCTTAACCAGATCCTAAAGATCTTCTAGATACAAGAAAATTCTGGCTTGATTGAAGAAACCAGGAGTTGCTGCTCAGCAATCAAAGACAGTGTACTAACAAGTGAGCTATTGTATAACCAAAACCTTGTCAGGCTCATTCCATTCATTACTCAGACCTCTTGCTATCTAACTTACCATATCAAGGAGCATCATTACTAACAGGTGAGATATTGTAAGGAAAAACATTACCAGGTTCAGTCCATTGAGCACTTGGACCTTTTGCTGATCAAGGGTTTGACAGTACCAAAATAAGCGGGGAAAAAAAAGAGAAAACACATTCTTTCAGCAACAGATCCTTTCTTGCATGCATCATGCAACTCCGACATAACTCATGTTAGCAAGGGATGCCAGAACATATTCTCACCACAAACCTGTGAGAAAGGGGAAAGAAGAAAATGTACCATGCCAGATCCAATTAGGTATTGAATGGTCTTCTCAATTTGCCTCATGTCCACTCGGCCGGTCAGGTACAAGTACTTGTTCAGCAAATCACCATGTCTATTCTCCTCTGCAGTCCACGCGCGAGTCCAAATGCCCCAGGGAGAAGGGCTGGCACCAGTCTCATCCCTGGTCCCATGCAAGGTGTTGAGCATGGATTGATACGTGGGAAGAGCTTCTTCTGTGATCATGTCTCCTACCAAACAGACAAGGTAGTCATCTGGTAAACCTGCAGCTCTCTCCTGCAGCTCTTTCACTTCATCCATGAAACCTTCAGAAGATGGATCTGGAAGATAGTCCTGAGGCTGCCAGCACTTGTCAACGGGCTTCAGATAAGGTAACAGGGTGCTTTCAGCCCAGTCTTCCAATGAATTGAACAGTTCCCTTTTTTCAGGGGATAGGGAGTGCACGGCCTGGGAATGCTTCTCCTTTGGTGCATCATTCAAGTCAGCTCCTCTGCAAGAAGTTCGGGCGGTGATGATGATGACGCCATTGTCTCAGAAGATCAAGTAGCAAATTGATGGACAAGAAAAAAGACCCGAGGGCAGCAGGAAGTATCTCATGAAAGCACGATTGCACAGATCTAGGAGACAAGAATAACTCCGATGCGTGTGATGTACTAAAAACCTAAACCTCTCTTCTTCTGTCGGCAACTACAGATATCGCGATGCTCAAAAAGCAGTCACAGATCCATTTCTTGAGCTATTCTCGACAGACCTTCATGTGACGAGGACAGTACTGGACATCAACTAATGTATAGTTCTCCTACGAAGAAGCGTCTTCGTAGAATATATACATCAGAAGACTTCACAGCAGAGATGCAAACCTCGCCTCGAAGAAAACGAAAACAGAACAAAACAACACAGAACTCGTCCATAAACAAACAGAGTATAGAAACTACAGACAAGGGATATACATCCTGTACCTGAGCTTTTGCGGAATGGTGACAGTCATCGCACTAATCTCGCCACCGGCTCTTCCCACCGGCTTAGCAATAGGCGCTCTGACGAGACTGGCAAGCGACAATTTCGTCCCCGACATGGCAGAAGACGCCAAGCTTCCACTAGAGCTAGCGGAGGAACACGACGCGGACACATTATGATTATTACTCAAACTATTGATGCATGATCTGCTGGACGCCACCGTTGCTGCTGCTGCTACTACAAGCTTGGTCGAAGGCACTGTCACTCTTCCGACAGGCGCAGACATAGTCATCCCCGCCATGATGTATATATATTGTTTCTTCCTTTCGTTCCTTCACCGCCCTGCACGCAAACACAACCACAACCACACACAGACAGACACACAAAGTTTGGTTTCCAAAAAAACCAAGAGAGCGGGAACCAAAAGAAGTTAGATATCGGAAGCTGCACGCACAGGCAGTGGCACTCAATTAGGACGGCGGACGAGACGATGGCAGTGCAGCGGAAGAGGAGAAGAAGAAGAAGAAGGAAAGCAGTAGAAACGTTGCAATGGCAGGAACAGAGTAGCAGCGACAGAGCAGAGCATCGATTGCGATAAGCGAGAAAACGACGAAGCCGAAGCAGAGACTCGAGAGAGAGAAGAGAGTAGTTACATTTCCTTTTTTCTCTTGCCCACTGCCTCTCTTTGATTTCTTCTCTTATTATTACTTACGTACTTTTACTGTAGTTTATATTTTTACAATCAATTATTTCTGAAGGAATGACTCATGAAAGAAGGAAGGTTCAGAACTTACAAGTCCTTTGCACCCTTTGGTGGTTTTTTTCTTTTTTTATTTTATTTATTTAATTAATTTCTTTTAATTCCTTTGTTTACTGGTTCTGCTTGTAAGTTCTGGTGTTTTCTTTGACGACGATTTTCTTTTCTTAAATTTTAAAATTTTGGGAATTTTTTTGGTTTTTTCTAGTCTGAATTAGACTCAATGGAAAACTTTGCCAAATTTTTCCATTACGACAATTGTGTACTATTTTCGTTTTTTCTTTTTCTTTTTAATTTTGGGATTTTTTGGGAATTCTTTTGGTTGTTCTTGTGTGAATTGGACTTATTGGACACTTTTGCTAAATTTTTTGGAAAACCTTGTCAAATTTTTGATATCACAAAATGGAAAGGAAAAAAAAAAAAAAAAAAACACTAGTTGATGAGCTAGCTGCTTGTTCATTGGGCTCTGCCTCCTGTAAATAAGGAGGCAGAGCCAATAGGCAATCTCATCGCCTCGCTTGTTCATTGGCTCTGCCTCCTCCTCCAGTAAAGGAGAGAGACTACAGAACAAAGTTAGTTATCACATTTTGACCACATTTTGAGGAATTTTTTAATCATCTAGTGTTCATTTCTTCCCACATTTTGAGGAATGTTGTTTCATTATGTGATAACTTTGATGAAGTTCATTTTGAAAAGGAACTTCGAGGAACAATTTGTTGTCATATTGTCATTTGTTTCGGACCTTTTGAGAAATGTTCACCATGTGTCAATTTGATGAAGTTCGTTGTTTTTGAGGGAACTTGACACGACATGTGTTTTCATTTGTTCCCACATTTTGAGAAATGCTCATCAGGTGTTAAGTTTGATGACTTTTCATTTCATGAGAACTTCAATGCAACATGTCCTTATTTCAGCTTCTTGTTGTTGTTGCTTTCAAAGTGCCATAAGAGAGAGGCCCATATTAGGTAGTACACAATGAGAAGATTGTTTGTTATTTGTTTGCAAAGGACACAATCCTCCTCGTCTGGAGATACATGTTCTTACTTTTGTATATCAAAGCATTATATTGTACATGCCACTGATGTTCAGCATTGAATAATCCTCAAAACATACGATCCCAAGAGATTGTAACCTTCTCACAAGGGGATTTGCAACAGATGACAGCTTTCTCGTTTTAGGTTTTCTTTGTTATTGTCAATTGTCACTTGGTAACCATGAGTTCCTCCATGCATAAGATCTTCGCCTGACTTTTGTTGATTGTTTTGCTTTTGATTTTTCTTTGGGTTGTGTCCACTTGTCTTCTTATTTGCCTTGTACTTTTGCTAGACCGGTTCCCATCCTTGATTTTTATCTATTGTTTTCTTTTTCTTCACTTCACATTTTATCTATTAACTTTCTTCACTTATGATGCATTCACATTTGATGTTAAGTCAGTGTTAAATGAAAATCTAGGTGGCATCCTAGGTGGCACCCACTATTATATGGGCAATAACTTACTGTTAAGTGAATGTTAACATAAAAATTACATGGTAAGTAGGGTTAAGTCCTCAATGACTAGCATGGTGTTAGGGCAATAACTTAATGTTAAATGAATGTTAACTTAACATAAAAATTTCATGGTAAGTAAGGTTAAGTCCTCAATGAGGAGCATGGTGTTAGGGCAATAACTTAATGTTAAGTGAATGTTAGCTTAACATTAAATTTTCATGTTAAGTAGGGTTGAGTCCTCAATGACTAGCATGGTGCTAGGGGACTCCACACTAGAGTCCCTAACACCAAGTGTGAATGCACCTATTATTCTGAAGGTTCACAAGTCCTTGCACATTATTTTGAGGGGCGGGAAAGGAGAGGCTTTGTTCACCCATTTATTCTTGTTATTGTTTGAAGGAATAGAATCCTCCTCTAGAGATTTATAGGTACATACTTTTGTAAGTTCACCTATCGAACATATCGAACCCTCATACCTATTGTACCTATAAGCATGTGCTTCGATTCACTAAGGGCCACTTTAGATCAGGGTTCAAGGTCCAATAAAATAGAGCAAATCCTCTTGGATGGAGAGCCAAAAATTGGACCCATGGCCTTTAGATGAGGGTCCAAGACCAAAAAGTGGCAAATCAAGGCTAAACCTACATAGCGCCATTTTGGAGGGAAAATCAATTGGTTTGAACCCCCAACAAAAAGAGTTATGATTCGAAGAACCTAAGATGCAAGCTAGAGTCCCAAGGCAGGGTTCAAGGATTCAGTTTATTGACTTTGCTTACCAAGGCAAGGATATTGTGTTTAGATTCATTATAGAGTGTAGTAGCTTAAGGGATTTTGGTCCCTAGGTAATAATAATAGGTCTATTTTTATAGGAGGATACTTTGAAAGATGATATTTTGGCTTGTGTTGAAACTTAAGATTAGTTAGAGAGTTATAATATCTTAAAGGATTTTGATTTTTTTTTAGAGGATTTTTTCAAGATTGTATTTTTGCATGGGAGAATATTCGAGTGTTCGTGATTTTTCTTTTGCCTTAAGATACTTTCTATTGTAAATGGCAAGGCACACCCCTTGTTTCAAATGAGTCCCAATTGGTTCCTATGAATTTGGACCTTGGAGCCCCCACCTAAAATGGTCCTAAAGCATAAGATATACAGAATATCATATTTATGGTGGAGGTTGTGGGCTATAGAGTCTCAATGTTTTCTTTTTTCAATTTGGTGATTTAGCCAAAATAATGATCATCCTTAAAATTGTGAAATGATTTTTTTGTGAAAATATGAAGTTGAGGTATGGAAAACCATCATAACTATCACAGGCTATAATATGAAAAATTTCACTCCTTATATATCAATATCATAGTAGATTGTGAAACAAATAATAATTTCAAATTTTGTAAACAATTTTTTTGGAGAAAAATAAATTATTCTACACCCTAAGCTATGGTATAATGTGAGAAGCTCTTGAGCTACTACTAGGCCGGCCAATGAGAACCAGTCAAAAGAATCCCAACCAAACTGGAACGGCCCTCCAAACCAAATTATGTGTAAGGTGTCATCCTCTTTTTATTGAGGGTAAGAGGGCCTTTTGGTGAATTCATGGTTTGGTGGTTCATTTTTGTGACATTAGTTTTATTTTTCAGTACTTATTTTGTTTCAATTTTTTTTAGCAAAATATGCAATCTTAAAATTTTAATTGGGATTTTTTCTAAATTAATAACTTGATTATGAAAACATGCATGTAATTATTTTTTAACAAAATTTCAACCATTTTTTGTAACGAACTTTCAATTTTTTTAAATATGGATGAATTAACTAATTGGAATTGTAGAAAATTGAAATTTTCATATTGATTCTCATTTCAAATTTCATATCATGAATCAATATGTGGTGGAGCATTAAATCATAAATATTTATGGGGAACCTTTTTTGTCAAGAATCATAACCAAATTCAAAGCAAGTGTGACCGGTCACGTGGTGGTCAAACAGGAAGCCTAATAGTGGTTCCTGGATTAGGAAAGTTGATTTTTGCTTTAAAGGTTTAAGAGTTAAACCTGCGGGAAAATTGACTTAATGAAGGCGACGGGTTTATGATTTTTGGGGACGTGAAGCTTGTAATGGTGCATGGGAAGTTTGTGCAGGAAGCTAAGGAAGAAACGGCAAGAAGATTTGGAGGGAGGTGGTGGCGATTTGATGGCGAGGATAGGAAGACTGAGATAACATTCTGAGTAGTCAGTTTTTCTTTTGTTTTGCTCTTGCAGCTACTTGGCTAGTTGTTGAATCTCTCTGCTGCGCCAGTGACTTGGTTGAGCAGTTGTGTAATCTCTTAATGCAATTGTTATGGAGGGTGATGCCGAGGAGTGATGAGAATCTGAGGGGTCCGAGCCTTAAACTTATGGGCATGTAGAAAGAGAGTGAGCATCTGGGAAGGGGAATGTGTGTTTGTAGGATCTTGCATTGCATCTGGGCTGTGGGCAGCAGAATGTTGTTTGCAGAGAAGGAGTGAAAGTAGGGGTTTGCAGCCACAAATCTGTCGTTCATCTTTGCACGAGGGGCTGTCACTTCGAGTGGTTTCATGGGAGCTTGGCATCTATTGATCTGAGTCCAGTGTCTCAGTTTGTTGTTGGACTGAGGGTCTCTAGGTTTTGGGTTTCCAGACGTTGAGAGTGAACGTAATGCATTAAGGCATTTAGAGGGTGTGGGTTAGTGGCTCAAAAGACCGAGTGAACACAGAGGGATCTGACCTCAAGGGCCACACCTAAAATCGCTGTTGGATCTATGATGATGTGCATTGCAGATCAAGCATGAAATAGTTCGTGGATTGTTTAATCCGATGTAAGGCACAAGGATCTGTATTCTGTGATCCGATGTGCTGATTCGCATATGAGTAAATCATTTCTGTTGAAAGATCAGAATGTTGTGTGTGTGAGTGTTCTGTGAGTTGTTAGAGTGGGGTTTGGTGCAGATCAGAAGACCAGGCAGCTTGGATCCTGTTTGGGTCTGCATGCGTACCTTGGCTAGTTGTGTCAGTGTTTCTCCATATCTCTCTCTCTAACTTTCTCTTTTTGGTGACACAAGGACTTTAAATAGTCACAATTGAACCATATTTTCATATTTTGTAGAATTGTTGTGTTTACTCAATTTTCAATTTTCTTTTTTCACAAGTACATTTTCTTGAAATACTTACTTGAACTCTTATTAATATGACTTTTTATTGGTTCATTTCCCATCACATCATCCCCACTCGACCAATGGTACCCAATTACATTGCCAATTTAACATTATAGAATAATTTTTCACAAAGATTTAAAGGACTTTTTAAAAGTCCTTTAAACCACTCATTATTGCATTCACCCCTCCACATATACTAGAAAACATTTATGAGCTCTTTACACAGTTATTGATTTCCTAATAAAAACTACTATAAAAGAAATTGCGATCTTTCTCTTTTTTTCGAAATCTAACAATTACAAACCCTAAAAACCATTTTTTGTGTTTTTTATGCTTAAATTTGCACCCTCGAAAAAACTTTTTTTTCTAACTAAATATTCATTACCTTGAACAATGCCAAAGCATGTCATCGAACCAAAGGTGACAAATGCCATACATTGACAAGGTTATGCTACCTACTTCTTTAATTTTATTCTTGATTATTAACTCACTTGCATAAGGTGCCCATAAGACAATTACATTCATGATCATGGTTGCCTTGTTCAGAATCAATGAATTAATGCCAGGTTAGGAAAACATTCACTATGGTTTTTTTCCTTTATTTAGTTAGAATTATGATCAAGTGTTTGGACTCCATATGTGGCTTGCAAATACAACATATGTTTTTTAGACATTTTCAAATTGGTAATGGCTTCAATGAACTTCATTTTTTCCAAAAAAGAAAGTGAACACATTCATAGTATGAATATTTTTCAATGTAAAATCACTTTGTCTTAACATTTAGGGGTTAACTGAAGAAAGGTTTGTTTAATTAATTGCTATGACCACAACTAATGAACAAGCTCACTTTCTTAACCTCTTTTTTCATTATTAATTCTTAATGAACTTTCTTATGAAGAAATGTGATTTAGTTGCACATAATTCTTTGGTTTATTGTTATGATTGTACACAATTGTTTCATGGAATGCAAGTTGCGTGTAATTTTAAAGCCAAGGTTTTGTTAAGAAATCACATCCATTCTGTGAAGGTTAGATTGCATTGGCTCCCTACGAGGGAAATGCGTAGCTAGGTCCGCTCCCATAGCATGGATTGGAACTATTTTTTGATTCACATTAGCATTAATTGCATTTGCACAATTAAAATGAGTTCTAACACTTTCCATATTTTGTGTGGCTTTTGAGACCTTACATTTAACTATAAATCACCTGAAGCCTCTAGAAGTTGAAAGGGTAGTAATTGTGGTGTTGAAATGATTGGCTACTAGTTATCCTAATCAAGCCATTGCAAATATTATGGGACAAGGGTTAATATAGTGATCAAATATACAATTCTCATCCCTAAAGTTTTACCACACAAGGAAAAAAATAATTCACATTTCATTAACATTCCACATGATCAAAGATTGGTTAATATCATCCAAGCCTTTAAGGAACATACAGGGATTCCACTAATGTGTGGAACCATTGATGGTTTACACATCGAGCTTGTTAAAAAGCCAACATTTAAACATGTTCCGACAAACTATTGGAATAAACATAACCACCATAATGTGGTTTTCCAAGTTGTGTGTGATACCAATCTAACTTTTTGGGATGTGATTGTTTTGGCCCAAGGTGGCACACATGATGCAACCCACCTTCGAACCTTTTCCTTGTATAGGGGTTTTATCCATATGGAAATATTACAAGACCTTATTGTGACCATTGGAGACCAAGAGGTATGATCTTACATTGTTGTTGATTCTACCTATCCACCTTTGTTCAACATCATGAAAGCTTACCCACCAAAAAAGATTAGGACATGAAGCAAAAGATGATTTTGATAAGGAATTATGAAACTGGCAAGTGATGATAAAAAATGCCTTTACACACCTTAAAAATAGATGGTGAGTTTTAAAAGCCTTACACTTCACGATTCATTATTCAAGTCAAATCATTTTGAACTTGTTGTGCTTTACATTATTTTTATAGAATGAACAGTTGATGGTGGATGGCCCAATCATGGATGAACAAATTAATTTGAATGATTTTTCAAACGCCAAGGCAATTTGAGGGTGAACAAATTTCTAGGTTAACATCTCTTTGGATTAAAAATGCATTATTTCAAAATTGGAAAACTCATATTTAATGTAGGGTTAAGGTTTTTAAAACACAACTTTGACCTCAAACATTTTATATAAATATTGCATTTCCTAATAAGATATAACAAAAGCTTTTGCATATACTTTGATCCATTACTACAAAACATGTGGTTAGACCATTACAACCAACCACCCAAATCAACTTTGGGTGGTTTGTCACTGTGGCAAACCACTAACTACTAACATGAGTGAGCACAACCCACTATATCCCCGTTATAGTGGTTCTATAGTGCTTGACAACAATGATCACATTTTTTTCAACTTTTCATGCCCGGTTTTATCTTCATGCAAAATAAATGACTCCCACCCCACCTAACCATACCACCTAAGTGGTTTGCATTAATGCTAAAAGTACTTGGGCTAACCACATGAAAGTTCTTTAATTTCAAACTAAACATATATACATACCTACCTATGTAATAACTATAGGTAGGTAATTACGTACCTACCTATTACCTACTTAATTATTTACCTATCTACCTACTTATTATTTATTTAATTACCTACCTACTATGTACTACTTACCTATCTAGGTATCTATTTTCTATTACTTATATTTTGTGAAACCATAAAATTAAATAAAAATTAATGCCTAGAATATAATTAAAACATTTCAAGTTGGGATTCTTGCTTAAAGGCTTATTTAAATGAATATATTCTTTGAATTTCTTGACATTAAATAATAGAATATATTCTTATTAATGATAACCAAAGAATTTCAAAAGAAATCAACATGCCCCAAAAAGACCATTTTTTCATGTTTCCATGTGATGGGTAACAAAGAATCTAAATTCTGATATTTATAGATTTTTTAATATATGTGGTCACACAATTTGGAATTTTGTAAACAATTTATATTAAATCACATTTAATGAATTAAAAAGAACGTTAAAATTCAAATGCAAATTTACTATTCACAATTAAATTTGAAAGAATTATGAAATTAAAAAATATATGTGTATAAATTAATAATTATGACATTTAAATAATATTTATTGATTCGTTATATTTTTAAAAGGTGGGGAAATTGTGTGTGTGCATATATGTATCCCAAAAAACCGTGTTGATTCAAATATTTTTATTTACAAATCATTTTATGAGAAAAAAGAAAAAAGAAACCTTCAAGATATCATTGTTATTCAAAGGTATGAAATAGTGAAGATTCAAATTCATTTTCGGTCAAATCACTTAATATTTTGGTTTCAATTTTTTTTCTAGATGTGTAGATCTTGAAAAATCTTTAAGAATGAAATTTATTTATTTTCATTTGGACAAAGTATGAAAATGATAAAAATGGTCAAAGTTGGGTACTTTTGTATGGAACAAAAGATGATGTGAGATAATGTTGTAAATATATTCCATATCTTTTGTCAATAAGTTGAACTTTGTAAACTATATAAATAGATGAAAAAGCATTAGTCTACACATAATACACGCACTATATATATTCAATTGACCTTGAAAAATATGAACAATATTGGCCCAAGGAGCAAGACCCAATATTTGATTTAATGAAGATTGTGAGGTGGTTAGTCCCCCAAGGAAGGTTTATGGGCCTTATTCAACCCCTTAAACCCAATAAGTGATGGTAAAAGTTCTTGGACTTGAATTCCCTTGTGAAAAAGTTTGTAAAATCCTGAGTGTTGGAAGAGTGCCAAGTGGAATACGTAAACAAAAAAGGCCCAACACCCATCTAAGCCTATTGCACAAGCAATGGACTAATTTGTGGATACATTACCATATGGTGGCATTGGGGAGATTAATTTACAATTGGTTTAGGACCACATTGCACTTGCCCAACAAATGCATTCAAATTGCCAAACATTAGAGTTACATTTGCATGAAAAATTTGTGGAGATGAAATGACAAAATATGGCAATGGAAAAACATGCTAACCTATGTAATGAAAACCTAAAAATCTAGCTTCTTATAATGAAGTTAGATTTTGAAGAACATAAATGTCCATCTTGCAATTAAAAGGATTTTCAATGCATGTTTTTTACAAGTATCAATTAAATATCACTTACTCATACATGGTAATTGTTTTATCATTATTAAAAAACATGTGGTTAAACCATTATGCAAACCACTCATTTTGTAGTGGTATCATTATACTGGGTTTTTAGTAGGTTTCATGGTTTAGAATAATGATTGTTTTTTCGTGGGATAAAAAAACCATTGAATATGACGCATTCCCAACTCTTTGAGGGGCTCAAATGTGAATCCAAACAAAAACCAGTGGAAGAGTAAGGAGTCAGGGCACGTTCCTTGGCTCACAACCTTTTGGGGGTAGAGGGGCGTGCTAGAGCTCCGGGATGAGACTAGGAAGAATGACAAGCATCAACTACTTACACGATTTGCACAAAATCAACACAAAATGGTTAGTGCATAGTTGGAACACTTTTGGTGCTAGGAGGAGCCACAGCTTACTCATACTCATAAGATTCACCACGGCTCGGACTTGGGGGAAGCCATCACCTTCCCCCTTATGATATACTCTGTGCTTCTCCACAAAGCCCACATCCAAATGACATTTTGTCTTGGGACTCCCAAATGGAAGTCCTGAAATTGCCAAAGTTGGGACTCTTACAACTTTGGGGCCCCATAATTTTGCGTGCAGACCTCTCATTGAGATGAGGTTTAAAGCAAAGTTATAGCCCTCATTGAAATCTTTCCAACGACATGTCGCACATCACCTGCACGCTAGGAAATTGGGTTGATTCTCAACTTTTAGTGGTCGGGAGTTAAATTGTCAATTTGACTCCTGGCCATTTTTTTAGCCATAATTTGTGTTTTAGATGTCCAAATGAGTCATGGGAGCCCATTTTTGACATCTATGTCTCAATATCTTTTCAATGGTATAAAAAACTCTTCAATCCATTGGGTTTTGTCCCCTGCAATTACTTTTTAAACATTTAAAAGTCCATCAAGACTCCAATTCCCAAGGTGGGAGTTCCCTTGGGAGTGTGAGGGCCTATTCCCTCACACTCTCTTACACTTCCGGGAGCATGCGGCATGACTCCCGGGCTTTCTTCTTGGCATGCAACCTTGTAACCCCTTGTTTTGGTCGTGAACCCGAGGTTAGGGTTGCGACATAATAGGTGATCGAGTGGTTTGGTTTGGTTTTTTTTTTGTTTTTTTAAGATGTTTAGGTAATAGGTGTATAATTAATGATTTTATGGGTGGTTTCATGTGGTGGTCAATAGGGTGATTACTCAAACCCTGGTTGATTGGTAAAATGTCATGACATTTATACATTAGCCATCTAAGTTAAGCCACTTAATATTTAAACATTTAACCACTTAAATTATACCACATGACATTTAAACATTGGCCACCTAAACTAGGTGACATGGCATTTAAACATTAACCACTTAGGATATGCCACGTGGTTAGAAGCTAAACAACCTAAGTTAAACCTAAACTATGCCTAAAACTAAGCACCTAGGTTTAAAAACCTAAAACCTATAGCTGAGGCTACTAGGCCTAGGTCTAGGCACCTAAAGTATGTTTGGGCAACCTAAGCCTACCTTAGGAGCCTACATTCCTTTCTTAGGTTGCACCTAAAGCTAGGCCATTAGACTAGGCCCAAATATAGGTTGCCTAGGTAAGTAGATATGTTGAGTGCCATATTATCCACAACATCCAACATGCCTACAACTTTTGGAAAGCAACCTCAAAAAAATTCACATTGTTCATAACATTGCCAAGAGGATGGGGTCCCTCCATAAGTCTTGACCACTTCCTCTCATTCATTTTGGTGTTTTTTTCATAACTAGTTATATTTGCTTCTACAAAAAAAATTTGTCATTGTGAGCCCAAACTTCCCTAAAATGTTGGATGTAATCTCATTCGAATTGCCATTTTTCAAAATCCCATGCTCACAATGGATGTATTTGTCATAATATGACTTCAAAAAATGTTGAACCATTTCATTTGAATAATGAACCTTTGCAGAACTTGTTGTTTGACTATTAGTGGCCATTTAAAATAAGACCACAACAAAAAATATGGTCAAGAAAACTATTCAACAATAGTTTAAACTGAAATTTATTGACAAATGCTCCCATAAAACCTTAAATTGCATTTTGTTGCTATAAGCCATAACATGCACAAAATTAAATTAAATGTTTTGAAACAAATTAAATAGGTATATGTAACAATTTAGCGTTACACAAGAAAATTTGCAATCTTTAATGTAACAAAGATTGATGGTTGTGCTAAAATGAAAAAAAAACGTTTACAATCCACATTAGGTGCAAGGGGTAGATTTGTGTTATAATATGTTCACATTTGATCCAAATCAAGCAAAATAACTTGAATAATAGATGCATGCACTCATGTAAAATGCATTTAAAAACATGAAATGCATATTTAAATTCAAATAAACATATAATAATAAAAGATTATTATATACAGGTTTAAGGGATGTAAGACTATATTATGAAAAGTTGCACCAAGATTCACAATATGTATTAAGCCCATGTGATTAGATAAAAAGTTTAAAATATGTGTTTGGGTTTGGGAAAACTAACTTTCAAAAACTTCTTACTTGTTCTTATGTGGTGGTGGAAGCTTCAGCTTGTAAAATCACATTCAAATTAACCAAAATGTGTCAAAAAACACAATTAAAAGCTTTGGATGCAAATCAATCAAAATTTTAACTTCATATATTTATATAATTTTTAAATGCTTACAAACATATCACCTAGAACGTTCACAAGTTTAAGCCCTAAAACATCAAAAACTTGCCCAAATGATAAGAAATCACTTTTTAAAATTAAAATAGTTAATAACTATGAGCTATTATAGTAAAAATTTTATGAGAAATAATCAAATAATATGTTTGTTTCACCTCAAAATCACACTAGACAAAATGTCAAATATGAGTTGGAAGGGAGTTTATGGTATAGGGCAATAGAAACAAAACAATAGCATGTGTTCAAAATATACTAAAAAATCTTTATTGTTTTCTCACGTGATTTATTGCTAGGTTTTTTAAAATTATAGCTTAAAGCTATAACTTAATGCCCTACGTGTCATTTTATAACTAGTCTATGAGTTCCAAATGCACGTTAGTTGAAGTGAACACATGTTAACCAAATGTTGTAAATCATTGTTGTAAAAACACACCATATTAAACAAGCGTCAACATTTATTGGCCTTGCCTACCAAGGCAAAGATATTGTGTTCAAATTCCTTATAAAGTATAGTGGCTTAAGGGATTTTGGCCCCTAGGTAATAGGTCTATTTTTATATGAGGATTTTTGAAAGATGATATTTTGGGTTATGTTGAAAGTTGAAATTAGTTATAGAACTATAATATATTGAAAGATTTTGGTCTCTTTTACAGGGTTTTTTGAATATTATATCTTTACATGGTGAAATATTTGAGTTTCCATCATTATTCTTTTTCTTTAAAATGTTTTTAATGTAAATGGGAAGGCCACAATGTAACACACCCCTTGTTTATAAAAGATTGCACCTCCTAAACATTGTTGGGACTACAAAGTTGGAATGTAATTGTCCAATGTGATTTAATCATCACATGAAAAACTTTCACATTTGCCACCTTATTTCTATATATTTTTTCTTAAAATTGAAATAAATGCAACTATATAATTTTTTTTTGTCATTTTTTAAATCTTTGATTTCAATTTTCACCTAATTATGATGATTTTAACACATTCTACTATTACACATGTGCATATCCCTGGCAAAAATCATTTTCAATATTATTCCATACTTTAATCAATTCATATAAATTGGGACACAAAATAGCCACGTCCACTCACATACACTACACCACAACCTAAACTACTTCAAGGGGATTACATTTCCTATCATTTTTGTAGAGCTTTCATAATGGGACTTGCATCAAAATGATATTTTCCAAAACTACCACAAGTTGAAGTATTGAAATTTTCAAATTAAAACTTTGAATTTTTTGAAAGTTCGTAATTTTATCAAAAGATTTTTGATTGAGATGATATTATGTTTAGTCTTATAGCCCTTAAGAAGAGCTTTACAATTACCTATAAACATTTATAATGAATGCCAATTGGCCCCATAAATCATGTTATAAAATAGATAATCAATTCTTTCACTAAATGATTCCGGTTATTCTAAACACCATAACTTTTAACCATCACATTATAATCTTCATTGAAACATATTTAATAATTCAAAAATCAATTGATTTGGAAAAGATTTGATCCCCAAACCTTACCCCAAAATTTTTATAAAGGTCAGAATTCCCAAAATGGGAATGCCCTTGAAAGTCTTTGCAATTCCTTCTTTGCACTTTCACACACTTCCCATTCATTTTGGGAATGTGTTTGAGCCATGATTTGCATTGGCCTCATATTTAACTCATTTATCTTGTCTTACCTCGATGATGTGAAATATTTTAAACTAATAAAACTTCTCTTATAGTTTGCCTATATGAAATGAGACCAAAAGAAATGTGTAATTGCACACACAAAAGCTTCCCATCCCTTCTTAAAATTTGATTTAATTTGGTACACGACATTATTATTGAACATCTTAATCCTTGGTACAATCTTTGATTATGTTTTTTTACTAAAGTCCGACCCACTTGGGTGTTTCACCTATAATTACAAAACAACTTTCCCCAACATACATACATTTGAATGTCAAAAAACAATGTTGTGACTTTAAATCCCAACAACACAAGGTCCTAGCCTTATTAGTGTTCTTACTATGCAATATTTTTACTTAATAATTATAACACACCTAATTCTTCGAACTTGTCTCTAATAAATCATTTGAACTCCTTGGGAATGAACATAAACTTGGAATATAAATGTAGTACATGAACATTATTTCGAACCAAGTGAATATTAAATAATTTTACAACCACAAGACATTTATTTCATAGTTGATCCTCCTCCAATGAATTAGTTCAAGTTTGGAATTTGAAGACATGAACCTCCCCATGGTAACAAACCTTTAGTTCATAAATCAAGAGGCATGAGAAAAAACCTAAACATTAAGCCAAGTAGTAATCCTAGCTCATGTTGGTGGACTACAAAGACATTTAACAAAAGGAACCTAATTGTGGCCTTCAATGTTCACAAACCAAACCAAGATTTCCATACTTTGGATAAAGATATATTTGTGAGTGTGAACAACTCCTCCAAACCTAACAATCAATTTTCTTAAATAGGTGTGCATTAACAAAGTTGCCTCTGCAAGCCAAAGCTACCTAAAGTTTTTAAGGCTTATAAAAAACGTTAAAATTTGCCTTCAATAAAGTTTATATTCTTCTTAGGCACACCTCAACTTATACTCTTCTTATGTCACTGTGTTGGTCACCCACCCTTTGTTATCTTATTAAACTATTTCAAAACGTGATTATTCACAGATGAAGATGTGTTCTTATCCTCCGTGTTCAAAATTACAAATGTAAGAAGTGAACATGCCATCATTATCTTGGTGATATTTTTACAAATAACACAATAAAATTTCACTCCAAATAGGTCAAAACCAAATGCACCTTGAAAGAAAATAAAACAATAGTGGTTATTAAATGTTAATGAAGCTTGACTCATAAAAATAATCATTCAAGAATGTATAATTTAAATGAGGCAACAACAAGTTATCTTATAACATGCATTAAATTCCCACAAGGTGATTATTTTTAGATATCTAAGGTTTTATATTTTCATAGCTCAGTGTTTTCGATACAAAAGGTAACATTATGGTGATGGTGGGCATGGAGCATAGATGTGGATTGAGGAATTATATAGTCACATAGGCTAGTGAACATGTTGTGTAGTTGATGAACTAATATATATTGTGATGGATCAAGAAGCGATTACTAGAAGATACTCAATATTGTCGATGGATCAATTGGAATTTATTCTTTGTGGTTCAATAATAATTTCAAAGCATTTGAGCAATTGGAGTAGGGCACCAAAAAATGTTCGTGACCACAAAATCAATGTGTTAGTTTCATATACAAAGTGCAAAATTATAAGTATGTTAGTCCTTACATGTTTTGCCAGCTATTTTGTTTAGCCATTCGTTGTTATTTGAAGGAACAAAATCCTCCTCATCTAGAGATATAGGTACATACTTTTGTACTTCAACATAGTAAACCATGAAATTGTACCTATAAACATATGTTTCAACATACTAAAGCATAAGATATATGGAATATAGGTTGTGGGCCATAGAGTCCAATTTTTTTTTTGTGAAATTTGATGATTTAGCCAAAACAACAATCATTCAAATGAAGATTAGCCAAATTTGACTATAAACCAAATATGAAAGCAAAAATAAAAACCATTTGAAGCCATGTCAAGTCACACCCCCTATTTGAGGCCCTACCAATATGTACCACATCCAACATAGAGTGTTAATTTCTTTGCCCAGCCCCACCTGTACGCAAAATTGGGCAATATAAGGTGGGAGTCTTTTTAACTACTTTACCCCGTTTCATCATTAAATAATCTTTAAAATAGAGAAATGAAATTTTGGGATTTAGATGAAGTTGAGGTGTTGAAAACCATCATAATTAATCGTGGGCTATAATTTAAATAATTCCCCACTTCATATGAAAATATCATAGTAGATCATGAAGAATTAATTATTTCAAGTTTGTAAAAACGAACTAAGTTTTGAAAAAATATTATTATTATTCTTTTTGTGCATGTGGAAACTGACCCTAGGCTACGGTACTAGCCCACCGGGGCGACCATTGGGAACCATGTCAAGTTTTTGTACTGGGCCTGGTGGGATCACTGTAGAGAGTGCAACAATACAAGTCCAAAACTACAAATCCAGTTTCACACTATTTGCAGGCTCTGTGATTTTTTGGGTCAAATTCGTAGTGCAGTGCAGCAGCATGGCGAGCCTCCCCAGGCCCATTTGGAGTTAACTGGCGACAGTTTTGTACAGGACCAATTAAATGTTAGCCAATACACAAAATTTCTGGCGAAACTCACCCTCAAATATTTTTTTAACTGAGTGAAATTTGGCGACTCTCTTTTAGGAAAAAAGAGGGGATTTTTTGGGTCAGAAATTTGGAATCAGTGTCGCCTTTTGACTAGTTCTTTATGTGTTACGTAAAACCCTAGGTCAAGGGCATTACCCAATGTAAAGACCTGCCAGAAATTTAGTGGAGAAACCGAGGCAAAACAGGGAAGGGGGGCATTATGAAAAACGAAATGTCATCCATGCTCATGGATGAAATAATATGCTTTATAAGGTTACCTCTTGATACACTGTCATTAATACGGTTTCATAAAGCACTTGGAGGAAATCTGTAGTGTATTTGGAGGGCACCTTATATCCATCAATTTCCGTCCTAGAAAATGGGGGGATATTACGCCTACTCCTCAATAGTGGGAGGGAAACTATACCTATAATAACTAGGCATAATAGGCATCCCTCCCACTCTTATACCTATAATAACTAGGCATAATAGGTATCCCTCCCACTATTACACCTATAATAACTAGGCATAATAGGTATCCCTCCCACTCCTACACCTATAATAACTAGGCATAATAGGTATCCCTCCCACTCCTATACCTCATGATTTAGTTACTTAGGTTTGGTTCATGATCAATTTTGCCTGGTGCTTTAGGATAGGTAAAGCCTGTGGGGTCGGGGACATTCCCAAAATGCTAGGCCCAACTCGCCTATCACCTACCTCATTCTAGGCCCCTTATTTTGAGAATGCCCCCCACCCTAGGGGCTTTACCCTACACATAAGACCAGCTAGGCTAGGGAGCATAGCCGCCCCTTCTCAAAGCCAGTAACTGCATGCCATGCCAGCAAAACTTTGCCTATGGTTTCGGGCTAGTTTATTGTGGCCTTCTTTTGGCTAGAATTATGATCAAGTGTTTTGACTCCAAATGTGGCTTGCAAATACATCATACTAGTGTAGCATGTACCCTTGATCCAAGTGTGAACTGGTTACCAAACTAGATTTTCTTCCAAAACACTAAATTTCATTTTGATTTGATTCAATTTCCAATGATGAAAACTATTGAAAATTCAATATATTTCACACCTAAGGTCTAAAAATTACCAAATCGCCTCCATTAAATCCCACTCACTAAGGACTTTCCAACAGTACAAAGAGTGCACCCAAATTCCTCTATAATTTATTTTTATTCCAATGATTTTTCAATGAAAAAAAACTCAATATTCAATAACTTTTCCACTGTAGGTTGCAACATTATGAAACCAATTTGATGCACCCTTTGCTCATCAAGGGCTTTTAAAAATGTATGAAGAACACAACAAGAGGTGTTGTGATTTGGTAAACTCAATGTGATAAACAAAACAAACAAACAACCTTCATTCATAGATAGATGTATTTTACATGTTTATACAAAAATAATGTGCAACTAGTCTTTCAAGTTGCAAAATAACTTTTATGTTTTCAACTCACCATGTTGAAATTTTAACCTATGAAAGAACGCAAAAAGACATTTGAACCCTTCATAAGGTTGATACTTAAAATTGAGGTCACTCCAAGGTTCTGATTGCAAGAAATACAAAAGTTTTGTTTTCACTAACTTCATTGAAGCTCATTGGGCTTCTTCAACATGTTCAAATTGCGCTTTTAACCAAAGAAATGTAATGACCACAACAACTAAGGAGCAAACTCAGTTTTTTGGCCTCTTTTAATGACCTTTCTTGCAAATAAAAGTGATCTAGTTGCACATAATCCTTTAACTTGTCATTATGATTTTACCCAACTATTTGGTTGCATGTAGGCTAGGTGTAACTTTAAAGTCAATGTCTTGTTGAAAAAACATATCCACTCCATTGCTCAAAGTACTTTCACATTTGCCACCTTCCAATTTTTATACATTTTCTTCTTAAAATTGAAGTACATGCAATTCTAGTTAAATTGTGTTATCATCTTGAAGCCATTCACTTCAGTTTTCACTAATGACAATTTTAACACATATTACAACACATGTGCCAAACCTTTGCAAAGGGGATTGTGCTCCCTATAGTTTATTTTGCAACTCCTAGTGGCTATTACATCAAGAATAAAAGCCTTGAATTTTTTAAGTGGGAACTCTCATTCTTCTTTCAAAGATATTTCATTGGGATGACATATTATTTTATCTTGTAACCTTTTAATAAAAGATTCCAATGACATACAATTGTTTTCAATAAAACATCAATTGACCTCTTAATCACATTATAACTAAAAGGGAGTCAAATCTGTCACTTGACCATTTCAATTATTCAAATGACTGTAACTTTTACCCATCACATTGCATATTGCATTAAAGCTTATTCAATGATTTAAAAATTGCTTGATTTCAACAAGAGTTGATCATGAGACCTTATCCCAAAAGTTTTATAAAAGTTATAATTCTCAAAATGGGAATGCACTTGGGAGTTTTTGGGGTTCCTCCTTTGCACTCTCACACACATTTTATTCATTTTGAAAGTACATTTGACTCATGACCTACTTGGCTTCATGTTCAACTCATTTCACTTGTCTTGACCCAACCTTGGTCATAAACCCAAAGTTGGTGTCATGACATTGTTTCCTTCCAAAAGTGTGAAATGTTTGAAACTAATAAAACTTCATTTATGATTGTTTTATATGAAGTGAAACATTGAAAAAAATTGTGTAATTGCACACGCAAAGGTTTCCCATCCCCTTTGTAAATTGTGTTTACACTATGAATTTATTGCACTTGACTATTTTAGTCATTGCGGATTTGTTGCAAAGTCCCATACATTTTGGTAGAATTGAAATATCTATAAATAAAATTTGAAGATCTAAAGTAAAAGAATTTCCTTTATGCAATTATTCCATAAAAATTACATCAAACATAATTAGTGACAAAAATAAAAACTTTATATATTTCACTATGACCATAATATTATTGGCAACACACTTTTTTTGCTTATCTTCTCCTCACCTTTTTCCTTTAAAGAACTTCATTTCCGTTGTCCTTCTTATAATCATCATAATTTATTTTTCTATTTATTCATCAAAATTGTATATTCCAAAGTCAAGAATTTGAAAACTATTATCAATATTAATAACGACATATTTGACAATTGCATGCCCTTTGTCAACATGATTCAAACAAATTTGAAAAAAATTCAATATAAAAATGGTATTATCATGTGTGTCACCTCACATTTTCAAGCCATATTTGTTATAAAGGCCATTTTGACAAAATGATCATTAGCTTCATCCTTGAAATTGTTCATTATTTACATTGTTCTCTTCAAATAATCCTCACAAGCTTCTTCAAATGAAATTTAAGCCCATTTATTGTAATTTAGTGATAATCCCGAACATTTTTTCTTGGTTCAATTTAATAGTGGTGTCATGAGTATGGTAGTTAAGCTCCACCTTGGAATTATTATCACAACAAACAATAATAACTAGAACCTTTCACAAAACCACATAATATTATAATTCAAAATGATGGAAATGTGTGAGGCATGGGTATCACAACATTGGATATAAGTATGTACCTATACATAAAATGATGTAATAATGAACTAAACAATTTTGAGTTGAGAGGACCCAATCGAATGAGAAGGCATTATAACCATTATTATTGTGACCTGAAAGACTATTGGGGATCATTCACATTGGGGTTCTAAAAAAAGAATAAGGACTTTAGGAAATTTTTAGAGCTATTTTTTACACATAAAATTTACATGGAAATTTTTGAATGAGGAAAATGGAATAGTCCAAGATAAGATAATTCATGTGACAGTGGTGATTTTTCACATGTGTACATCAATATTTTGGTTTACAAGCAAGCATAAACATAAAAAATGCCAAAATGAGCTTTTGTGAACAATTAAACATGTTGTTTTGCATGATTATTTCCTACACATATGAAATACACCTAGAGCTATAAATTATGAACCCAATGAACATAAACAACTAGCCACATGGTAGAAAATTGAACCTTTTCCTTTCCTTTGATTCAAAATTTCAAGCCTTTGAAATTTTCATATGATTTTTTTCATCAAGTTCATTCAATGAACATGTACTTGAATAGACAAAAACATGGTTTTCTTGTAAAAAAAGTTTGAAATCAATTGCATGATTTTATATTCCCTTTGATTATTTTTATTTTTAAAAGTGTTATAAATATAATTTAAAGGATTAAAAAACACATGTACATTGTATCCAAACTATGCTTAAATATTTTTATTAATTTAATAGGACATCATTTTATCCCTTGGCATATAATAATCCACTGCAATTGTTATAAGCTAAATAAAACCAAAATTCAAAGTTGGATTTTGGAGTATTTTAAAAGTTAAAAACATTCCTTTTTGGAACCTCAATTGAGAATGAGACCATGGGTGGTTTACAAAGAGCATAGGTACAATATTCTAGTCGGGGGGAGGGTGGAGGAAGGGGGGAGTTGTTGGGACATTAATACATTGAAATATTTTGTATTTGCTAATGTTGCCCAATTGTACCTAGTTACTAATTAAATCATTTTTGTAGAAACTAATCAAATAACCAACATGTTTGTCACCCTAGGAAATGACACATGACAAAGCATGATAACTCAATTAAAAGATTCATGCTGAAGCTACTTCCTTGTAATGAACACAATGAGAAGGCTAAGACCTAAAGTCTTTATAGGAAGGTGAAGAAGAAAAATAAAGGGGGTATCGTAGTTTTGTTTTTTCTATTTAAAACCTTCATTGGAAATTTGTGTTCTTGAAAACTTTATAACCCTAATTTTCTTGTTTGGTTAGAAATAAATTTTGAGGAGTGAGGTTGTGGGCATATGGAATTCATAGGTTAAAATTAGTGATCATGCATGTTGATTATTTTTTATTGCAAATGGTGTAACTTGTAAGAATTAATTAATGTGTGTAACACATGTGCGTCAACTAGAAGAGAAAGAATTAGTTGTGACAAAGTTGTTAAAGTTAGCAACAAAATTCTTGTGGATGAATCAAAGAGCCTTATGACTCATGAATTGAAACATTTAACAAATCCTAAAGTGATCAACACAAGCTTCATTTTATTTTCATGCCTGAGTTTTTAATTTAGTAGATTTCATACTTCTTATGTTCACTTACAAATTAAGAAACAAGGAAATAAGAAGAGGGGCCAAGGTAGTAAGATCCAAATCCAATCACACAAATCAATATGGGATAATGGAAAAGAAACTATGAAAGGGGTTGTGTTAAGGTTAAAGGCTTATGAATTTGAAGTTTCCTAATTGACTATATTATCATTCCATAATTTGTAAATGTAATATGTGCATATTATTTCAAACCGTGTGAATAATAATGTAATTATATAAATATAAGATATATATTTGATAATTAACTCTCTAGTGGTGACTTAGTTCAACTTTGAAGGCCAAAATCTCCCAACATTAACAAACATTTTTTCATAATTCAAAATGCATGAGAGATGACCTAGATGGTAAGTCAAGCAATAGTCCCAATTGAGGTTGGTCGGTTACAAAGTTGTTTAACAAAGAGCCTTATTTTGGCTTTTAAGTTCACAAACCAAGAACTCCACAATTTTGGTTAAGATACATTTGTGAATGTGAATAGCTCCTCCAAACTCGACATTACATTTTACTTCCACTACAGCCTACTTTTTAGGTTGCAAATGTAATATTTTATCCAATGTATTTCATTATTAATTTGCAACAAATGATTGAAAATAATTTTAATTATTATCATAGATTGTAATTATTAAATATATTGTATAACCAAAATAAGCTTGTCAAGGTTTTTAAGAAGGTATTACATTTACATTGAATTGAAGCAAGTTAAAAAGAATGTATGTCAATTTTTTAAATCATTAAGGAATATAATGCATTTGATTCACGAAACATATATAATTGACTTTTAAACATATTTTCTTAATTAAATTGTAAAATTATGAAATCTAATTATTTTATTGCACACCTAGTTCATTAAAAAATTCAAGAATGAAATTTGAGCAAAACGTGAGAAAGAAAAACCATGTGAAATTTGGCATTTCTAGAAAGATTTGAAACAAACAATTAAATAAGCTTGTTGACCATTTTAAACAAAAGAATATTATGTTGGTTGGATGCTTAAATGCATTGGCCTTGTGTCCATGAGGTCTTGGTTTGAATTTAGTGTAAATTCATTATATATGTATGGGTGTGAATATAATGTGTTTATGTAAATACATGTATGGGAGGCTTGCAATCCATGTCTTTGGGACCTACCTAAATTTTTAATGATGTACCTAATTAATGATATATATCTATAACAAAAAAATTGTATGTGCATTCTATGTGTGTGCCATCCAATCCTACCTTTTTCAAGCCTAACTACCTTGTGTGCTCATTTCCACTAACCAATTACATGGACATGAAAAAGAAATATATAAATTTGAAATATGGGATAAATAGTGATGAACTATTGGGAACATAAAGAAACAAGAAGAAAGGGATGGAGGGGGTTTTTGGATGGGGATGTAATTGACAGCATGGATGAAACATAATTTCAAATAAATGTGAAAACTTAAGACACTTGGATTATACTATTTTATTTATTTTTAAATTTTAATTGTTTCAAGAAATAAAATGATTGTTACATGTGACATTTTTATTTATAGGTAGAAACTTTGATTTAATGCACATGGCTAATAGAATGAAGGCTAACAAATATTTGGATGATCAACACAACTAGTTTATATTTAGTGGGTTATTTCTTTCATTTTTTCCCTTTCCCAACAAACTCATCATTATGGTAGTAAAAACATTGTGGTTAATAGAACACCCATGGAAACTTTAACATCAAGATGAGTTCCTCGTGGTAAAAGATGTAAATAAAAAATAATGTGACCTAGGGGTAGAAGGATGAGAAAGTATGGAAATAAATAATTCAACTTATGGGCCCTACCTTGAAGATATTTTATTATGGGAATAAACTTGTATTCATCAATAATTTAATTAATTATTTTGGGTTATACATAATTGAAAGTAAATTATGTGAACTTGAATAGATCTTAAGGAAGAAGATTCCAAATAATTGAATGATTTGTTCATAGGAGGACCATAGTTTTAGAGAGATGACATGTGGCTTTATATTACTAGCTTGTAGTGGATGACTGAGAATGTTTAATAGACATGGAGATAATAATTCGTCCATTTTTCCTTGAGGATGGAACACCATATTCTCCTTTTCATAATTTCATGTGTTATTTTTTGTAACAAACCTATGACCCAATTAACTTGCGTCCTTTTGATTATGGAAGTGTTCACAATAACAAACGTATGTGTTTTAACTTTTTGGTGAATGATTCCCATAAAGCAAAGTTTTCAAAAGCACGTGATGAACTCCCTAGTGCATGTAGTTCATGCAAGGAACAAGTTTTGAGTGTGTGAGTGATCCTAGCCCAAAAATACGTAAACTTTATCCCTTATATTTTTCCAAGTGTTTTGCATGGTGTGTGGGACTATAATTATGCAACCTACCTATGTAATAATTGGGACTTAATTCAAAATCAACCCTCATAGGCCCATACCTTTTCTAGGCTACAAAATAATGAACATTCCAACTAATAGCTTTAATATTGAAAAGCTTTTCATCAATTAATTGGTGAATTCATTGACACATGTATTAGCGAACGTATTTCATTGCCACACATCATTTGGTTGGTAAAATAACTCATGTTCAAAAAAACTAATCCTTGTTCATTATGGTTACAATGAGATTTCATTGTACAAAATTGTCCCATTTCACCCAAATGGTAATGAAATGTATAATGCACTTGGCATACTCCTTTAGGGTTTAATTGTATGTACCATGAAATGTTTTCTTAAACATTTTGCCACATGTTGTATATGGAAGGCAACAAATGATATTTTTTGTTATTGTCATGATGTTCTCCATATATATATATATATATGTATTTACAATACACCAATGAAATACATTTTTAATGTATGTGGGAGCTTTGCAATGTTTACAAATCACCATCTTGTGAAATACTTGGTAATAAGAAGAATGTTGGAAAGTGTACATGAGTTTTTTAGTTTTAAAAAAATCTATAATTTATTTTTCTTGCCATAGCTTTTAGGGGTGAGGGGAGCAATTTAATGCCAAAAAGGCTTTGTTATCAAACTTTTGGAAATCATGATATTTTTATAAATGAAGGCAATTTGTGAATTGTTTTGTTTGTCATGTTGAGACCTCCCAAGCCATAGTGCTTCCCATTGCACACTTGGTATCTTGGAAAGCTCTCGATGAGTAGGGGTGCATCAAAGTGGTTTTGTATTGTTTAAACTTACAATGCAAAAGTTATTAAATATTGAATCATTTTGTCCAAAATAATTCAACAAAATGAAAACTAAAAAGAATAAGGAAATTGGGTATTGTTGAAAATGATTTTGTAGTTTTTAGATTTACATTATGGGAGAAATTGAATATTGAGTAATTTTTGACATTGAAAATTCAACTAGATTACAAAAAAATGGTTTTGGAAAGAGAAATTAATTGGGTAATGAATCAAACTTGGGCCAACAACATAAGCCACATTAGTTAATTGTTCTTAATGTTATGTAAGAAAAATATGACTTGAATTAAAGGTTTTGGGACTTAAATTGAAACGCCAGTAAGTTGTGTAAATTCCTTGTTTACAATCCCTTTTGATTAGTCAACCAAATATATATTTTTGAATGCAACATTTATTTCCTTTGGAGCTTAGCTAGGATATGCACATTAGATATAAACTTTAATTGTTGAAATCAATATTGATTTTTATTTTTTATTTGTTGAAACATTAATGCCCTTTCATTTTGGATGGGATAAAATAAGATAATGTGAACAAGGAATTATGTCACTATTTTGCTTTAATTTGACCACATCCTTGCAAGATTTAACTTTGGAATTTTGTGGAAGAAATGTTATAAAAGTGGTTCAAAACCATTATAAGGAAGTTTATAACCAACTACTTCTTATTATATTAACAAAATTATGCAAATAAAAACAAATAAAATATATAAGAAACTAAATTTTTCCTGATTTTATAGGATTTTAATTGTCAAAATTGAGGGGAAAAAGATAAATTGATTCTTCTTTTAATATTTGGATTTGCATATGTGTAGACATATATATAGAAGATTGATTAAAGATTTGTACTGTATATATGGTTCATAGCCAAATTTGACTGAATCTTCTTAAGGATGATTGCCATTTATCTCTACATCTTTATTTGGATGATGCAACATAAATATTGTTTGTAAAGAATATTGTTCATAACATTATAACATTACCTTTTGTCAAATGTGAACTTTTGAAAGACATTTCACATTGTTGATCAAATGTTGCAAGCATGAGATCAACATGTTCTCAAGTTAACAAAGTGGTTTAAGTATAGTTACAAATGGAACTATTTTAGTGAAGGTTAATATTGGAATTCATCATACTATTGTTTCATCATATGACATTGACATGTCCACAATGAATTATTGATGGCAAACATTAAACAAATGTTACAAATGATATTCATGTTGGTTTCCAATGTGTACGATACACAAGTTGAAGCATGCTTGTTCATTGTTTGTTAGTTTTTTCATAGGAAATATTTGATTGATTATTCTTGAGGGAACCGCTCTAATTAATGCATGTGTTGAAGTTTTTCACATGTTGTCCATCTTTCATCACTCCTTACTTACATTTTGTATAATTAGTGTTTCTTGATTGTCTTGTACTTTTTGATTAGTCAAATTTTGGATCCATCCATGATGGTCTTCATTTCATCCTTTGTCCTTTTGGTTTTTCCATTAATCTTGGCATTCATTTCGAATGTTGTCATCGTAGATTTCAACCTTTTTAGAATTGCCATCTTTATGGGCTTCAATTTCATCCATTGTCTTTGACTCCATAAAAATTTCCTACTATTGAACATCTAGGTGGCTCCAAAGGTTGAAACTTGAATCACCTCTCTCAAACCATAGGCCTAATTGTTAAGTTTCCTAATGAATACAAAAGCCACCCAATGGAACTTGCAAGAGGTTTGAGAAAATCAAAATGATTAATGCCTTAAAAATACTTTAGAGTTGATAAAAAAAAAATGTATCTCCAAGACTATTGTTCAACACCATTGAAGAACCATATGGAAGGGGATTTTGAGGGGAATTTAAAAAAAAGGCAACAAACTTCTTGAAGTAATTCTCATTTTCATGAGACAATCTTAGTGGTTGTCTAAATTCTCCTATGAATTCTTGCAATATAAATTTGAATGTGCAATTTGATCCATGTTTTTCAAAGTTCAAACATGTGATTCCTTAATAGAAAAGCCTTGTTGAGACATTTGAAACCACAAGGAAGTTGATTGATGAGCAAATTCTTTGCAAAAGTGAAAATCCAATGGACTATGTATTCTAGGATCCACCAATGTTAGCCATTGGGATGGGTCAAAGTAAATTTGAGAAAGTTCATGTGTGTTTTCAAACCCAACTGAATCCCCCCCCCCCCCCCACATGTGTACTTAGAAAAATTGCATAAATACAATTGCAATGATGATAAACTGAACTAAGTCTTTTCACTCTAGATTTCTACAGCCAATTTGAGAATTCAACCAACAAAATGGCATCTTGCATAACATGATGTTCCAATATGGTGGGGCATATGTTAGTTGGAAGGTTTGTATCAATTTGCAACCATGTTCAATATGACAAAGTGTGCAACAATCTGAGCACCAAATCTTTTACATGTGTCACTGATGTCTCCTGACAATGGCAAAAGTTTGATGGGTAAACAAAAATAGGTTCAGTCTTACACACAACTGGCAAAGTATATGGACAGTGTGACTATATAATATGCTTGTAAATGAGCATCCAAGAGCATCCAAGGCATAACTGAGTGAGTGCTGCTCCATGTTTGGTTTTGCTGGCTGGCATCCAATTGCTTGAGTGTAAATGGAATAGTTTTTGGGAATTCAATACAACTAGTGTGGCCTGTGCTGTTGCCCCAAGTGTTACCATGTCCTCAACTGATTTTTCCTTCCAAAACTTGGTTTTTTGGAATTTATTTGAATTTTCAGCTGCAAAAATCACTTTAAAATCAACATCTCCCACATTTTGAATCCAAATCTAATCAAATAAATTTCATTAAATCCTGCTCATTAAGATTCCAACAACACCAAAGGCACATTCCAATTCCTTCAAAAAAATTAGCTATGACTTAGTTTAATTTTCAGTGAAGAAATCATTCAATATTCAAGAACTTTTGCATGGGAAGTCCAAACATCATGGAACCAAGCCCATGCACCCCTCCTCGTCAAGAGCTTTTCAAAGACACCAAGAACATGATCTGAAGCATCCTGGTTCAGTGGATCTTATAACTACAAAACAAAACAAAACAAACTACCTTCCTTCATAGATAGAAGATTAATGATCCATGTACTGGAAATTCTGGCTGTCAAAAAATAAAGAAGTGGTTCTTCCTCTTCACAATGAATGAGTTCATTCATTTGTGCCATATTAAATCTCCCAGAGAAAATCAGATTAGGATGATGTAAAATACCCTGAGAAAACCTAATTTATGTGACCCACAACCCAGCAGTGCACCATCCATTGGAAACCCAATTTGAGTCAGTTGTGGTTGATGAACCACAACTGAATTGAGTTCCCAGTAAACCTATCATGTAGACCCTCCTCCTACTTTCCCCCTCACATTACCTAGGCAACTCTACCTAGGAAGCCCTTGGTGACTGAACTAGGTTAGGTACATGCATTTGCTATGCATGGTTGGTGCATAGCTAACCACTGAAGTAAACTATGTGGTTAATTATGGGACATGAATATGATGAAAAAGTGTTGTCCTGTCCACACACACCATCCATTCTGCATGGTGTGTTGGTGGGTGGGTGCTGGTTCACTCTGGCCAAAGGTCTAGGACATTGTCAATGCACCATATCTGTTCTCAGCTTGTCAGAAGAACATATTGGCAGCTACTAGCTCATAATTCCATCAATCATCCCAAAAATATCCATTCCTTTTTTTTACTGCTTTGTGGCAGAGTTTTGGAGCTTTACCTATGTTTGGTCCAGGGGGTTTCTTTTTGTTTTTGTTTTTGTTTTTTTCTCAATCTTGTGATATTGAAAATTTGGAAAAATAACAAAAAAAAAACACTCCCCAAAAGTAGAAAAATAGTCATATTTACATTTCACAAAATTCCCAATCTTTTTTCTTGAAAATCAACAAAATTTGTTGGAAAAAAATCATTGGTATGGTCTGAGATGGAATTGCTGGATGTGCAGCATGGGCTTGGATGAATTAAGTAGCCTCCCTTATACCAGGATGAAAACGCCAAATTATATAAGGTTGCTTCTGATGTCTTTGGTGAACCAGTTAGTGAACACAAAAAGAGTCATATTGGTTTCATATGTCCTAGACTAATTCATTTGTCTTAAGGTTGAACCCCAAGACATAGAGATTATGAAGTCTTGTAAGAAGGTAGAGACCTCGGCTTGGGCACACTGGCCTTCATACTTAAAGCTTTGATGTCCTAGGACATGATGTCTTTAGAATCTTAGGGCCTTTAGGTTTTGAGGATGTAGGACACAAGGATTTCAAAGCTTAGGACTTGATGCTTGTTCAAACCAAAAGACACTAGGACCTAGGACATGAATGGTCCATGGTCTACAACTCAAGGGTTGTGGAGTTCAATTTTCCCTTCCTTGCCTAGACTTTCCCTATCATGAAGGCATGTCTTAAGACATGAGGGCCTAGGAACATGAGGACATGTCTTGTCCAACTCCTCTTATCCTAACACTCCATTTTGCAATGTTTTGTTGAACACATCCATCTTTTGATACGTATGATAGCAAGCATGAAACTTGTTGTGGTTCTTCTTATTAGTCTTCTTTCTTTTGGAGTTTTGTGCTCAAGTTTGTATAACATATAATGATGTTGCAAAATTGTATGTTTTAAAGGACCTTGCTTTCAATCATCTATGTGTGCAAAAGAAGTTCCAACTCACCAATGTGTAGGAGGACTTTGTGATGTAAATTAAGGATTTGAGGAATTTTTTAGAAAACTTTCAAGAAAAATAAAACATCTGTCATTTTTTTTCTTTTTTTCTTCTTGGACCTCACAACTGTACAATAACATCAGTTGGTAATTATTATTGTTCTTATTAATGGTAATGATTATGCTACATTACTGGTGGAATATTGATTTTCCATGGATTTCTTCCATGGTTTTGCAATATGTGGAAGTGGCACCAAAACAAGCTTCTTCTATGTGGAGATTTTGGCTATGATGATGCATCCTCTTCAATACTACAAACTAGGCATGGAGATTTGGTGGATGGGCATCCATCTTTGGTGTTGCAAGTTTATATGTTAAGATTTTGGCTATGATGCATACTCCTCAATGTTGCAATATTTTTCATGGAGGTTTTGGCTATGATGTTTCATCCTTTTCAATGTTGCAAGTTTTTGCATGGAGAGTTTTTTGATTGTGTATGCATCCGAAATGTAGTAAGCTTCTTTGTAGATATTTTTGGCTATGCATATAATCCTTTTAATGTCGCAAAATTTATCAGACTAACAACATTCAATCATTACATTAATGGATTGCCAAAGCTACAAGAAGAAATCTTGGGCTTTTTCACTACCCAAATCCACTATGTTTTAATGAAATAGAACAAAGTTCACTAATTGTAGCAATGTATGATTTTAAGTGAAAAAACCCAAGTTGATAAAGACCTTTTTGGTTGAGGCCCATTTAATTGCTTCGGATAGTCACAAGTTTCATTTAGTAAAATTTCAATTTTTATTATCGTTGACTTGGATAATTCAAGGTCCCAAAAAATTAGTCACCAAAATAATTTGAGTCAAAATGCAAATGTAGATGTCAAATCCATTCAAATTAGTTGTTATTGGTCATCTTTCAGATTTTGGGATCATCCAACCCACTATTTTTGTAGTGTCCATTAAGTGATTTCAAATTATGTGGGCAAATTAACTTGCAAATTAAATTATGGATGTTTCAAATAGTCTAGTTTTTGTGTAATGCATGACAATAATGGATCATGTGAACTTCACTATAAGTGTTTCTTTCATTATATTACATCCAACATATAGTGGTTTTGGTCACACCACCTTACATTAGCAAGTTAACATTGTGATTTTGGAATAGATGTATTGTTAGGTTTTTGTGTAAAGCCATAATCCACTTACAAGTCACCCCCTAACTTGGGAATAATATGGCATATTATTGATATGGTGTGTAATATTGTACATAGTTAACATTGCCATCATCCCTTCACCATGGGAATTAGTATCATTGTCCTATTCATTGGAGTGACCAAAACATCTACACTTTGTTTTGATGTGTGGTTGTAATATTGTCAATATTAGTTAACACATGGTTGTGCCCTTTTCCACTCACATGTTGTTGTGATGATTTACATCTAGTGTCACTTTCAATAACACATGCACAATGATGTTGACATGGAAGTTGTCATGATCACTTCAATATAGTCATGATTAACAAAACTTCTTGTGAATGCACGACATTCTTGGGGTTGTCATCATTTGAAAATGAGCATGATAATTAGTACAACCCTCTTTGTGAGGGTGATTTCAAGTTGATTTGATGATTTCAAACTTGTATTTTATGCTACTATTACAACATAATCAAACTCCATTGAATAGTGCATAATGTGACTACATGAACAATTATTTATTGAAACAATTGAATACAATGGAATCTTGACTTGAAAATCACCAAGATAACTTAGACCAAGTAAAATAGAGAATTTGTCAACCATGTTGTCATAATTGATCATGTCAAAATGGTGTCTATTGTAAATCTATTGCATAATGCATATGTTAACTAATGGATCATCTACATATTGCATAAGAGATTGGGTTTTACCCTACTATGAAAAGTAATTTCTTGGGTCCCATTCAACATGGAGGAGCTTTATACAACTACCTACTTAACCTACAACATGTATCTAACTTGTGAATTATACATCTAACCTTTGTTGCAACATGTTAAGTTTCACACACCATTTGCCCCCATTATCTTGGGGGCATTGATAACCATAATGTTGATAATTAATGTGTCCATGTTGAATTTCAAGTGCCAAGTTGAGTTTGTATTCTTCTTACAACTCTTGTGGAAATTTATTGTGTTTTGGTTATCTTGTCAACATTAAATGCCAATGCCTACAAAACCAACACAATATTTCACAACCAAACACACAAGCTATGAGAACAATGTCATTCACCAATGGACACCAATAATAAGATGGATTACTTTGCATAGGTGATTTACACAATGTATAATTCTTTGATGATCACTCTTTAATTCATTTTTTGGATGCAAAACCACAACTTCATGGTGTGTTGCCACCCAATGCATTGGGCATGTAATGAAATCATAACATTCCATGCCAAAAACTACATCACGCATTCACAATTAATTATCTCGATGAGCATAAAAGTTTAGCACCTAAATGCAAAAATCTTATCAAATCTCATGGCAACTCTAAATGAATCATTTTCTTGTTTATGTTGATTAAGGTGGGAAAGTCCTAAAATGAAGGATTTATTGTTGTTGGAACATCAAAACTTACCATAATCATTTTGTTAACTTCTCAAAATAGAAGGTTCTTAAATGTAGTCAAACATGTTCTTGAATAATATTCCAATGATGAGAACATAGAGATCCTTGAATAATCAAGCATATTTTTTTGCTTGTCATTTTTATATTTGTTTGTGATTTTTTAAGTAGGAAAATAAATTGTTGAAGCTTGCCTCCAGGGTGGTGAATAAGAAGTCAAGTGATCCCAACTAATATTAGGAATGAACAAATTTGAAAGTAATCAATATTCTCGTTTCAACTTATAGCATTTTCAACTTCATTTATGTTTTATTGTCCATTGTTTGGTCAATCTTTGTTGTGAAAAATGGGGAACGGAGTTGTTTGTCTCATTAGGCCTCACGAACTATTTCATTTAGAGAGATAAACCATGATCCAAGATGATAATTAAATTGTGTAAAAAAAAAAGACTAGACCTTTCACCAACAAATATTAGTTTTACACATTATGATCTACAAGTTGTCTCATACCTTCTATCAAATTTTGTACGAATCCAAATGGTTTGCATATTATATCAAATGTAGAGGCAAAATGAAGCTAAAAATAGTTCTTCTTAATGAAGTAAACATGCATTAGCTTTTTGTGAAGATATATGAATTTTTTTTAAACGCCAAGTTGAGCTTTAATATGTAATGGAAATATTTCATAATGTAGAGATAATTTTGTCATTAGCCAAAATCACTAGGGAATTTTAATTTCAATAAAGAAATGACCTCATAGAGTATTGGTGATTGGGTGATCAAACTCAAATGCATGGAAAGTTTAGAAAACAACCCCCTTGATGGTGGTGACATGGTTCAATATGTGCATGCAATGTTGGAGGAAGGGGTGCCTTCAAAGAATATTTTAGTTAATAAATATTGATGACCTTCATTGATTACAATGATTGATGACAAACACTACATGGACCAATTTATTACATTTCACAAAATGAACTTGGAAAAATTATGCATAATCATCCGAAACATAATGCCAATAAATGAAAATGGAGTAGATTGGGGGATTACACAAGTGAAAGTGGCTCTCAATATCCATCACTTGTGAGTGCCATGGCCATAAGTGGTTGTGTGCTTCAAATGATCTTTGGATACCACTATGCTTAATGGCATAGGCAAAGGCAGTGTTGTCAATAGGATGTTATAATCCCGATGGCTTTGTGGCATAAAGATTGTATGTCTTCTTTGTTTTTATATTGCCAAAACATGTAGTCATTGGTCAATATTAATGGGTGTATTCACAATAAAAGGAACCAAGGACTGTGTGTACGTGCATAAAATCCTACACCCCCATGATTTTGAAAAATGACTACATGAATTGTAAGGGTTATAATTTAATGAAATCATTTTCAAAATGTTTGTACATATATGAATTTTCATCAATATGAATTTTGTGAAATTTTGATATGTTTCATTGGTTGTAAAATGTATAGTAAGGAGTGAACAATTTGATGTGTACATGGTGTTAAATTTTTGAATGTCCTTTATCTTATTTAAAACCAAATGATTAACTCTGAAAAATTATGGATGGCCATATATTAATGATTATAAAAGCATGGTATCATCAAAATTTTGAATATATGTTTTATTTTAATTATCCACAATAATGTTTTTTTAATATCTGTGTTTTTTATCATTAAAACTACATAATTTGAAAATCTTCCTTTAAAAAAACCATATATTTTGGTATAAGCAAATGCAAGGTTGCATTTTCATGAATATCGAATTTGTTATATAACATTATTTCTTTTTTTTGTGATTATGATTTGCTCCATTTGGAATGATGTTAAAGAAAGGTATGTTTGATAAACTCAATGTATAAGGTATCATTGAAGGTTTGAAACACATATTATCTAGAAAATATTGACATGTTTACTTTTTACTAAAATTTACACATTTGGTTTATTTGAAATTTAATCTTT
The DNA here is from genome assembly GCA_963921925.1 of Sphagnum tenellum. Taxonomy (NCBI): domain Eukaryota; kingdom Viridiplantae; phylum Streptophyta; class Sphagnopsida; order Sphagnales; family Sphagnaceae; genus Sphagnum; species Sphagnum tenellum. The sequence continues at coordinate 707,961 of OY998148.1, read as the reverse complement.
AAAAAATAGATTTAATTACATATTTTTCAAAAATTCATGGAAACACATGTGAATTAAACTTTTGAAATTGGCATTAGCATCCAATAATGGACCCTATCCAAAACATGGAGGCCATGTTTCAACCTTGAAAAAACATAGCTTTAGAAATGACCTACACATAGGGCACATTGGCTCCTTTTACTATGAATGCACCTTAATATTCATAAATCAAGAAATTTCCTCCTTTTTTATGTTTTCCATTTTTTAATATCTTTCCCTTCTTTGAAATGTGGATCTACACATGATGGATTTTTCCATTGTTTAGCATATGACATGTGTTGTTTGGCTTTTGTGTGTGAATGTTGGCATTGATGGTGCATCATGTTGTCTTTCAAGGGTGAAATTTTTCTTTTTTTTTTTTTTTTTTTTTTTTTTTGTTGGGTATTAAACAAATTGTTGATAAAATTGGGCCTTTGTTGCATATAAGTAATGATTTTTGCAATAATTGGGTGTTGATTGAATAACATATAGACACAACTCAAACAAGAACTTTGAAACCTTACTTAACAATACTTTTGATAAGAAGTTAGGTGATATCAACTTAGCTCACAAACTACCATGCATGTGGCTAGTGGGTTGTATGTACTTCCTTGAAATGGACTTGCCAACAAAAATTCAAGATCCTAACTATTCAATTAAGTTGTGATTGGTACAACACATTGAGTATTAGTGGGACATTTGTGGCAATCAATCATGTTTTATTTCAAAGGTTGCTTTAAGGCTATGGAGGATTTAGGCATTTTGGACATGGGTGATCCATTTCAAAGAGGGTCATTAACTATATAGTCCAAATTTTCAATCTATCGTTGATCAATTGCAATTTGGAATAGACATAGGGTTTAAAGGATCAATGAGTGTGGATGTTTTCTAAAACAACCATGTATTGTTTACATGTTTTCAAGAGCTTGAACATCTTTGAGGGTGAAGGAGTCATTTTGATGACAAGCATGCTAGTGTTCCATTTGACAAAATAAGAACACAAAGTCCAAGTTGAATAATTGAAAACCAAGAATGGAGGCCGCAATGAGAAAGGAATGAAAGTTGTGTTTAACGTTCTAAACTCCTTTGTAATTCAACATTAATAAAGGATAGGGCATATCCTATTGGTAAACAAGGAAAAAAAATGTTGATTGTTTTTCTTGCACAACTATTTGAGTGGCTATTGTTATATTACAACCTAAGAAAACATTTATTCAATAAACATCAATGTGGGTGACATAGTATGTGATGCAAGTCATGAAATGTATGCCTTATAGATGACAAAGATAGAGCATTTTACTGAAGTTGAAGATTTATGGAGGTGAATTAGGTGAAATGTCTCTTAAGGTTTTTTTTGTTAAATTTTGTTTATGAGGTCTTATATGTTTCATGAGGGGTTTGTTGAGGTTTTCATGTTTTTTTCCCCTTCTTGATTTTTATTTCAAACATATTGTAGCTTCTTTGTAGTAAGTTGATAAGGTTAAAAAAAAAACCATTGTGATGTTGATTCTATTGGAGGAAGCCATGGATGCACATGAAAGCAAACCAACCTTTTTGAAGGGGTTAGTAGATTATGGAACATATCTTTTATGTTTTTTTTAGACTTGAACCTAAATAGGAAAACCAAGTGTGTTGACAAAAGATGAAAATGGAACAACAATAACATAGGTCTTGGCCATGCAAAAAGTGGGATTTTTTATTACCTTGTGACAATTCAAAATGAAGGTGGTTGAACTCATGTAATTTAAGTACATTATTTTGAAATGGGGTATTTGGATGTAGGTGGTGGTATTGGTTTGAAATATGACATTCAAAATTGAACATCATCAAACTAAAGGTCATGAAATGTGCATAGCACAAGGGCTAACCATGGCATCTTGTCTCTCATTCTATGACAACTTGCAAATGTTTTACATGCAACACATACATATCCACCAAATTATATTTGAAACTTAGATGATATCAACATTCAAGCTGGCTTACAATTTGGTGTAAAAGTTTTGGTTAATTAATGAGGATGAAATCAAGTTTATAGCAACATCCCAAATTCATGGGAATGGCTCACCATCAATTGTGTAGTGAATGCAACTAGTGAATTTATGTTTGTTTTTTCTACATTTTCAAAGGTGAATGCATGCATGAAAATTACATCAACGCCATGGACTTGCATGGCAATGCAAAAGAAAATATGGATGATTTTTTTGGTTCAAGGAGTCCTTTTTTCACTTCAAAAGGTCAATTACAAGTGAGATCTCTTAAACCAACCCTTCTTTTTTTATCCTAGATGGTCATGGCTTGAACATGACATTAAAATTATAAAACAAGAACAAGCCTTTGGATTGAACATGGTTACATTTCCTTCACACATGTCTCATGCTTTCCAACCTTTAAATATCTTTTACTTCAAACCTTTCAAAACAACAATTAGGGAAGAAAAGGATGAAGCCATGGTGAAAAATAATTGCCTTGAACCAAACAAGGTGATGTTGCCTAGTTGGGTGGATCAGACATTGGAATAAGCTTTGTTTAATAAAAAACATATAATCAAGGTTTAGGTTTACATGAATTTGGGCACTAAATGAGAAGGCCATGAATGAGAATATTGCACAAAGTGAAGTGGTCACAAATAACAATTAATTGGTAGAGGCAAAATATGAGGCTTCTAAGGAGGAAGCTGATGATGATGATACTAGGAAGGCAGGGATGCTTTTGTAGCCATGGAGCTATTGCACATATCAAGAACACATGATGCGACGACATTTGATCAAAGACCATTCCCCCACTTCACCTACCCCAAGATTTTATATAGCTTAATAGTCTTTTTGCCATAGATTTTACCGGGAATGACAACAAATGGAACGGAGCCAATAGTGGATTGCAATCAGCCTTCTTGTGGTTACATCAAATGAATATTCAAATATTAAGTAATAAAAAACATTAGAGAAGGCAATAAGGCAATTAGGGAGCAAAGGTGAAAGGAAAATAAAAATATTTATAATAAATTTTTTAAAGATTCTTTAAATGTAATTGAATGAATAGCTTAGTCTTGCATTCACAACCAACAAATAGTAGATTTCACGAGTCCTTGATCTACTAACACAATAGTTTAAAATTATGGTGAGAGGTTTCACATGCATGTGTGGGGGTCGAAATTTGCTAAGAATCATAGCTATTCCATTGGCATACCACAATCAAAACCTCGACATCACATACGATGCACAAAGACAAGCACAACCTCATGCCATTGGAGGCATGACATCAAGAAAAAAGGATCATGCAAATTACATGGCATGTCCTTACATGCCTAGGAAATTCAATAGCTAGGTGGAACCAAAAAAAGGATTAAATAGTCTATACAATAAATTATGGGATTAAACCCAAACATATTTTTCATATTTTCAAGCTCTTGAATAGCCTATTAAGTGTGCATTTCAATTACATGTTGAACCACCTCAACTAGCTTCCTTTTTGCTTGTGCATGACTTGTTACTAATATTGTTAAGCTAGTTCTATTTCCTATGTTTTTATGTGATTATGTTTTGCATGTTAGTTCAAATCATGATCAATCTTTATGAATAGAGAAGGGACCAATATAACATCTAAACTTGTTCTTTACAATTAACACAATTTTCTTCCATAATTCATGATGCATAAACATTATGTTCAAAAAACTTTTTAGGTATAAACATGGTAAAGTAGATGCAAAAAATGAATGTCTTTAGTTTTACCTTGTAACATGCATATAAATGCAAACAAATAACATAAAAGGGTAAAAATGTAGTTAAAGGAGCCACCCAAGTGAATGGACACACCTTAAAATTACATTTTTTGTATGTTTGAAAGTTCATAAGGGAAGCATAATAATTTGAATTGTCATAAATGTTTTTGGAATATTTTTCATTAATTGCAAAGTTTATATGCTTAAAATTTGACACAAATCAAAGATGTTTTTACATGTTCAAAGCACTCAAACCTTGAAAGTGGACATTCCTTATTTTCTTGAATGTTATTTTTTCCACCAAATGTCGACCACCAAAGGACTATAAATAATGAAATATGTTTTTATAACCAATTTAAACACATTTGGTTCAAACATTTGACCTTAAAAATTATGAAGTCTTGAAAATGTGGCCTTAACAAAACCTATTCATATTTATGTGGTAGAGGGCATGAATGCATAATACATATGATATAAAATCAATTTGTAGTCAAAATGTATTTAATGTTAAACTAAATATTCATAATAAAAAAATTTAAGTTATAAGCCAACATAGAAGTGATATGTGTCATGTGCAATCCATGGAAAATGACTTTTACCTTGGCACCCTAGTTCCTTTTACTTGTGTTTTCACCTTAAAATGATTGGAAATATATATTTAAAGACCTTCCCACACCTCTATTATTAATATAAATATTTATTTCGAAACAACTGTTTTCTTAAAAATAAACCAAACATATTCAATTTGTGAGGTGAGAAATGTGTAAATGGGGATAGGTCAAATTACTTTTTAAATGTATACACTCTTTTACTTTTGGGGGTATGAATATCATTATATTTTTGAAGTGTTATTTTAATAGAAAATAGAAAATATATGTATTAAAACCTATGCATCACCTATTTAAAAATACATTAAATACTACAACTAAATATAATTCAAAACTATTTGCATTTTAAACAAATAAAAATAAAATGATTGAAATGATTTGAAAATTTTAAATTAATGCACAATAATGAATAAATTTGTTATCTTTTATCACTTGATTAAAAACATTCAATATATGATTTTTTGAATGGGTTTTATTGTTATTTTCCATTTATTCTTATCCAACTTTGACAAGGTAATTTATGTCTACAATTTATTGTGCTTACTCTTTTCCATGATTCATAAAATTGAGAACAAAAGCAACTTAGGCATATTTACAATGTTAATTGCATTAACTATTATGATGAGATTCATTTGAAAACAAAAATTGGGAACAACATTTAACCAAAACTCTTTACATTACACAAAGCTTGGACAATCATGTATAAGATTTCCAAAACATTGAAATAATCAAAGTTGGGGCGTGATATTTCCCATAAAATTTTAATGAGGTTTCATTTAGAAAATCGATGCATAACATGTGGTACATACCAACTCAAATCGTTGAATTCATTACACATTGCATTTGCAACAATATACTAAATAGAAAACTTTCATTGATTAGGATAAATCATGACGGAGATTGTTGATTAAGATAGATTGTTTCTCCCACAAGTACAATCACTTCCAATAGTTGTGATGGACTTTGAAGCTTTGAAGCCAAATTTTGAACCTTTAAAACACCTACTTTGAAAACAAACACATTCTAAAGGTGCCTATTCATTATAGTGAGGTTCGAGCCACTTTTAAAACACTTACCTTAATATGCTTGACATTGAATACATGCTTCAAAATTGGTATTTGATCATTGTGGTTTGATTCTATTATGTTCACCACCATGGACATGTTTTTAAAGTTGGTTTTTGGTTTTAAAGGTAGGAAGTTGAATTAAAATTTTAAAGCTAGTTGAAGCTTTCGTATGTTTGTCATGGTGGTATAATTTAAATGTTCACACACACACAAAGTTATTGAGCTTGCGCTTTATCAAAACTGTAAATTTTTCGGCTCATGGTGGTTTGGTTACACACACACACACACACACACACACATACACATTGTATTATTATTTTTGTTGTATTCTAAAACACACATGTTGAAATTAAAGAAAAGAAGTGTGCATTTAAATAAGAAAACATGTTTATATCATAAGGAGATTTTAAAAGATTATGTGTAGTTTTTAAATTGTTATTTTAAATGCATTGTAGGTTTTTTTGTGTGCAACTAAGAAACAAACCTCCATGACTAGTTATTATCATTGGGTAGTTTTGTACTTTTAATCAAAAGCTTGTAGGAGGCTTCAAAGTTCATCATTGATTGAAGCTTGCTAGTCAAAGGAGTTGGGCATAGATTTGTAGTAGAACATTCAAGAATTGTGAATATCTACAACATTACATGATTATAAGATGTTTCATACCTTGTTAACAATTGGTGAAGAGTTCATGCATTTGGATGAAGACTCAATCAACAACTTGGTTTAATCACTTTTAAATTACGATAACAACAAATGGATTTAACACTTTTGAATGTCAAAAAAACATTTATGGACATTTGCAACCAAGTGATGCCTTTGATGTCAAAACATGATACCAAGAATAGAAAGGTGATTCTTGTTGAAATTAAAATTTTGTGGGAATTTACAAGCTTGCACATGGTCCAAACAATTTGACTTGTAATGAGTTGTTCACCATCAAAAAATTCATTATAGTTCTTATGCTTTGAGAAATGGTCAAAAAATCAATGTTGTGTTACAAAAACTCATGACATGGCTGATGGGTGATAAGATGCAAGGTGTGATGATGGAGTTCAAGAATTGGTGTGGTATGTTGAATGTTATGAATGTTACTGACAACACTCACATTGCCATAATAAAACCTTATAATGCTATTGCTTGCTAAAGACTAGTACTACCACAAGACTATAAACTATAATATTGTTACACAAGTGGTGGTTGACAACTAGAAAGCATTTACCAATGTGTATGTTGGATTGTTTAGGAGTGTGAATGGCTCCCATGTATTGAAGAAGTCATGGTTGCATTAATGTATGTTGCAAGGGGGACTTTTTTATATGGTTACAAGTTCACAAGATTGATTGACACCTTATCTACATGGAGTTATGGGCTACCCATTACTTCCTTGATTTATGACATTACACAAAGAAGATGAAAAACATCATTCAATTTTGGAACTATTATACAATTGCAAACATAAATGGGGGAAATTAGTTGTAGAAAACACATTTGGTATATTGAAACAAGCATTCATAGCACTTTTGAAAAAGACAAAGTTGCATCTAACTATTATTTTCAATGTGTTCAATTAATGTTATTATCTCCTCCATAATTTGATCTTTAGGAGGAAAGAGGTGGATGTCACTTGGAGCTCATGTTAGTTATTTAGACTGAAGCCATGTAAGAGGATGAGTTGAACACAAATGGATTACAACAATTTGAAGACGTTATTCACATTGAAGGCATAAAGCTCTCAAGGGAATAACTCCACCACAACCTAAAGGTATATCGTGTTGATCAACACTATTGAAAGGTGCCACAACTTGAAAATTGTGGCCACAAAAATCAATTCAATCTTTTATTACTCCTTTGAATTCAAGCCCATGTGAATGAAAAATTGTGAACTTCAAAGTTATATTCACACAAATGTATTCAATCCCATACATTAATATCCTTTCAATTCAAGTTCATTTGAAAGGAAAATTTGTTTAAAAAGAAAGTTTGCCAATGATAATTATTCCAATCCAAGGTGATTGCACATTAAACAATCCATAAATGGACTGTCGAAAAGAGAGTTTATGCTTGAGGGTCAAGGTAGCTTACCACAATACAAGTTATAACAACTTTTAATGTTTGGATGGGATTCATCAAACAAATGTAACATATTTTAAAAACTAGAAAGAAAAAATCGGTGATAAAATGTCATCATTTCATTATGGGATGTATTTTTGAAGTGATGCAACATCCCAGGTCATAGTCCATATAAAACATTTATGCATTTATACTAGATAATTTATAAATGAAAAAATGATTTTTTTCCCTAATATGATCATGGTGTTATTGCAATTTTATAATAAGGGTCGAGCATGCAAACTTTCAATTTTAATATGATGGATCTTCATGAGACTACTAATTTGCATAAAAGTTCGTAACTTATTAAAACCAAAGAATTATGAGCATTTCTTTTACAATAAATGGAATTACCATAGTAAATCTTTTGTGCTAAATATTTTTTACAATATAAAAAATATAAAATTTCATTGAAATACAAGAAAAAAAATTTCTAACTCTACTAAAAGCCATTTTTTGTGTGATTTATGGACTCCAAATGTGTTATTTTTGGTCCACCTTAATATGCCATTACCATCCATCAACATGTGCATTGTTTTGGTTTTTAGTTATCACATTCATTTGACATAAATGCCAATGGCACATTGTTTTGTGTGTTTTTTTTAATGCCAACCTCATGGCTTCTATGAGCCTAATTATTGTTGGTACTATTCCTTGTTGCGTTCAATTTTATCTTAGTGTCTCTTTGTTTGAAATATTATAACCATATTGTGCTTTTGCACAATTTTTTTCAATTTCCAAGTTTACATGATGGATATGGTTGAAAGATTTAACCATTGCCACATTACCAAGTTCTCAATTGCTTCAATCATATTATTGTGAATTGTGGATGTTTCCCTTTCATTCCAATGTTACCAATATCATATTTGTTGTGCCCTTATATGGCAAAGATATGTTGGGACCATTTTTTTTGAGTTGAAGACAGTTGTGCAACTTATCCTAGAATTGGGTGTGACAAAGCTTGCCCAAATTTTGCACTTGGATTTGAAAAGGTAGGTTGACACCATGAGAAATCATGTCCTTGGCAACTTGTCCTATGCAATTAAAAATGTACTTTTAAAACTAATTTGCAACTCAAACTAATTCTAAAGGACATTTATTAGTTGCATAGGACAAATTGCAAAGGACCCGATTTCTCATAATGTGAAATGTGGGACTATTTTGTCCTAAAACACCAATTTTCTGTCTACTTGTGTGTGGGGGGGGGGTAAAAACTTGTTTGTGTGCTCTAACCAGGAATGTGAAGATTGGGAAACATTGCCCTATTGTACCTTTCTTGAAATGCCTCTACATGGTGTAATATGGGATCAAAAGGTGTAGGGGGAGATTCATTTTTCTTAATGACATCCGTAGTCATTTGTTTTTCATTGATGTCAATATCATCATACAATGAAAACTTTTACAAGTAAAATAGATGTCATCTTTTGGATTCATGGAATCTTGTGTGTGGAGGGTTGAAGGTATGATTTGGTGTGCACAAATTCATCAATGAAGTCAAAGTATAATTTGCTCAAGTTTTTGGATAATCCTTGCATGTGCCTTTGTTTTATGGACATCTCCTATTAACCTCATTATGACTAGTATCGCCCATATAATTAGTTATCTTCTTATAGTCTCCATATAAAGACCCCCACATCCTTACAAGCTACTCCATTATGGAAATGTTTAAAATTACCATTGGCCATGACAAATGCAAAAATATGATTCCACTTTATGATGGATGTTTCCATGTTGTCTCTAGAATCAAACATTATTTAACATAGCCTCATGTTATGTTTTCTTTCCCTTGATGAATACCAAGATTTCAATATTCTCCTAGTTTGGCTATTATGGTTTCCTAGATTATTTTTTACACAATTTGAATTTGCAAGAATTTTCTATTTCCCTAAATGTTTTATTCAAAATGGACTTGCTATTATTGTGTCCTCATCACCAAGGTTTATGATATTTGGAAAATTCGAATAACCATGAACTTTTACATTACTCTTAATGCATTTCAATGTATTTTTTTGTTGTTTTCAAAATATTAACATGGATTTTTTTTGTTTTTTATGGATGCAAATAGGAAAAGACTCAACAGATTTAACAAAATTCAATTTCATATTTGTTGAAACAACACTTGCAACAATGTTTGTTGGTGATACTATTCCCACTTGGTGAGTTTGATTGAACGAAGAACGGGGAAAGTCCTTTAACATTGAGCTAATTTTTTTTGTTTTTGAAGCTTTATTTAACACCAAGAAAAACTTCATTTTAAAAAGAGAGATTAGGTGCTAATAAACATGGGGTGTTAACACCAAGTTAACACTAATGCCCACAAGAAAAAATCTTGGGTTTTTTCACCACCATCAATTGCAACTACTTGTCCAATTTGACCATTATTTGACCTATTATTGTTGTGCACAAGTAACAAATGAAATCATTTACTAAGTATTTGTTCATAATTTCCATAATGAAAACAATGACTATGTTGTTCATTAGCATTGGAATTTTTCCTCCATTTTGGATTTAATAATAATGGAAATTTTTTTTGATGACTAAAAATATCTTAGCTTTAGGTTACTTGCAAGACTAGTGAGATTGTATAATAAAACTTTTAACAACTTTTCAACTATTAACATTTAGTATAAGTTGAATTAAAGTTTGATAACAATGGACAATGTTATTCACAAGTTGCACCTTGCATTTACATAAGAAAAAATCTTGTCCTTTCCCCCCCCCACACGTTGCGAAGTTATTGTTTCATTTGATTACATTTTCATCACATTTGGTCATCTTAAGTTTGCAAATGGCTTGTTGCAATAGTGAATGGTCAATATTGTTTATAGTTGTAACATTCTTACATTGTTCACTATAAGTATAATTTGGACCCTATTTTTTTTATTAATAATTTCAAATTATTGATGTAAAAATTGTGGTAGCTTCTAACTTTGTAGACATTGCATAATAATGGGTTAATGATTTTTTTGACATCTATTGTAGTACCTTGGTCATTTCAACACATGTCCATCGAATAATTAATTAATTTTGAAATTTTTATTTCAACACATGGAATATTTTTAAATATTCAATATTTTTTGAAAATTTCAACATTTCTGAAAATAACAAAATTAATGTCAAATTGGCCAATGTACTAGTGAATTCAACTATCAACATGGTATGAGAGTTATCAAGAAGAAGTAGGGCATATGAGTTGAACTATAAACTTTTATCAAGTCGAAACCGTTGCTCATGAACTACATTTTACACCTACTATAATTTATCAAAACACATGCAATAATTTAAAACTTCACATATTTTGAACTATCAACATTTGCACATAAATTTAATCATTCACTTTGAATGTGTTAAATCAATTATTCACTAAGTTCATTTTGCATTCATCATAATTTTTTGAAACGGATGTATAAAAAATTGGCATGTTTCACATTTATATCTGAATTTAATGATTAGGTTAAAATGTTCATACATGCAAAGTCTAGTCCCATTTAGAACTCTAAATTATAAATATTTAATGTACTAACTTGTATGTAAATATAGAATAAAATAAATGTTTTCCCTTAGTTTATTTTAGGCATCATGGACAAGTTTTTAATTACAAATGTTCATGATGCCACACCAAAAAAACCCCATAAGTTATCCCCAAATTACTTCCCCGTTTTTTCTTTTGATGTAAGAAAAATAAAAATCCTAATAAAAATATTCTTTTAATTAATTTGTTTGAGTCATTTTCTACTATTTCTTTCTATTTTTACTAAGATTTAACATTAAATTTTTATTTATTACAAGATTATATCTAAATATTTAGGGATTATTTTTAAGAAATATTTTTAAATTAAAATTAACAAATCAATTAAAATGATGATTTCATAATAATGATGTCAACAAATTATTATTATTATTATTATTATTATTATCAATTTTGTGGTGTTGTCCAAATAACAATCACCCGTATGAATATATATATATATTTTGGTTATAGACCATATATGGAGGTATAAAACTGTTAAAATCCTTATATATTTTGGCTACAAGTCCTAGAACTTATTGAAGAATTTTAAGCTTTAAAACTTTAGAAATTTATCAAATCAAAAAAAAAAATCATGTTGATGTAAGTTTAAAGTATGTTTGATGTTGGAACTATTTATGGGTTCTATGTTGGAATTATTAGAATTATTCATTATAATATTAGAATTATTTTTTCAAATTTGTGATTTCAACTTTTTTGCAAAATTTCATTGTTTGAATTTTCCCCAAGGGGTTGGAATTCTAAACTACATGCATTAAACAAGATGTTTTTATAATGGGTATTAAGTAATTGTCTAACCTACTTTTTCTCATCCTATTATTACTTTATTTTTTAATATACACATATTTAGGCCACCTTATATTATTTTTAATCTGCAACTTGCAATTATTACATACTTTATATTAATATTAAAAAAACTAGTACCATATTTTAGAAGCAATTAAATTATTTTTTTACCCAACAACTAATGTATAACACCCTACTTTGTTTTGCATGCATTTTTTCAATTTTTAAAGGATTAACCCCTCAACATTTTTCCTTGAATTTTCATTCTTTTCCAAATATTTCCCCTGAAAAGAATCATCAATTTTTGAAAATTTGCCATGAAAGGAAAAACACAAAATAATGTTGGGGGCGTGGTGGGGTGGGGGGTCACATAATATTGAAGGATTTAAACAACTTTCCAACTCCATAACTATTTTATAGCCAAACGTGGCTAAAATTCTTTATGGATGATCACCATTTGAATAACATTGTAGAAATGAAAAAAAAAAAAAATTGGGGAAAATAATCATATTGGGGAGAATTTTTTTTTGCAATTCTTCAAAAATTGGACATATGTTTTATGTAATGAAAATAATTTTGTTAAATATTTAATGAAAGCACCATTGAATTCATATTGAATTGAATCCCATTAATGAAGATTGTTGGATAGTTAGATTGGTAAATTTTGGATTATAGATTTTTGGATTTATTCATAACACCTTGTTTTAAATTATTGATTTAAAATTTGAAATCGAATCATTTTATGAATATATTATTGAATAAGTTTCAAGTTAATGTTTTCTTTTGTAGCATTTGAATAAAGCTTGAATTTTTTTAATGTTAAACCTTGAATTTAAAATAATAAAAAAGTTGAACATAATAAAATCATTTTTAATGTTATTAAAATCTTGAAGTGCATTGGTGGTTAAAACTTCGGTGCATCTCCAAGAGGTCTTCAGTATAAACTTTGATCAGTGCGTATGTTATAGATTGATGTATCATATAAATATAACATACAAACATGTATGGTGACGGTGAATGGTTTCTTTCAAACCTTTTGTTAACAAAAACTCAAATGAAATTAGTGCATGTCATATTATCTTGGGGCCTCATAATATCTATGTCAAAATTGTGAAATTAAAAAATATGTAAAACAACATGTCACTATCCAAAAGAATTAAAAAATTTCACTTAAAAAATGATGATCAACAAGTCGTTTTAAAAATTAAAACTATACAAGTTACATACTAATGAACTTTGTCCCTTTTCACTAAAAAATAGTGAATTTGGGTAATGAAAAACCCCAAAATTTCTTCTTGTGGCCATGTCACTTGCCATATAAGATTCGATGTTAAATACCACTCAAGGAAGGTGTGGACTCATGTAATTATTTATCACCCTAAGCACTATCCTATCACCACCACTACGACGAGGTGTGGTATGGCCATTAAAACATGTCCACCCACATGAGCAAAATGGCCTTTACACCATACTTTGGGTGAACTGTAGCCGGCGAGTGAAACTCACTTTGGGCCTGTAAATATATACACTACCCTCTAAAAGAGCTAGTAAAAGGAAATGCATATTTTTGATTGGCCAACCATGATGATTGGCACAAGTGGTGACATTTGAGTGGTCACTAACTTTGTATTGTCCATTTTTCATGTTGGGGGGCACGGTGGGGGGATTAACACTGCATGTTGGATGTGGAAAATATATATAGAGGCCCGAAAAGGGGGTGTGGTAGAGGCCCACCCATCCCCACCCACAAACATGGGCTATATATAATGTGAGAGACCATTTAAATGTCAACACTTGGGCCAATCAAAATTGGGTCATTACTGCTTACTGATCCTCTCAGAGGGCACTGGATCTACTAATATTTACAGGCCCAAACTTAGTTTCACACCATTTGATTTTCAGTATGAGGATTTTTGAAAGATGATATTTTGGCTCGTGTTGAAACTTGAGACTAGTTATAGTGTCATCATGATATCTTGAAGGATTTTGGTTTCTTTGAGAAGATTTGCTTTGAAGATTATATTTTTGCCATGGTGAAATATATTTGAGTTTCCATAATTCTTCTTTCTTTTGCCTTAAGATACTTTTCTAATGTAAATGGCAAGGCCACAGTGTAAGTGACACACCCCTGATTTACTAATGATGCCCTATTTGCCAGACTCCTCCTGAGTTTAATGATATTCATCATCCTTCTTTACCCATTCAATCGATGGTGGCACACTTTCTTCTCATTCCAAAGATTTCTTTGCAGGTGGGGAAAAAAAAATCTTCAGAAACACCCAGATACTATTTTATCTAGTAATAAAAGGACAAAAAACAATTAAGAATATTATGTAAATTAGTTAGTATGAAGATGAAATTTAAAAAAAAAAAGGATTTTTTGAGAAAAAAAAGATAAAAGGACAAGGAACAGATGAAATGTTGTGAAGAGTAAATTAGTTATATAAATCTATGACTAGCCTACAACAGCATCTTTTTTAATTAGTTTCAAGTATGTGTGGGCTGACAAAAGAAAGTGTGTAATAAGTACTCACTCACTCAGACTCTGTTGTTGGAATATGGTGTCAGGATTCACAAAGCACAAGATGTTGTTGATTTTGGCAGAACCAAATCAAGTTTAGCAGCAACTCACATGCTAGCCTACCTAGTAAGCTGTGGCTCCTCCTGGTGTAAATCAGTGTTGGGGGCGGATATTACACGCTTTGCAACCAAGGCCCGCAGACACCCAGTCCGGGTATCAGACGGTTCTTAAGGCAGGCTCCATAGCCCCTGGCTCTCAAGAAAATCAATCAGGTGCCCCCAGCTCTGATGTCTTTATTAACCACAGTTCTCAATTTCCATGGAAAAACTCAAATAACACAGCCCCAGAAAACCAGTGGTTCTTTGCCAGGGTTTTAGTGAAACCCAACGGTTCTTTGAAGGTTTGGGAAGTAACTGGAACCGGCGGTTCTTTTTCTGCTGATAATTATCTTCATCTTCTTCTAAGTACTTGGAACCAGTGGTTTTCTGAAAATGAATTTCTTATAAACTTTGGAATTGGCGGTTTATTAAAAAAAATCAAATTCCTGCCCAAAGCTGGTGTCAATGTGATGATCTCTGTAGGTACCAGCTGGTGAGTAGTGTTTTTTTTTAATTTCAATCTCGAGATGTAACTGAAGTGATGATCATCCATAAGACGATTTACCCAAATCTGGATTGTAAAAAAGACAATATGAAAGTAATAATTTTTACATAAATATTTATTTTTCTATATTGTTTGCTACCTTCTGGAACTTAATCACAGCATCTGGCGATTTTTTGGGTTGTGATTTGAAATTTGAAATTAAAAAAAAAAACTCAAGAAAACACTTTCTTTCACCATTTTCAAAATATCTCGCAAGAAAAAAGAAAATTGCTGCCAGTGAGTTGGTACCTTGTATTGAAACTGAAAAACATAAAAGAGTGTCAACACAAAATTGTAGTGCCAAGATCAACAAGATTTGACAACAGAATCTGCCTTTGATCTCTTCCCTTACAAGAACACTCTGTTACACAAAACTATGTACTATCAAATGGTCAAGCCTCTCTGCCCATTATGTTGGGTGCAGAATCAGGCAAGCACATTGAGACAACCCTAGGCGAGACCCAACATAACAGGAAAGGGGCAACACCATTCCGCAACATTAAGGTATGGGTGTGGCAGATTTAACAAATTTTTAATGAAAAAATCCATGTTCAAAAACTACATATTTTGATCACTAATATGAGTGTATGATCATCCCTTAAGTTACATCATATATAATGTGATCAAGAAACTGACATAATCTGCCACCACACACCCTCAATGTAGTACCAGGATCAACTAGAATTTGACCACAGAATCTGGGCCACAGTGAACCAGCAACCCACCACCAGTGCACCATGAAGGATGAACGGTAAGTGGTCAGAAAACAGTTTTCTTTCTGTTGGGTTCTAGTTTGGTTTAGCTCAGTTAACTTTTTTTTCTACCTACCTACTAACAACCCACAAGCAGGTTGTTAGTATATAGGTAGTAAAAACAGCCCTTACCTATGTATAAACCATCTAGTTACCTAGAAGTTCCCTATTTTCCTACCTATCTGCCTATATATGAAACCTATTTCCTACAGAATTGGTTGCCAAGATGAAACCAAATATTAACTCAGTTGAGGTTCATCCACAATGGAGTATAAATGGACATCCAGTGGACGGTGTGCTGGTAGGTGCTGGTTCAGTGTGGCCATCCAGAATCTGCCTCGATCTAGCCAGTTGAGAGAACCAGTGGAGCAGCTCCCAGAAAGAATTAGCAGCCTCAGGTATCTGGCCCTCCATTAGAACCCACAGTTCTCTAGGTTCTAGGTCAAGGTTAGAGTTTAAGATTAAGGTTAGGTTTTGTAATCAATTAGTCATTAATAGAATTCAATTTATATAACCCTAATCAAAGAACCGGTTTCACTGTCCAACTCTTATGACATAACAGAAAACCATTTGACAAATCTCTGATGCATGAAAAATTTGAGATTTAAGAACCATGAAGGTTCTTTGATTTAAACGACCAAACTGATTTTTTTTCAAAATGTGATATCCACCCAACACTGGAAATAACTGTTACGTGTGCTTTTTCTCAGAATGTAATTGTAAAGCTCTACATTAGGAAATCTGGAAAGATGAGGAAAACCAAAACCAAAGTCGCCGTAAATACTAAGAGAACCAGATGAGAACACTTTGCCAGCAGAAGTACTGGGATGTCCTTGGGGTCAAGTGCTTGCAAAACATTCCCACTGGATGTCCTTTGTGATTTTGAGCTTTGCCAAGAATCTAAAATGTAGGGTAAGGACTAAGGACCTTGAACAGGGCTGTTCTGGGAATGGGGACCCTGAGCAGCAGGTGAGGAGCTGAGTGCAGGATCCAAATTCCCAGAATAGCCCCATCTCAGATCCTTAGCAAGGGTAAAGAACCTTAGAGTTTTGCATGGCTGTGATTCATTTGGGAGGTGCATGGTGCCATCCTCTCTGTTGAGACAGAATGTTTTACTGAGGGTAATGCACCCTCCACATACACTAGAAGAATTCAAGGGATTCTTCACAATTGCCTCACAGGTTCAGAACAATTTACAGCCACAGTGAACCAGCACCCACCAGCGCACCATGAAGGATGGATAATAAGTGGTCAGGAGACAGTTTTCTGTTGGCTTCCAGTTCCCTAGCTAATCATGGTGGTTAGCTCAGTTGCTTTTTTTTACTACCTTCCTACTAACAACCCACTAGCAGGTTGTTAGTAGCTGGGTAGTAGAAACAGCCTTTACCTATGCATAAACTATCTACTTATGTAGTAGTTATCTGCTTTCCTACCTATCTACCTATATATGAGATCTATTTCTTACATTATTGGTTACCGAGGTGAAACCATATACTAACTCATTGGAGGTTCATTCATAACTGAGTAATAACAGGCATCCAATGGATGTTGTGCCGGTGGGTGCTTGTTCACTCTGGCCAGAATTTACAACCCATGTTGTATATTTATCTAAACCATGAGATCACAACTAGCCTACACAAAGGAAGAGATACAAACATTAAAGTACCCACATTAACATTCCCACCCAGAAGTTCATCCCAATGAAGACACTGAATACCGGGGCTTGTCTATTTGCGCCTTCTGCAATTCTGCCTGATCCTACTTCTGCTGTCAGGCAGGATAATTTTTTTGAAATTTTCTTTTTTCAGCTGTCGTGCACAAAATTTCAAATCCTAAACGTTTCCACCAGACAGGGAGAATTTCTACCATTAGCTTATAAATTTTGCACACTAAGTGGAAAACAGTGCTTTGCTTTGTTTATCCTAGAGCTAGGCCTGTGAACAGAAATGAAGTGGATGTGAAAAAGGTGTAACTTAAAAAGGAAAAGAAGCTTACCATAAAAAGAGACTGCCTTAAGCTTTGAAGAAGGCTATTGTACCTTACTGACAATTCCAATTTTGTTAAACAATAGATTAAGATTTGATGAGTTTACAAACTGAAAACCTACTGCTCCTGCTACTATGCTACAGTCCAGTTCAGATTTGTTGAACTTAAAGATTTCTACAAAGTCACTAACTTCATCACAGCTTTCCTTCAACTGCTATCTACTCAGCTACTGTGCTGCTCAATCTCGGACTTTGGCCTAACTATTCTCTGAATATTTTTGATGTTTAGGCATGAATCAGTTCTCTCTGTGTTCAGCCAGTCTTATGAGCTCTGCTAAGTCCCCATCACTAATATGCAATGCAACTCTCCTCTCATTGCACTATGACATAGTTACTGCAACAATGTTCAATGATCCCTTCCATCTATTGGTTTCAAGCTATGGTGCTGGTGGTATAGATGGAAAAATATTAGGTTTCAGCAGAAACTACTACAAGCATAAACAAGTTTTCTATGTAGAGCCCAGGGTGCTAGGGCAGATTATCAGATCAGCAGACGTGTTATACTACATGAACTCTTGTTTTGTTTCGAGGATACCCATCATAGGTTTCTCATATCAACCATCCCAAAGGACCAAATCCCAACTTGATCTTTCCATTAATGTCTTTCTCTTTAACAATCTTTTCACTAATGTCCTCTATGTATGTAATTAATCATGTTTGTCTTTTTCAGGAGTTGCACTGTAATTGCATGTTTATTTTAAAATTGTTGTAAATGTGTCATTAAATAGCTGATATGTTACAACTAATGTACAATGTACATACGTGAAGTCATGTTATATGTCCATGTTTCCATCACCCATTATGGGATACATTTGCAACTAGTTTTCAATTATAATTCCCATCGATACAAGTAGTATAGATACTAATGCATCACTATTGAAGTACTATTGTTCAAATATGTTATAGCTATAATATGATTGCTTATAACTTAATAAGGATACATATTCATATGTAATGTTTTATAAATAATTATTGTTTCAATATTTTGATTATTAATATGAACAAATAAATGTAAGATAATTAAATTTACATTAACTAGAAAATTAATTACTTATTGAATATTAATCAAATAAATATTAATCCAAATTAGGGATACTTCAAAATGAATTAGATCGATTACTTAAGATAATCATTAATTCATCAATGTTTACCAAATCATTAATTATTTAAATTAATTAATTATTGATTTATTTGGATACATACAATTAATTTAGATGTGAAACTAAAACAATGTGTATGTTATATTGAAATTCAATTCAATGTACATATGGATATGCCTATTTACACCTTCATGTTTACTACCCAAATTCATATTTAATATTGAATATTTAGTAATGAGTTGTTTTTCAATATTTTATTACATGTTCATTATTAATTAATATGTAATTTTTCTAATTATTAAATTGATAATTGATAATTATAAATTGTAAATAAGTTTGATTCATAATTAGTTCATTAATTAGTTAGAATAACTTTTTTTTCTCAAAACTTCAAATGATAAATGATTAATTATATGAACTTAGATAATTAATACCTACCAACCTATTTACCTATGGTTATGTACAACCTACTTAAGCTACTAAAATATTTTTTTATTTATTTGTATTTTAAAAATACAATTAACATGCCATGTGTCACAATTTTGGACCATTATTAACAATCATAATGGATGATGAAGATCAATATTTCAAAGAAAAAAAATTATGTCCAAAAATCTTCATAGTGCCAAATGTAATATTTTAATAGATGGATGGCAATTACTAATGTTAACATGACATCATGGGTGCAGTAATAATGGAATTGCATAATAGTTGAAAATGAATTATTTTGACAAAGTTAGAATTGTGTTAACAACAAATTGCACCATATACACAATGAATTACAACTTTGCAACTCATGCAACTCGTCTATTAGAAGTCATGGTGTATAAATACACTGAGTTGCAAGTGTTTAGTGCAATTAAAAAACTTGAGTTGTAAGGCTAGTTGTAAAACACCCATTTTTTTCAGAGTGTGAGGCCATTTAATGGTCGTATTTCACCTAGAATATGTTTATTTTTTATTCAAAGACCTTGATTTAATCTTAGGATTATATATTTACCACGTTTAAAAACACCTTAATAAAATTTGAGGTTTTCATCATGGTATTATTGCAGGTGTTGGCTACGGAATACAAAAATAAATTCAAACATGACATGATCTTAAGACTATGCCAAAGGGGCCAACCCTATGCCAAGATGATTTTAACTTTAAGTTGAGAGGTCAAAAATGATTTAAACCCTAAGCCAAAATGTTCAAAAGTATTATAATTCAAGGCCAAAATGTTCAAACCAAAACATCTTTTGGCTTTAAGTTAAATTTTGTAGTTTAGCCTCTAACAATTAGCTAAAACATATTGATCTTTAAGTCATATTTTTGTTTGTATGGCCTAGGGTTATTTCATGTTCAGCTCAAGGACATTTGGCTTTTAGAGTAGACAAAACATTTAGTTTAGATGTTCATAGGATTTTGGGCCTATTACCTATGACTTTTGGCTTAGGGTGTTCAAAAAACTTTAATTTAAGGTTCTCATGGGACCTTCAGATTAACATGTTTACAAAACATTTCATATGGGGTGTTTATGAGACCTCATCAATGGTTTAGGACAATTTGCCTTGGTGTATTAATAAATATCTTTCACATATAGTCTACAATATATAATTGGCTTAGGATATTTGTGAGGAAATTTTCATTAATGGTTTAAGACATTTGGTTTAATGCCTAGGACATTTCATTTAAGATATTTTGCAAGGAGTTTTATTATAATGCATATACAATAAATTGCCTTACAATTTTTTAATCATTATATATATATAGCTTACAATTAAATTATGTTTTATGATTTATGATAGTTTAAAATGGACATAATAGATAAAAAATAGTTCAAATTCCAATGGAATAACAAAACCTTATTTACTCTATTGACATGATGAAGAATATCAAGGTGGAAATTATTTTAGAAGGTACCATCCAATCTTACTAAGTTTCAACATAATGGAAGGCATAAACCTTGGAAATGTGCATTTGATAGTGGTCTTTATCTTAAGACTAGGGGCATGGTGAAAGTATCCTTGGGTGGTACCACTAGGAACCCCTTCAAGGAATGAAAAAGGAACAAAAAAACAATCAAATCATTTTCCTAGGCCCTTTTTATTGTAATGTTTTCACAACTATAATTTTTCTTTTCATGCTTATCAATTGCATGCACCAATATATGGTAGGAATTTTACTTTGGAATTAAAAAAATTTGAAATTAAAAAATATACATTCTTAATCAAAATGGCCCCTTCATAAATTGATAACATTAACTTTAGAAATTCATGAATAAATTATATTATTCAATTAATTTCAAAATAAAAACTTAAAAATAGGTAGACCTCCAAATTACCTTAGGAAAAGAATTCCTAAGAAAAATTCTCAAATTCTGTTTCAAAATTTTGTTATTAACTAAAGAGTTTAAACAAAAAAACCAACATTACATTCCTGAAACTTTTTCTAAATGAAATGATTAGGATCATCAAAATACACAACATTTTAAATATTATTTAATTTTCAAAATCTATGGAACCTAGTAAATGTACTCATTAAAAAAATTATGAAAATTTTGATTAGATTTCAAAATTAAAACAAGTGGATTGATACAAAAAATGAGGGTGATAAAAAAATATCATGCCAAGTTCAATTACAATGACTTGATACAAAAATTGTGGGTACATGCGTTAAAGCCTCATTGTAAGTTTGACTATAATGATATATTTAAAATTATTCATATGAGGAGGATGAATTAAATGAAACACCCATATTGGTGCAATAATTTATTGTAGCTACAATAGCTTTTGCTACATGATAATGAATGAACAACTAATGATGTTCAAGTGTAAGTCAAATTGCATTAGCCACAAAAGCTTGCTTTGTTGTGTTTAAAAGCTTAACACAAAAAAATGTTAAGACAAATTAAAGTTTAATTAAAAGATGCAAATAATTTTAATGAAAAAAAGGTTTAAGTATGCAAATAAACCATCCATGAATATTTTTTGAATCATGGATATTGCATCTATTTCTTTTGTTTAGTTGTACTTATTGGATTTTGGTGTCTAATTTTTAACACCCCATGCAAATTTGAGAAGTTTTGCATAAGCAATTTTTTTTTGTTTAAATTGTTTTCAAGTCATGCCTATGCACTTTGTGGGATGAACCCCACCCCCCATGCCGAAATGCCAATGATGCCCAACATGTCAGAGGTTAAACATTTTAACATGGGCCACTGTACCTCTTGTATTTATTGTGCTTGGGTTTGAAATTTGTCCCACTTAGATTCCTCTTTCTTTTTTACTTGATCAAAGGCCTTCTTCTCATTCCATGTTTGCCTTGCATATGGGTTGTTCAAAATACAAAAATTCATAAAAATGCAATCTTATCGCCTAAGACCCCCTGAAATGAGTAGATGGATACCCAAATCAACCCAATTGCATTTGTAGGCCATATGTTTGGTCCAAATGTTTACAAAGCAACCATTTGGCCACCTAAGAACTAATGCATGCTGTCGCAACCCTAACTTGGCCAAGTGTGGGGGTGAAGCCCAACACTTGGAAAAGTTGGGGATTTGGAGTCCTCCGGGACTTCCGAATGCTCAAAGCTCAACAGCAAGGGGCAAAACACCTTGCATTGAAGTGTTCTTGATGTCGTTGGAAAGGTCTTGAAACTTAGATATTGAAAATGCCTTCGCATTCTTGATTTGGACATCTGTAGCCCAAGTTATGGGTAAAAGAAAGGCCGGGAGTCAAACTGGCAGTTTGACTCCCAACCACTAAAAGTCAAGAATCGACCCGCTTTTGATGTTCGATTTGGGAGCGCAATACGTCGTTGAAAAGATCTCGAGGAGGGCTACAACTTCGATTTAGACCTCGTTGCAATCCGAGGTCAGGGCGAGGAGCTATGCCCTCTCAAAGTCCCGGGAGTCCAAAACCGAGACACTTGGTTGGATTTCAGGACTCCAACTTTGGAGTCCCGAGAATTTGTGCCATTTGGGTGTAGCCCCCACGGGGCGTCGCAGAGTATACTATATGGGGGATGGTGGTGGCATCCCTCGAGTCCGGGCCGTGGTGAGTCTTATGGTCCGAAGTGCCCGTGGCTTGTCCCAACACCCAAAGGGGTCCCGGAATGTGAACTAACCACGTGGGTGGTTTGTTTTGATGCAAATTCTAGCTTGATCAACTAAGTCCTCTTCCTAGTCTAATCCCTGGGCTCCCAACTCGAACCTCTACCCCTTTCTAGAGTTGGAAGCCGGGAGCGTGTTACTAAGTCCCGAATTCCGCAACTTGACTTTGTGAGACCCTCAAGTGGGTTTCACCCCCGTGACTTGGGAGTGCGTCACATGCATTCACCTTGCAATACCTTCTTGAGCGTTCATGAACCCATTCATTCTCTTCCATTACATCTGCATGCTCATCTTGCATTGGAGGAAGAACTTTTGAGGTGCAAGATTTGAATTTAAAACTAAGTCTACAAAAAAATCCAACAAGTTTAACATAAGCATGATGAAGTATCACACCCCACCATCCTTTGAAAATGATGAAGGTATTGCATATCAAAACCCTTTTAGCAACACAAAGAAGATGATGATGAGCAATGCAACTACCCATTGTTGTCTTTTGTACTAAGGCAACGCAAAGAGGAGAATGACGACAAACAATTGCTAATTGTCATCTTTTGCAACACAATGCAAAGTAAAAGGGAAAAAAAACTTACAAAAGGGGTAGGTTGCAAATTTTATTTGGAAGTGATGGCAATGGCAATGGCGCAATGGAGCTCATATTAGAACAAGTTGTGATGATGACACAATAAAACTCACGTTGGAACAAGTGATGGCATTGGAAATGGAGTTGTGCGTGTTGCTCCTAGAGACACTTTACACACTAGAGCTTTGGGCCCACCAAAACTGTAGGAAGGGGAAGAGGAAAAGGGGTTGCAGGCCCTAGAATGGGGTTGGTAGGTTTGTTAAACAGGTCTGGGGAGAAAAAAAGAAAAAGGGAGGACATTTTTTTTAAAACCCACCCAAAATGAAACTGTTACAGGTGGTTGGCCAACCCAAAGTCGATGGATGAATTGCCCTCCATCCAAACCGGGACTGATGCAATCATGGGTGCTGGTTCACTCAAGCCATTGCAGTGCTCATATTCCCCAGTAAATCAAGCCTTGTCTGAGGGCCACAGCGAACCAGAACCCACTGGTGCACCATCCACTGGATGCCTGTTATGACTCAGTTGTGGATGATCCTCAACTGAGATACTACCCAGTTTCATTTTGGTAACTCATTCTGTAAGAATTAGGTCTAACACATAGAAAGGTAAATGACAAATTAGGGTACTACTAGGTATGTAGATAGTTTATACATAGTAGGTAGGGGCTGTTTTTACTACCTACCTAGTTGGTAGGTAGTAAATAAACCAACTGAGCTAACCACCATGGTTCGCTAGGGAACTGGAACGCAACAGAAAACTGTTTCCTGATCACATATCATCCATCCTTGATGGTGCACTGGTGGGTGCCGGTTCACAGTGGCCTTGTCTAAGATCCTGCACATCTTCTGAAGTGATATCCAGTTTCAGGAAATGGTACCGAAATTTGCTCACTTTACTACTGACATACTCAAACTGGGGATGAAACAGGGGATATGTGGTCAAACTAGGGCCCAAAGACACGATGACTTTAAGGATAACTCTATTGAACTGCATTGGACATTTTACACCAAATTATGACTTTTTTGAAGCTCGGTGTACTGAAGATCAAAATACAATATTTTGTAGGAGGGTGGGAGATCCAAGTACTTACTAAAAATCTGAGGCAATCTGCTCAAGTTTCAGTAGACAAGGTGAGAGCTTCTTCTGATTTCTGGCAATCCACTTTGGGATCTCTTGTCCTTGTGGGGATTGAAATCTACAAAGTGCTGCTAATAAGGCAGGTGCTCTAACTCTGTCTCTCTCTCCCGATAAATTTTAAGTTATCAAACGAACCATATTCAAAATTGCCTTGGATTTTGGAGACAAGCTCAAAAAAACATCAAAACTTGAACTATGAAGTCAAGGTTATCTGCCAACAGAGCAGCAGTACATAAGAAGAAGAAGAAGAAGAAGAAGAGGAGCTTGAGCCTGCTGCTGGGACTTATCCCCATTTCTTGGATTTGGAGCAACTCCTCTCACACAAATTTTGTCATGCTTATTATGTACATTGTGGATGTGTACATATGACTGATGTTTGGCACCAAAAAAATCTCAAAGGTCTAACTAGAAAAAAGGAAAAATAATATTAATATTTGTCAAAATTGTAGAAAAATTGAACTCCCAGCTTGTGAAAAATTATTTATTGTCCCAACCGTTGGGTTACTACTACAAATACACAACAAAAGGTGTACTTTTCATAGTCACCAGTGTGGCGTGTGCGGTTGGCCCAAGCTTTACCACATCCTCAACTGATTTTTCCTTCCAAAACTTGGGTTTTTTAGAATTTATTTGACTTTTTAGCAGCAAAAAATCACTTAAAAATCAATATCTCCCATCTTCTGAATTCAAATCTTACCAGATAAATTTTCCTGCTCATCAAGATCTTTCCAATAACACCAAAGGCACGATCCAATTCCTCCAAAAAATTTAGCTATGATTTAATTTAATTTTCAGTGAAGAAATCATTCAATATTCAAGAACTTTTGCAGCACAAGTCCCAACCTCATGGAACTAAAGCCCATGCACCTCCTAATCAGGAGCTTTCCAAAGACACCAAGAACACAATCTGAAGCATCCTGGTTCAGTGGATCTCATAACTACAAAACAAAACAAACTACCATCCTTCATAGATAGATTCCCCAACTGTTGAAATTCTGGAAAATTAAATTTGAAACTGCCTAACCTCATTGTTTAAAATAAATAAATATTGGGCAAAGAAGTGCCAAACATCAGCTGTGCTGTAGGTACAGTAGTGTACAAATTAGTGTTGCTTGGGAATGAACTGTTGAATGTGTTAAATGCTATGGCAAGCTTTCTTCATCATGCTCAAAATTGTAAATTTTTTAAGTGAATGGCATGTGATATACTTGGTTTAGGGCTGATCTTTTGAAGGGAAAAGATCGAGATTTGAATTTTATCACCTATTCATCCCAACTTCCCTGAATCTGCCCATTCTTCAATTTTCTCAAATTAAGTTTTGATGGGTTCATCTATTGCCTCATTTGCTTGGATTCATCTTTTATCCCATTTCCCTTGGGTTCATCTGTTATCCCATTCCCCCAGCTTACCAATATCCAGCTTCATTGGGGAATTGAGCCAAAATTTGTCTTCCTTGTCTCATTTCCCCAAGTTCCTTAGGTTGATTGATTGTCCTACTTTTGGCCCAAGTTCATCAATTATCCATTTTCCTCCAAGCAGTTGGGTCAACAAATTCTTATCCATTCTTCCAAGTTTCAAGGAAGATTTAGGCATTTTATGTAGGTTGGCATGTGAAGCAATTTAGGACCAGATTTTTCCTTCATTGACAATGTGTTCAATCTCAAGCATCATAACAAGTTGATCATAAAATTGAGTACATTTGGATCTTTTTAATAGAACTTTCATATTGGGCACCACTAGCTTGAACACCCAAACTTTAGTATTTTTCACATCAAAGACTGAGTGGAATTAATTTGCTGCATAATTTTAACACTTGCCTGTATTTGGTGGGATAGCAATATTTGCCTTATTGAATTTCTGCAACGACCCATATAATTGTTATCATACAACATATAAAAGAAAGACAGAGAAAAAGAGAATTGACAATTATTTATATTTCAGTTTATGGGGTTTAGTTAGCATGGGAAATGAGTGTGGTAAATTATATCTTCATTGAAGTGTCCATACGTTAAAATAGTTTTGTATTTGCCTAATGCTATATTCATTATTCAATCCATGTGACCATATGCAAACTTCATCAATCTTTTTTACTTATATTCGTAAGATCCAATGTGTGGAACTTAAAAAGTGCTTCATGATGTTTCCAAGACCATATTTTTCATTTATAACATGGAGTTATGGACCATGCTATACTTGCTTTGAATTGTAGTTCAAACATTGTGTATTTTGTAGGGTCTCTCTTCAAAATACTACTAGTGGGTGCCCGTGGCCTTTGGCCACCTTGGTTCATGTTTTAGAAACTTTTAACTTTTTTATTTTTATTTTTATGTATTTTCTATTTTTATTATTGTTTTATATATATTTTTATTTGGATGCAAGTTTGAAGTTTGGAGAAAGAAGACACACCTCATTTTTTTTCAAGTAGGGCTTTTCTTATTTTTTACTCTTTATTTGGTTTCTTCATTTTTTGAATTTTTTTCTTTTAAATTTTTTTTATTGTATTTCCCTTTCCTCGTTTCATTTGTTTCCATTCCTTTTTTATAGTTTTGTATTTGTTTCATGTTTTTAATTTTTCTATTCTTATTTTGTCTATCTTCATTTTTTTGTTTTTATGTATTTATTTATTTATTTTCTTTTTTATTTAAAAAAAGATTATAGTTTTTTAAATATGTTCTATAATGAAAATAATTTTTTTAAAAAAAATTATTTTTGTTTGATTAGATATAGGTCCCCCCCTGCCCTGCCTCGCCCGGTCCTTCCCCGCCCATGCCCCCCCCCCCTGCTGGCCGTAACCCATGGCTACGCCACTCCAGCCACTCCTGCCCTGCCCCTGCCCCTGCCCTCCCCCCCCTGCCCTGCCCTGGCCTCCCCTGCCCCTGCCCTGCCCTGCCCTGGCCGCCCTGCCCCTACCCCTGCCCTCCTCGCCCTGCCCTGCCTTGCCCTGCCCTGCCCCATGTCCCTAAACAGACAGACCCCTCATTTCTTGAGACCTGAAACGAAAAGGTATGTTCTAACCGTCCCCAAAACGTGTGAAATAAATGAAAAGATAAGTAAAAGACGCACACACACACACACACACACACACACACCCACCATGTTGTAATTATATAATATAGATATAAAATATAAATACTCTCAACTTTGATATATATTACATCAACATATTTCTTGAAAAGTATTGTTGCCTTGATCATCCAATAATTGAAAAAGAATTGATCATTCCCAATGTGAATCTAATGTTCTTGCAAGAAACATATAAGCCTAACATAAATAGCCGTTTTATGTTAAGCTTAACATAAAAATTGCTTCATCAATGTTGGAAAGGAGTAACCTCATGAATCCTAAAAGTCCACATATTTCTAAGCAATTTTTGACTGCAATGACATTTTGCCAATTTTGGTTTGGAATGAAAGGATCATACCACACAAGCACGAGAGACAAACCAACATATGTTTGTGCTAAGAATTTTTTATTTAAAAAAAAGGTGGCAATGGATAGAATGATTGTTGGATTGGAACCACCATGCAATATCTGTCAACTAGTGTTTTATTGAAGTCACCATAAAGACATTCTTGCAGGGACCCAATGTTGGCAGTAGGGGGCATTAGGTTAATCCCATATTTTTGGCAAACCAATGTTAAGCTTATATGTTTCTTCCAAGGACTTTCCAACCCTCATGGTAGTGAGGTGAAGCCATAACTACTCAACAATGGTTACAACATTTATCTAGGATTCTAGCATAGAAAAACTTGGCCCTACCAAGTTGTAGTGGTCTTAATGTAATGTGGTGCAACATGGGCAATCTAACCATTACCATTAACTTGCTGTTAACCTTGAAAGAGCCAATTGTACCCCCCATCCAATTTGTGCGACTTGCACAAATTCTAGGAAGCAGAACAATGCCCTTACAAAAACCAAATCCCATCTCTTTAGAATAAGAGTAGGGATGTTTCAGCAATAATCCAAGAGTTTACTGAAGGGACTAATATACCAAAGGAAGAACAAAACCGAGCTAAATTCAAGAACTGGCCAACACTGGTTGTAACCCATTCAAAGGGCTTTCCAAAACTCTACTATGATAACAATTCTAGTGAAGATGAATCCTTGCAAGTGACCTTAGCCCACATTGGAACCTATGTGTGGTATTACATCCATACTCCCCATCCTGTTTCCCCCCTCACTTTAATAACCTAACCTAGGTCTAGGCTACTTAACTAACTACTGTAGATATCGGGGATGACTTGTAGTAGTTATCTTTATGGTGTGAATAACATAACCAAGCAATTATGCCTCAAGTGAAATGTTTGTACCTTGTGACTACCTTAGGTTTGAAATTAGATGGTGGACTTACTTGGATCACACTTTGCCAACAGTGTATGTAGAGCCCACCTTTGAAAGGCCATAGTACCTACCTACCCTACATATTAAAAAATCTTCTAGTCACACCTATTCTATGTCAAAACTCAAAACCTTTTGTAGTCTGTTAAGCTATGTAATTTGTGTGTGTTGGGATGGGTTCACCTTTATCTTTTGGTGACCTATGTGAACTTGACTAGCTTCTTGACTTACAGGGATGGACATGGTATTTGTCTTGTATGATAAGATGTGCCGATTTGTGGAACTTGACTTAGCTTCTTGACTTACAGGGATGGACATGGTATTTGTCTTGTATGATAAAATGTGCTGATTTGTGGTGCATGGGTGCCTTGGGGGGGGGGGGTGATGAGCTTTGTGTGTTCAAGGTGTATGGGGTTTGTCATTTAATGTGAGTCAACAAAGAAGAAAAAATGTCAAAAGAAAAAGGAGAAACAAAATGTTGGAGGTCCTCCTTCTTTGCCTACCCAACTAACAAAAGAGAAAGCAAAAGAAAAAGGGAGGTTGGTTGCTTTAGATTTAACCACAATTTCAAGTGAGGGAGCCTACTTTGAAAATGCTTGGTGCTCTATGGCTGCAGATTTTCACACACAATATATTCTTGTAACTTCCAGGTCATTTAAAAAAAAACCATCAAGGAAATACCCGACCTGTAAGGGTCTCTATGTGTCTCTATAGAATATATACCAAAGGGGCAGGGTTTTTGTTCAATTCTTATTGAGATTATGAGTCACCTACCCTGGGACCCTTGTTGATAACCAACCATTTCCATGACAACTGGATCCACTGGTATAAACAATCTGACCAAGTTGCCCAAACTTGCAATAGTATTTGCGAAGAAACTTATGTGAGTAAAATGCAATTGTGCAATTTTTTTGGCAAAGTTGAAATCCTCGACACAGAAATGATTGAATGTGCATGAAATTGTTGGCCCTCAATCTGAAATTGGTCACTTCTTCAAGTGCATGCTAGAGATATGATGATGATGAAACCCTGCTAAACTTCATAAAAAGAAAGCATGCAAGAAATGGAGAAAAAAGGAAAGAAGGGGCAAGGATCAAAGTCCAGGCAAGCAAACAAATTAAAAGAGGCGGGTCACACGGAGGTAATGGAACGACTAAGCATCAAAACTTCCACTAGTTGCATGAAACATATTGACTAAAGAAGCATATTGACTAAAGAAAGAGGAGGTAAACCCGATAAAACTCCAAGTCCAGAAGAACCCTCCCTTGTGGATAATGGAACCACTAAGTATCAAAACTTTCACCAGTCACATGAAGAATATCAACTAAAGAAAAGGGGAGGTAAACCCCATAGAACTCCAAGCCTAAAAGAACCCTCCCCTGCAATAACAGCCTGCCTTGAAATGGAAGCGGCCCATGCTCTCCATAAAGCCAGGGACACTCTCTGTCTATGAAAGGAATGCAACACCTAAGAAGAATTCAGTAAGTTCCATGCACATGAATAAATCAATAAGTTCAAGGAATGTAGGAGACACACTTCTGGCATGTAGAATACATTCTGCAAGCTATGTGGAAAGAACTCTCAGTTTCAGTTTCATCACCCATGAAATACAAAAACTTAATACATATGACCAAAAATACAATGAATACAGTTTTCATAGTTCTGTTCTCACCAAGAATTCAATGCATACGACTGAAAGTAAAAGAACTTAATTTTAATTAATTACAAAAAATTCATGTGTGTGACCAAAAGAATTAACACATGCACTTGACTGAAAGTAAGAATTTTTTTTTAAAGAAAAAACATTTTGGGTGCAATTTTTCCAATAGGAAGAGGCTTTGCAAAACAAACTTGCCAAATGCTTTTTCACAGTTGCAGAGAACAAGTAGGCATTTGAAGAGTCAACAAGAGTGGCATATACTCTGTGGAAAGTGGTAGATACTAGCAAAAAGAGTATAATCAGACACCATTAGGGAAAAGGGTTCTTCTGCATGAACATGCAAACATGAGAGTTCATGCATGTCTGCATGAACTGGCTCTTTTATATGATTGACTATAAATATAGGCTCCCTAAGCTTATAAAGAGTCTTCCTTGTTTGTAAGCTAGTTTTTTCAGAGTGGTCTAAGTCCTAAACCCTAAACCCTTGACTGCCCAAACCCATACACTTTTGTAGGATGATGGGAGAAAACCTAGTTGCTCAAGATTCACCCTTCTCATCTTGTCTACTCCTCCATAACTTAACTTTTAGCAAACCTCTTACATGATTTTGTTATGGCATGCACTCATAGTAGCTAACTTCTTCACATCCCATTCTACACAACCTTACACCAACAACATAGTCTCCCCATAATAGAATAGACATGCCCATTGACATGCATTCCCGGTCATTAGTAGTGCATCCACATATACTTGTGGGGACATTTATCATACTAGTAAGCCTAACATTTTTATTTTCACCTAGTGTCAATTTGATAAAAAGAACATTATTGAGAAGTTCATGCCACTATATCAAGTGTTCTTATAATGTAGTTGAATATTCGGATAAGTGCATATTATGTTGCCCCTTTATGGATGAAACAATGTAAGAATTTCAAAACCTTTTTACTAGTGTAATGTATCCAAAATTGAATTGGTAAGGAAATGTGTAAAATAGGATTCATAAATTTCAAAATATTGTATTAAATGTTTAATGTACTCTATCATAAGTTTAAATGGAAATCAAAGTTCTTATTGAAGATGTCATTGCAAGTGGGAGTACATTTTCAAAAATGCTTGAATCCATAAAGTCCTATTCAATGTGAATTTTTTTAAAATTTTAAAAAAAAATCTTTTTTGAGAGTATTGAATAATATATTAGAAAGGGAGGGCAAGAAATAGTTCTTGATTTTCTTTGAATTTTGGTATACATATTCATTGTGAAGGTGTTGTTAACATTAAAAATTGTGCCAAAATGGACTCCTAATGTGTTTTTTGGACCACCCTAGTTTGTAATTGTTGATTCATGAATATGAATGAATGATGCTCATGTGAAAAAATGATAAAATACTTAATAAATTCATTTCATTCTTTTTATCATTATATTTTATTGTTATACAACTTCCTCTAGAATGCTCCTTAACATAAGGAATTTCATCTCTATGCATAATTTTTTTGTTAAATTTAAGTAACAAGGCCACATGAAGTTTGAGGAACATTATCACAAAGTTATAGTTGGGACAACACATAACCTAGGAAAATATCTCCTTCTAGTTAATTATCCAAGTTGGTATGTTTTATGTGGAGTGGGGGGCACAAAGGGCTTTAACACACAAATTTCCAAAAAAATTAAATCACAAACTTGATTAGGCATGGTTTTTGGGAGGAAATGTTACTATTTATTTATTTATAAATGGATTCATATGTGTATACACTCGTATTGGGTGGCTAGGTATACTAGGTAGTTATAAAATTTTAACTAAATAAAGGTAAAATTATATAATATTTAGCCTATGTTTAATTGTCTATGTGAAAAGATTGTGAATATTCACCTTTGTTGACTTATTATATCCCCTTTAAGCATTTGCATCATAGGGGTATAATTTTTTGCTATTTTTGAACTGACATGGTTTCAAAAAAAATCCTATAACATAAACAATAACAACGACAATAACACGAGTGCAAATGCAACATCAACATTAATTCAACCTTGGAAACATCCTACAAGAAAGAGAAAGGTGAAAAAGATGGCAATCAACAACTCTAAGGTGGCTAGATTAGATGTAAACTTTGAAAAAAAACTATAGCCACGATGGTAATGAATATTTCAAACATGGAGTTGTTGAAAGACTCCACTAGCCACCTCTAGCTCTTCACAATGTCATTGCAAAATTTGGACCTAGATTTCAAGAATATATGTGCCTTCGTCGATAGTAGGTGTTGAATTATTTGAAAAATGATGTTCATAGACACAGCCAATCCTTTTCCATGAGCTATGGTGCCACATCACATTAGTAGTGTTGACAATAGTGAAGGTCCATTTTAGGTTGACGAAACAATTGCAATTGCCCACAACAACATTGATCCTCTTCAACCTTGTGGTATAATCTTGTCATTAACAATTAATTTTATGCTTTTGATTTTTTTGGGCCATCAAATGGCACTTCATACAATCTCATATTCCAAAAATCAAATTAACAACTCTTTGCAATGTGGGTATTCAAAAAATTGGAAAATTGGAAAATATTTTTTCTTAATGCAAATTCAAAAGTGGTTAAAAGTATTAAAATGTTGAAATTGGAAAATTGGAAAAAAAAAAAATGATCCTATTTACTTCAATTTAAACTTGGTAATTGAATTGTCAATTCATTATATTGAAGTCAAATTCATACACATGGACAATGTTTCAATGCCTAGGCTAATCATGCAATAGCTTATAAAAAAAACCAGCCATGCTCCCCTTGGAGAGTACACAAATGGTTGACTAGGTCATTTCAAAGATAGTAGAGAAAACCTTCTCGTCAAAATGTGTTGACCAACTCATAAGAAAATCTACCAAAGGACAATGGGATTAACAATTGATACTGCTTTAAACAAGTTAAAGTTTGTTGTAGCTAGAAAATTTACTTTAATTTTACATCTCCTTCTTTGTTTGTGACCATCATGTTGTGCATGATCACACTTGCTTTTCCAACTTGCTTCATGTTTCACTAGATAGTTGTGCTAGGTAGCACATCACTCCCCATCATGCTTATAAGACATCAAATGTGCATTTAAAATCTTTCTGAACCTTTTTGAAAAAAAATTGTACCATTTTTGTTTTTCATCATATAACTCAAAGATAGTTTTTTGCAAGATGATCCAATTGGGACATATGTGATTAAATAGGAAAAAACACATGTGATAAGCATGGTCATTGACAATAAATTTTGCATGTGGGGAAACATCATGAAGGTAGTTCACCACCAAAAAAAGAGCAATCAACCACATAGATATTATTTTAAAAACTTGGAAGCATTACAAATGCATGCCAAATCCATAAATGTTTCATTGCGATTGCCTTCATCACCAACCTTTTGTTGTCACCCTTGATGTGGTATTGCCCTTGTCAACTGATCGTACAGTTCTTCAAGTTCTAATGTGTACAATGTTAGAATTCAAATGTTTTCAGGAACCCTTACAATTCATTGAGCCACATAGGCTTCAACACAATGGTTAGAATACATTCAAAAAACCTTTTTTTTTAAAAGAGGTCCTTGATACAGAAAAAAAAATCAAGCAAGGGGGATTTAAACCATAAGCAAAAAAACACAAAAGCACAAGGCTTGCACTTGTAAGAGGTAAGAGAAGAAACATAAGAGCTTCAAGTAACTTGCTCACATGAGGAGATAAGAAAGGCAAGGGGTGGGCTTGGATGTAGAGAAAAGAAACACAAGAGGTGGCGGCTTTCAAACCATGATCAAACAAACACAAAAACATAAAGCTTGCACTTGCAAAAGAGAAAAAACTTAACCTTCAAGTAGTTTTGCATCAAGAGAGAAGAAACACAAGGAGGGGTCAAAACTAAGAGAAAGGAAACAAAGGAGAAGACTTGGACCACCAAAAGGCCATTGCCTCTCAATTCATCCATTGTTCACAATTA
Source organism: Sphagnum tenellum (assembly GCA_963921925.1). Taxonomy (NCBI): domain Eukaryota; kingdom Viridiplantae; phylum Streptophyta; class Sphagnopsida; order Sphagnales; family Sphagnaceae; genus Sphagnum; species Sphagnum tenellum. The sequence goes on along the minus strand of OY998148.1, from coordinate 673,293 downwards.
CAAGAAGACATTAAACACAAATAAATAACAATGTTAGAAGGGCAAGAAACTATTCCCAAGAACACTAAGAGGTTAGGGGGGCCCTCAAACTAGCAAAAGGGGGTCACCTACTTGAAGCTCAAGGTTGTTAGGACCTTGTAGCTTGTTAATTTTATAGCTTGTTAAAAAGCCTATAGAAACACATGAAGATAAAGAAGGTTCAAATCATCACCAAAAACATATGAGCTTCAAGCTTCAAGAGAGAAAAACATGCAACGAAATACAAGAAGACTATGATGAGCATCATGAAAAGGACCTCAATTGCTTAGGAATGGGAAATGTAGGAGAAATTTGTTCATAAATGTAAAAAGAATGGACGTAGTTGAATAAAATAGGGGTGTTGGAAGGGTTTGTGGGTGTTACAAAGGTTTAAGATCCACGAAACCCTAAAACAACCATGATTGTAAGTTTTTTAATCATCTTTTGGAATAGATCTTGTTGCATACACAAGTGTGAATGTTAAAACAACAAACTTTGTTTACTTTTTATTTTATCCATTTTAGTGATCGAATAGATGTCATCCATTTGTGCACATTTGATTGTATGATTATAAGTGGCAAATGCATCATTCATAGGTTAAATGTGTTTTGAGATTTTTATTTTCAAGGTTAGGACCCTCAACTTTAAATAATCATATATATTTCATTTCTTGAGCTATTTGAATGATTCAAAGTGCCATAGGTATGCCCCAAGGAAGATTACATTTTTTTGGGGGCACTTCCAACAAAGGAAACCTTCCTTGAAATTTGTCGAGCTTTGAGCCACTAAGTGTTTGCACATTGACTTGGTTACCCTACCTTCTTTTTTCCTACTTAAAACCAATTATCATCCCTTTGATAAAGATAAAATTTAAAACATATACCTAATTGCCAATGGCCAAGATGAACCAACACCCACACATTGGCACCTTCACCTTTTTGAGTGAAGGCTTTTAATGGCCATATTAAGCCTAAAAAATGTTATATTTGAACTAAAAGACCTTGATCTAGTTTTAGCATGGGATATTTGTAATATTTTAAAATAATTTAAATGAATTTTGGGATTTTTTACCATGGTAACAACATGGGTGCTAATTCACACAAGGCCTTGAACACCAATTAAATTGAATTAGGTTAAGTTTGAAATTACCATTCAAGTAAGGTAACTGAAAAAATAGAATGGAAAATTTACAAGCTAATTAATATATATCTTGTAACCTGATATTCATGCATGGGTATATAATGTGAAAATACTTACTCGCCCAACATGGGTACAAGAATTCATCCCAAGGCACCATTTGTGTAAGAAAACATGTTGAAGTTGTTTGAATAAATGGCAATGTTATAATTAACTTGTAACCAAAAAAGTGGGGTAACATTAAGTTCATAAAAGAACATTTAATCAATTCCTCATACTAAAATGCAACAAACCTTCATTCCAACTTAAAATTTCAAATGTGAATGCTCATGCTACAATATGATCATTACTAGCCCTATGCAATATAGACTTTAAACTAAAATAGATAATGGATCAAATCACTCTAGATCCTTTTTCAGTGGCTATCATGGTCATTAGTTGTGGAGTTTCACATATTACCTCAAAGACAATTGATCTCACCATTAATAGTGAGTCAAGGTTCAAGGAAAACGTCTAACAAGCTATAATCCCATCATTAAAAAAATTCATAAAATTTCTTTGAATCACCCAGCTTCCCCATGAAGGAACAACTATTCGAAACTCCCAATGTAAGTTATTCAACCCTCCCAAACAATGACCAAGACTCAAACATAACTAGTGAATTCCACAACTGACCAACTAGCAAATCCTCTGGAGCCTCTCATCTCTTCCATTATTTGCCTTTAAAAACCTATTGAAGATCGACATTCTATTCTTAACTCCATCACAATGGAATTCTTGGAGTCAAGAAAACATTGATTGCATTTTGTAGGCATTCATCCCAATATTTATATCCTTAAACAAAACATATTTTACACAACTAAACCAACAATTTTAATGACTAGGAGTAAGATATTTAACTTGGAAAATTTGACACCTTTTGTAGACTCAGGCCACTATCCAACTCCATTGCTTGCACCATTTTCCACCACATAAAAGAAAAAAGAAAAAAGAACATAACCTTAATCCTTAAACTTCACTCCTCTTTACATGGATACTTATCATCAACATAAAACTCCTCCATAAGGAGTAATATTGTGCATATCAAGATGACAAGATAGAAGGTGGTTTTTGATGCCAAGACAATGATAGGAAACACCTTCTTCACACACAAACCCTAAATCCCTATCTTTTTGTCACATGTGTAACCACTCCCAATTTTTTTTGATTGAGTCCCTTGGTCACCACCACTTAATGGTGCAAAATGGAAGACATGTAGATCCCTTTTAGTCTATCCCAAATCTTCTCATCCTTTTCCTTAATAACACAAATTCTCCCACTTTCGTCTTGCTCTTGAAATCCATTATTGTTTAAATATTTCATGAAAAGGAATGGACCTTCCCAATTTGAATCCAATGACTTTTTCTTCCCAAGTTTCTTCACCTTGACATAAGTCTCACCTTAAGTGAAACCCAAAAATAATTACTTCCCTTTTCTTATCACATATGCCTTTTTTTGCCTTAAATGCGTTGCACCCACATTCTTAATCACTTGACCATGGATGTTGGCAATTAGTTGCATTTTCTCAATCATTTCTTTAGTATGTTTAATTGGATCACCATTTACATCATATGTCTTGGCCAGGGGACTCAAAAAATTATCAACTCATAATCTCTAAGTTTGATTAATTAGAATCATGTGAGGCAAAAACCAAGTGTTGGTTTGTAGACCACATTTGTAACTAAATAAAATATGGGGCAAGTGATCATCCTAATCTTGGGCATCTTCAACAATAGTAGCCATAACTGTTAACCCATGCTTCAAGGTTTTGACCACTCTCTTTGCCATGTCGTTGCATTTAGGACATTGAGGTGTTGTATATTGATGTGCAGTTCCTCAATTCTTGCATAGTTGATCAAATTTAGTTGCCCATTCACCTCCATTATTAATCAATATATACTTTGGAACTCTAAACATGCAGATGATTTCATCCTCAAAAAAATTGGTGATAGTTTATGCTTCATGTTTAGCAACCACCTTAGCTTTTACCCACTTTGAGTAATGATCGATTACAACAAGGATGTATCTATTGCAATTATGTGTTTTAGGTAACGACCATGTTGTATATAATGTTATTCTATAAAATTGACCCCAAACATGTATGTTCCTGAGTTTTTCTATGTCTAATCTGATATTGCTAGTTCGCTTCACCATTTGGCACTACTTGTAAGTACAAACAACACTCCATACATTTTCTATTTTATTGTGCCAGAAGTACCACTTATTAACTTCAACAAGTGTGTGCCCTTCTCCAAAATGACCAATTTCCTCGTGTGGGTCCAAGATAAGTTGCTTGCGCTCATTAGGTCTTGGCACCCACAATTCCTTGAACATGAGCTTGTCATGGTCCCATTGATATTGTAGTATTCTCTTTTTGATTTTGGTGTTCTTTTGCAAACTACACTCTACCAAAATTTGATCCCTATTAAGAATTGCCATGGTATGCCAGTCATCCGAAATGTCCATGTCTTTGACATGGTCCCATTCAATGTCATCTTCTTCCTCGAATTAAGTTTCATCCATAAGGTCATCATCAACAAGTGATTGTGTTTCATTAATTAATTGCAAATGCATCTGTAAATTCAAAATATTTTTCCTCCTTCTTTTGGAAATTTGTTTGTCTTGTGTATCTTCAACCTCTTGTTCCTAATTTTCAACTAAGTCATCCTCTTCAAAAAACTACTTCCACCTTTTCTAATTCAGTGACATTCACCATGAACAACTAATTTAAAACTACTTTGTTGTTCAATTGTTGTAAAATCAATTCCATTTTGGATGTCCTCCTTCCATACCAAGAAACTTCAACTCTTTGAACCCATTGCATCTAGTTGTAGTCTTGAATCTCCTTATGAAAGTCTTTGTCTTCATCCACATTGCCAACTGGGTTTCTGTTTAGTGTGTCAACATCACCATATCTTGATCCAACACAATGTACTATCCTAAAGCTAAAGTCCTAGAATATGCATTTGACATTGTGGCTAACCACTCAAGTGGCTTGTGGTTAGTACACATAGTGAAATGATTATGATAAATGTATTATCATAAATGCATTATACCCCAAATAAGGGCATAAAATTTACCTTCCATAGGGTGAAGATTTCTCTCCACAAGTGTAAAACCTTTATTTGTGTATGTTATGACCTATTGATTTATGCCCATCCATTGTGAAAGAATGGCACCTACTCCTTTTATCGATTTATCCATATCCAATATGAAAGATTTAGTAAAGTCTGGTCTAATTAGAATGGGTGCCTTGACCAACGCATCTTTCAACACATTAAATGCATTTTGGCATTCATCACTCCAACAAAATGTAGCATCCTTTTGTGTCAACTCAAAAAGTGGTACCACTATTTTGGAATACCCTTGAACATTATTTTTGTAGTACCCTACGAGTCCAAGAAAAACATGGACATTTGTGATTGACACTCGTACTAGAAACTCTATAATTACTTTGATCTTTTGTTGATCTAATTGAGTCCTTTCCTTGTTAACAATATGTCCTAAGAAACAAATGTCTGTCTTTGCAAATTCATATTTGCTTGGGTTAAGCTTCAACCTCCTTAAACTTCATTAAGACAATGTGTAATTGCTCTAGGTGTTCCTCCCAAGTCAGGTTGTGTATGTTGAGATCATCAACAAACACTTTCAAGAATTTATCCATGTAAACATTGAATATTTCAATCATTGTGCGAGTAAAGGTACTGGTTGCATTTTCATACCAAAAGGCATCACAGTTTAGTCATATAGTGCAAATTTTGTTATAAAGGTAAATTTTTTCACATCTTCAAGTGCCATCTTGATTTGCTAGGAGCTTGATTATAAGTCCAATGTAGAGAACCACTGGGATTTCTCCATCTACATCAAGACATCTTCAACTAAAGGCATGGGAAATGCATCCCTCCTACTATGTTGGTTCAATGACCTATAATCCCCACAAAACTTAAGATTGCCATCCTTTTTTACAAGTCGTGTCACCATGCATATTTCAATGTATTGGGCTTCATCTTTCCCAAACGCACTAAATTGTCAATCTACTCTTGACTTTTACTTCTTCGTAGAATGACAACAGGTTTAACGTAGTGCGGCAAGGTGGGAAACCCTGGGTGTCCTCATTGTGGTCCTCAATATTGCAACAACCTAGTTTGCCTTTATGCCAAGCAAAGACATCAGAAATTTGCTTCAACAACTACCACAATTGATCAATTTTTACTGGATCCAACATTATATCTACATTGATTTTGGATTTGATTTCTCCCCATCTCCTTTACTGGTTCACATTAAAGTTATTGTGTGCATTTGTAGCTATCTTGGTGGTTCCCACATCAACTCGCTTTTCCAACTACAATATCAATGGATAGTCTTTTGATTGTTAAAAATGATGTGCCACCTTGCGCACATCTTCCTCCTTTGATACACATCTCATTTAGTCTTCATAATCTTCAAAGTTTGAAATTTCCCTAAAGATTTTGTTTTTGCTATAGTCTTCCAATAATAGATTCAAAATTTGATTGGGTCCTTCATGCTTCACAGAGGTATCAAATCCATTGTCCTCAATTCTTCCTAGAGTTCATGATCTCCAACATAGTAATATGCATCATGATTTGTTTCCTATGTTTTAATAATATCATTGTCAAACACATCTTGTTCAGAACCATCATTAGATTGGCCACAGTTGGAAAAATAACCAATAGTTTGTTCAACTTCAAGGAGGTCTAGTTGTCTTAGGCCCAACTTCACCATTGTTGTGGCATTAAAAATAGTCTAAACCTTATCCTTGACAACTTGTAACATGTTAACCATGTTTAGAAAAAACACTTGGATCTCGTTCCCAATACCTTGCCCCACTTGAATCACGCCCTTTTCAACATTGATGATTGCTACTACTTTGATCATAAAGTCTAATCCCAACAGTAGATCGTAGTTGTTAGTATCTACCACCATGATTATCATTAGGCATTGGAATCTTCCCAATGTTTGGGTGATTACATTTAAAGTTGTCTTATAATATTCAATACTTGTGACCAAATGCATGATCCCTAGTTCTTGAACAACACCAATTGCCATGATAGACATGGATGCCTTATATCACAAGACCTTATACCAAATTATTGTTAATCTCCATAAGCATGTGTAGAGTTTTACGACAATGGCTCTTGTTGATGCATATCCTACATATTGTCAGCATTCTTTCAACTCCAATCACATTTGTAATTCTGATATTCTCATCACGTTTTTTCCTTGCAAGCTCCACTAGGCTTTCAAGGTACTCCAACTCACTAGGAATGGAGAGAATTATCTCCATAAGTGATAATGAGATATTGCTTTTAATGAATGGAGTGATAATTTTTGATCCAATTGAGCTTTCCTTAAGAATTTCCATTGGCCTTGATCTTGTAATCATGTCATCCATTGTATCAGTCTCAAGTTGTTGCACTTTCACAATTAGTCTTCTCCTAGGCATTTGAACTCCAAAGAAAATATCATGTTTAGATCCACAAAGTCTATTCAATTGCTCAAAGGTGGATGTGTCATCATCCATCAACAAATGTATGTAGTTGTTTGTAGTTGCATGTGGTTCGGTGTCTTTACTTTTCTTCCAACACATGTTTTTAGTATGTCCCATACTTGTACATTATCCACATATAAATCCATTGTTTTCTATCTGATGTAAAAGATTGCATTTACAACATTTAGGTTTAAGGTCTCCAATTCTTGGACAAACTATGGTGATGTGATTAGTTGCATTGCAAATTTGGCATACCAAAAAAATGCTAGTTCCAGGGATCCAACTCCATGGTTTGATGTAGCACCTTGCTTAAAAAGGTTGATGACAGACCCATTCAATGCACTAACTTGTTTTTCTACAACAACATGAGCCATTGCTCCTTCCTCCTACTCTTCTTTCAGCAACTTGAATGGAGTTTCCCCCAATTTAGTTAAGACCCGTTCAACCTCTAATGCTGCAACCAATAGCCCATCCATACTTGTGTAATCTTTCATGACACACAACTTTATAATTTCAGGGCACAAATTAGATAGGAACCTTCGCCGCTATTTAACATCTTCTAGTTTTCCTCTTGTAAAAAACTTTTCCATTATGTCATGGTAAATTTGAACTTGTTGTTTAGGTTCTTGTTTATCTTATCCAACTTAGCCTTGATATTTTCTTTATCCACAATGCCATACCTCAACAACATGGTAGCCTTCATAGTTGGCCAATTTCTTGTACCAATCTTTCAATTTTCCTTGAAAATTCAACTTGCCAATCTTGAACAATTTATGCTCATCAATTCCTTTTACTTCTACCACTATTTCCAACCTCTCCACCCAATCATGGGCATCATCAAACTCTTTTCCCCATAAGAGTTCATTCATGCCCTTTGGGCTTGTCATCTTGTGGTACATGTTGGATCAACTAATTTTATAATCATTGCATGTAAAGACTAGAAATTGCACCCTCTTGATAAAAGTCTAATGCAAAATCAATGCTTTCTAAATTATCTTGAACCCATCTTTTCATTTAAACTCCAACTTAACATCCTTGAAATAGTTTTTAAATGTTTTACCCTAACAACTTTGTCCCCTACTTTAAACATATTCTCCATCCCTAGCATATAAAATTTGACATAATGTTGATTTGTTTTTTATGATCCAAGAATTCAAATATCTCCTAATATTGGAGCATGTATCCCAATATCATGACCAAGAATTTCAAATTTGAAAAAAATAGGATTAGGGATATTATTTGAAATGGAACTATTTTTAAAATGTTTAGCTATTGCCATTTTCCATGCCTTTAGTAGTAGTTGTCATTAATATAGCTCCAATTCATGGTTAGGATCATTAATGATCACTATGTACGACCTTGTTGACAATTGTTGCAATTCATATTACATTTTTTCATCATGTTCAAAATTCCATAACTAACCTCCTTCAACATTTCTCCCAAGCCTCCACACTAAGACTTTTGATTTCACCCCATAATGTTCAATTCTAACCACTTTATTTCCAACAATAAACAAAACATCAATTCCTAGAAAAAAAAATACAATTATGTGAGGGTGAAATTGTAGCAATGGGCAACCATAAGTTTGCTACCTTAGGTACTGATTCAACTTCTTCAAATGATTCAATATTCAATGGACTAGATAAAAATTGAAGAGAAATAATATCTATGTTGATGGTGAGCAATGGTGGTTCGACCTCTTATTCCATCCCCTATTTTAAACTAGACTTGAACCTTTGTATACATCCCAATGTGAGTGATAAGCACAACCAAATTTTTTGTTCTTGCTAGGTCTAGACTAAGCCCTGTTATACTAACCACTCCAAAACCTTGCAACCTTAGAATGATAACACCTTCCCTTGGTAGAATGTCAAAACGTGAAAATGGAAAATCAAACTCACTTATGGCAAGGATCTCATCTTTATATTGAGCTTGTTTCATTTTATCTTTTTTTTTTCCATCCGTCTTGATGCCATTGACATAACTTCTCACCTACATAATTGATACCCAACATCATTAATACTTTGGGATGCAACTTTTATATCCACATAAAAAACTTGCTTTGATACCAAAAAATGGGGTCACGTAAAATTCCCAAAAGAGCATGTAATCAATTCCTCATATTGAAATGCAATAAACCTTCATTCCAACTTAAAACTTCAAATGTGAATGTTCATGTTACAATATGATCATTACCAACCTATGCAATATAAACTTTAAATTAAGGTAAATAATGGATCAAGTCACTTTGGATCCTCTTTTATTGGCTATCATGGTCACTAGTTGTGGAGCTTCACATATTGGTTCAAAGACAATTGATCTCCCAATCAATAGTTGATCAAGGTTTAAGGAAAATGTTTAATAAGCCGTAATCCCGTCATTAAGAAACTCAAAAAAATTCCTTGAAGCATCCAACTTCCCCATGAAGGAACAAGTACTTAGAGCTCCCAATGTAAGGTACTCAACCCTCCCAAACAATGACTAAGGCTTGATTCAAACACAACAAATTGTACCGGTGAATTCCATAATTGACCAACCAACAAATCCTTTAGAGCCTTTCATCTCTTCCATTATTTGCCTTTAAAAACCTATTAAAGACCAATGTTCTATTCTTGATTCTAGCATAGTGGAATTCTTGAAGTCAAGAAAACATTGATTACATCTCTTAGGCATTCATCTTGACATCCATCTCTTTAAACAAAATACATTTTACACAACCAAAACCAACAATTTTAATGATTAGGAGCAAGATACTTAGCTTGGAAAATTCAACACCTCTTGTAGTCTCGCACCATTTTCCACCACATAGAAGAGAAAACCAGAAAAAAAAACCTTGATCCCTAAATTTTCGCTCCTCCTAAAAGGGATACTTATTGTCAACGTAAAACTCCTTTATAAGGAGTAATATTGTGCATAACAAGACAACAAGATAGAAGGTGGTTTTTGGCGCCAAGACAATGACAAAAAACACCCTCTTCACACACAAAACCTAAATCCCTATCTTTTTGTCACAAACCAACCCAAAAAACCTTATCATTTTAACTTTCAAACATAAAGATTCACAGCACATGATGCAAGGTGTGACAAGCCCATCTACTCTAATATCTAAGGGTGCATTAACACTTGATGTTAAGTCAATGTTAAACGAAAATCCAGGTGGCATCCAATTTTAAATGGGCCATAGCTCAATGTTAAGTGAATGTTTGCTTAACACATAATTTTTCATGGCAACTAGGTTTATGTCCTAAATGGCTAGCATGGTGTTAGGGGACTCAACCCTGGAGTCCTTTAACACCAAGTGTGAATGCACCTTAAGAGTGTTCTCCTACCAATTCATCTATGAATGTACATACTCGACTGGAACCCAATTTTGTTGAATGGATTATACAACATTTCATCCATAAATGTACAACACCCAACTGAAATCCAATTTGGTTGAATTGAGTACACATCTTTTGTTGTTCAACCCTTCCCTAATCAAACCTGACAAGATATTCCTTAAATTAGCTTCTCCAACCCCACTACCAGGTGGTAACTAGTTGGACAACTATTAAGGCTGGCCTCTGAGCCATGGTAACAAACTTTGTTCTAGTAGTCCATGGCAATTTCAGTAGTGGAATCTTTTGAAATGTGTGCTAGGTTAACTTGCTTAAAGGCCAGACAAACTTGTAATTAATTTAAAAAAACTATTCTCTAAAGATTGTCCCTGAAAACAAAGAGCTTTGTTCTAAAATAATTAATTCACAAGTGATGATAATTCAGAAGGGCTTCAAATCAAATCATCTAAATTTGGATACTGCATATGATAGTTTACTTACCTTTTTATATATATTAAGGACTGACTCCTTGTAAGATTTGGAAAAAGAGATTAGGTGGGACTCTAGTCCACTCCGCTTCTTCTCCCCTTCTTCATGGCCATGTGAAAGAAACATGGATTTTGCATTTGTTTCCTTTCTTTTATTGGGCGTTTTTTCTTTTTTTTCTTTTTTTGGATAAGAGAGGAGTGATAATCATTTAATGTTTTTAAAGTTGTACAACCCATAGGTGTTTGCCTTATTACTTCTTCCCTTCCCAAAACAAACCCCAAACCCTATTCCCTCCCCAAACCCTAACCAAAACACTAGATTTTGGTTACACAAAAAGAAGAAGATGTGTTCATGTCTCTCCTTCATTTGCTCTTATGCCTAATTCAAATCTAAGCTCACAAGGTACCACCCAACAAACCACTCACCTAAAAATTCAATTCCCCATTTATGCTGGGGAACATGGTCCTAGGGAACAGGGCTCTCTCTGGGTGACGGATTCTGCCAGGATCGTGGGTGGGCACGAGGCTCGGCACGTCGGGCGGGCGAGTGACGGCACACAGCCAACAGCAAAACAGACTGAAGTTTCAGAAAGTTGGTGACGAAGGAGTTTTACAGTAGTACATATTTACACTTGAAATTTGGATGACCTAAACTCGGAATAGAAAACAAAGCATATGGCCAGAGTGTCACATAGTCTTCCCATGTGGGATGCACTTACCTCCTCCTATTAAGCATTTGGGTGGGGGGAAAGGGGGGGGGCGGGGGAGAGGGATAAATGCAAAACTTAAAATAATTCCTAATTTAGAAACCAAACTGATTTCCAAAAACATGATATCATTGTGACCAAGTAGGTTAGCTAAGTAACTAATAAGTACAATTTGCATGAATTAATGGCTAGCTTCTTTTAGTTCTTCATTACCACTTTCTACCTTTTTCATTTCATTTTTGTATAGTCTAGTGCATTGGGTGAACCAGCACCCACCTTGTATACATACCATGGTGAAAATCCAAAAATCCATTGAAAAATTTATTTCTAAATGAAGTTACAAATATCCCCCGTTCCTAGACTAAATTAGGATCTTTGAGTTCAAATTTAACAATTTTTGGGCTTAATATTGTCAATAATAGGCCTTGCTAAAAAAAATTGTGAAGGTAAATGCTGGTTCACCCATAACCTCACTAGAGTGGGTGGGTTTTGGTTGGGGAAATAAGGTGAGGAGATATAGTAGGTAGTTATTGTGTTCTGAACATTACTTCTTCTGAACTGTCAGTGTTGCTCATGAGGCCTAGTCAGGCCTTGTTAGGAGCTAGGACCCTTGTTGGCCGGTTACCACCAAGGGTCCAAGGATAGGTTGTTCATAACCGACCAGTATGGTTCACAATTGGCTAAGAACCAGGTGGGGGATATCTATTTCGTCGTAAAGCTCTGGGGAGACCCTTTACAGTTTGGGTATTGCTTTCATGAAAACCATTGATTAATCCATACCCCTCTAAGTTTTTGCCCCAAAAGGTTATTGAAACCTTAAGCATTCGAACCTTTGAGCTGCCACTTTCTGTTTGGCTGCACAAGCCTCCCTTGGCATCATACTAAGTGGTTATCAAAGCGGGTATAAGTTAGGGATTTCAAACCTGACTCTTGTGCATAACAAGTGGCCTATTGCTAGAAACCTTTGTAGGTCACAAGGCCTATGAATAGGAGGGTTCCTATGCCTACTCCTCAATATGGGGAGCATTCATACACCTATAAGCAGGCATAATTTGCCTCTCACCCTTGAGGAGTAGGCATAATATCCCTCCCAATTTCTAGAGGGAAATTCATGGATATATAAGGTGCCCTTCACATACAATACGAATTTTCTCGGAGTGATTTACCTACTAGTGACTAGGCAGGGTTTGGCTGGCTCAGACTCTTAGAGTTGTACAACATATAATTTCTCCATTTCACTTTCAAAAGACATGAAACCATGTTAATGAAAATGTGGAGATTTGAATTTTGAATTGTTGGAATTGGATGTGTAGTTTACAAAAGGTTTGGACCTATGATGGTTAATTACAACTCATTTTCCTAATAACCCATTTTGGTGTAATAGATACACATAGATGATTTCAATACATAGCCCCAAAGAGCTTCTATGGTTGAAAGTCTTTGATATACCACATATATCTATATATATAGAGAAGATGATTACCTCTTTAGCCTTGTAGACTATGTTAATTAGGTGGAAAGTTTTAGAAGTCTAACCAATTGGGTCATTGTGACTATCCCAAGATAGGGGCCCATATGAAATAGCACAAATTAGTGTACCAATTGGGAATGAGGCCATTCTAGTTTTTCTTTGGATGTAATTTTAACCACAAACTCACAATACCCCAACTTGGTTAGTTCCTAAACTCTCCCCCTTGTGCTTACTTCCCTCCCTCTTCCTTCTCCTTTTGTTTTGTTTTGTTTTTTGGTTGTCATCATCACTACCTTTCTCCTCTAGCCTAAGCCCTCTTTGTTTTTCATCATTGCAATCAATGTGGGGCTTCAAACTTGCCAAGGAGCTTTCATCATGCTTTTTGGTTTCCTTTGTTGATACAAAAGATTTCTTTGAATGCCAACAACACATGAGGAAAGGATTTACCAAAAATGATGTTTAAGACATCTGATTTGTTGAGTTTACCAAATTGTGTAGTGCGAATAATAGTAGTGAAATGTGGGTTGTTGTGGTACATCTATCATCATCATTTGCTTGGTTCGATGTTTCACTTTATTTCAAAGTTGAAATTATCTTTGTAATATTGTGATCCTTTGCCTACACACACATTGTGCAGCTGAATGCAAATACTCACATAATTATGAAAAATTGCATTGTGCAATGTGGTTGCCCTTGCAACATTTGGAAGTGGGTCACAAAATTTGCATTATTTCTTTGGGGGATGATCTTGCAATACGTGCATCCATTTCCATTTCTAAATTTAAATGGTGTATATTGGATTTAATGAAAGGAGTTGAAAAAAAGGGGAAATTTTTTTTAGAAAAAATAATCAAACAATAAAAAAATTCTAAGAAAACAACTTCACAATGAAAGTACCTATGGCACTATCTTAGGCATTTTTGTATCATAAATTTAAGTTTTTAATATTACATGAAAGTATTACAATCACTTGAACATTTTGCTATTTATCATGAAAGTTTTCATGACCCGCCCTTTGCTTAAACCCCCTATTTAAATGGTCATTGATAATTGTACATTGTGCCCCCAAAATTACAATATAGTTTTGTGGAATACTTGCATTCGGGGTTCACCTTATATTATCATTAAAATGTTAAAAACTTATTCAAGTGAAAGACACCAAAGTTTTTGCAATATCTGCATGTGACAACGATGACATTCAATCTTTTTTTGTTACTAGGTTTAAGGGGTAACAAGTAGGTGAGTAGATGGGCCCATCATATAACTAAGGCCATATCAATGGGTAGAAACTCTAGGTAAGTAGGTTGATAATCAATAGGTAATAGGTTGATGGTTAATAATAGGTAATCACTAAATAGGTTAAATAATAAGCTGATGGTTACTAGATAATTAGTAGATGTTAGACATCTGGGTAGGTTAGTACAAAGAGAGGGGAAAAACAATTATAATTGAAGTCCTCCCCCACCTATGCAAGGATATGAATGACAACAAGAGATTTTATTTTATTTCATTTGATTTTTCTTTGGTAGCATAAAAGAGAAATAAGGAACTTGAGATTTGACATGTTGGTTGCAACAAATTAATTTACTAGTAGTCTATTTTGATGTCTCGATTAGATTAGATGATCCCCTCCGACAACAACAAAATAAGTGTGGCGACTTTGAGCTAGTCGAATTGGATGTGGTCCACTATATGGTCCACGAGTAGTAGTAGTAGTAGTACTACTACTACTACGTAGTGGACAACACTCTTGGTTGACCCATTCTCACCAAACAAATCGCATCAAGCTCCTCCTCTTTATCATGAAATCTCAAACTTATTTTTATTGTAAGTTTGTCTTCAGGTCAAATTTGGTGGAACAAATTCTCAAATTTTCTCATCAACCCTAAGTTGAATAAGGTATGGCTGGGTGGTGGTTATCCATTTGCAAGGGTGGTTGCAAATTGCACCTTCCATCCATCCACCCATCCATCCGTATTATTGCTATCCATACCCCTAAACTCCATCCATTAGTTAGATAATTGAATCCTTTGCATTAATTGGGTTACCCTGGAAGCCCCGGGTAGGTTAGGGCAGGGTATGTGTAATACCCTTGACCAGCAATCAAATACCTGCACAACAACACCAGTACATTTGGGGGGTTGGGAGGTTCTCTCTTGTTGGAAATTGGAACCGGTAGGCTAGGGCAGGGTATATGTATATACCCTTGATCGGCAGTTCTAAAAAATCAATGAACAGGCTCTAACCTTATGAGCGGCTGGTTGTCAAAAATCAAAACTGGTTTTAACCCCCTCAACCAAGGTTTTTAAAAAGGTTTTTCACCCTTAACCAAGGTTGCCTTAACCCTTAAACCAAGCATTTTAACCCTTAACCAAGGTTCTTTAAGCTTCACCAGGGTTCCTTAACCCTTAAGCAAGGTTAAACTTTATAATCAAGGTTGCCTTAGCCCTTAAACCAAGCATTTAAACCCCTAACCAAGGTTTTTCACGCTTAACCAATTTCAAAAGAAACCAGAACTGGGGGTTCTTTTGATTCTGAAAATACAAAAAAAGTTCAGAACCAAAGGGTCTGTGATTTTGAAGTTTTTTTAATTTTAAAAAAAAAACCCTGAATTGGACATTTCTTGATTTTTAAAGTTTAAAGTTTAAAAAATCCGGAACTGGGGTTTTTAGAAAAAAAAAACCCCGGAATTGGACATTTCTTGATTTTTAAAGCTTAAAGTTAAAAAATCCGGAACCGGGGTTCATAAACAAAAATCAAATATATATCCGCACAACACAACACCTGGTAGGTAGGTACATTTGTATGGAAATGGATTGCGTTTTGAAAGTGCTAATCCCTTGGCGTACACATCATAAGAAACATGTTTGGAAGAAATCATCCAAATGTGATGAAACCCTTGCGTTTTGAAAGTGCTAATCCCTTGGCGTACACATCATAAGAAACATGTTTGGAAGAAATCATCCAAATGTGATGAAACCCATCCAAATAGTGTATAGTAGTCTCCAAAAAGTAGGATCAAGAAGAAGGCCCGCTACAATGTCAGGCTATGTCGAGACGGTTGACTAAACATCAATTGGCCGGCCGACCAAATGGATGACCTATACACAAACCGAAAGAAAAACACACACACACACACACACACACTCTCTCTCTCTTGTCCTTCGTTCCGGATACAATAGACTGTGAATTGCACCAACCAATACGCTTGGATGATGCAACCGTACAACAACACGGCACGTCACGTTCGAGAGCGAGCAAGATATGCATACTAGATTTGGGAGAAAAAGAATCAAAGGGAGGGTTTCATCAATCACCTCAGACTAGGTACTTCTTAGCTTCAGCTGGAGTCAAAAGTTTTTCCTAAAATCAAACCTCCAAAAAATAATTTTAAAAAGCAAAGATAAAAATAAAAAAAATATTAAAGAGCAAAAATAAAATCTAGTGGTGAGAGGTGTTAATTTTGTGCAAATTTTTTAAAATAAATTTTTCATGTGCCCAATCAAAAGACGGTGAAAAAGACAACAACAAACATTGGTAATCTATGGCATAAATAACAAGAACAAATTCTTTTATTATGGCCCCCAAGAGTTACGATACAAAACTTTCACCCAAAGGCCCAAAAAAAAATTCACAAAAACCTTCCTTCTTCCTATGACAAAAAACGTGCAAAAACGTTCCTTTGCAAACACTTCTTCATAAGTCCAAAGCTTTCTTTGTGTACAAACACTTATTGAATGAATGCTTTTGGATTTGTAAGCTATAATTTATTTTCCTTTTCTTAATACGCGCGTAATTTGAGCTCTACTTAGTAGGTCTCATAGTACACATGTTTACACTCGAACATGAGAGAGTGAATTCGTGCACAAAAAGATTCCTAACTTTAGTTGGAAAAAATTGTGTGTTTTTGGTTGCAAGTTTGTAAGTTATAGAAAAAGTTGTTTCTTACCTCCCTTTAGTTTGAGCTCTACTTTTAGTGGCACCTATTTACCCATTCTTTACAGTCAAAAAACACGAGAGAGAGGGCACTTGTAAATGAAAAGATTCATAAAACTTTTGTGAAAAAAATGTGCATTTTTTGCTACATTTTGTGAGCTACCTATTAAAAACAATCTTACTCCCCCAATACTAGTTTTAGATCCACTTGGTAGGTACCTAGTTAGTTGCCCTAGCATTGAAAACTCAATATTTTCTCAAAATTTTTATTTCTTGCATTTTGCAAGTTGTTTATAAATAAAAATAATTCTTGTCTCCCCTTGGTTTGAAGCTCCACTATTAATTGGTACCTACTAACCCTAGGATCATAAACTCAATATTTTCTCAAACGTTGGTTTGTTGCATAACTTTGTAAGTTATATATTAAAAAAAGTCCTTTCTTGTTTGAGCTCCACTTTAGTAGGTTTAGGTTTTGTTGCATTTTGTAAGTTTTAAAAAGAAGTTTAGGTTTAGGTTTTTTTCTTACCTCCCCTTTAGTTTGAGCTCTCCTTCGGACTTAGTAGGTACCTACTTACTTACCCTATCTTTACACTCAAAGGTGCCAAGTGACTTGGTGCATGAAAAAAGCTTCCTAACTTTTGTGGTTTGGGCTTTTCAATTGAAGTTACAACTTGGTGTGTTTTTTTTTTTTTTTTGGTGGGGTCCAAGGATTCTTGGCTTCTTACTGGAATTTAGCATAAAAATTCTGACGATTTGGATTTCTTTTATCATAAAAATCTGGCGAATTTGTGCCATGTTTTTTTTTTCTCCACGAAAAATCCTTTGTAGAGGTCGAAATCATATTTTTCCAGGTCGAAAAACAGTGGCTCCCAACAGAAAAGAAAAGGGGGCTGGGTTTGGCGAGCGTGCGAGCACGCGGGGTCTAAGCGAGGAGGAGGCTTGGCGAGAGAGCACGCGGGGAGCGCGCGAGAGACAATGGGAGTCGGGGACTTGGCGAGAGAGCACGCGAGGAGAGTGCGAACTTGCGGGGATTGCGCGCGAGAGAGAGGGAGGAGACGCGCTTGTTGCGGTTGCTAAAAACAAGCGATGGCCACGCCGATTTTGATGCTGCCGCGGCGCTTGTTGTACTTCCTTCTTCCGCGTCTTCCATCGTCCCCTCATCATGCCATCCTTCGCACTCTGCGTTGCGCGCCGCTCGCTTCGTTGCCATCATCTCCGTGCTCTTCACGCCCGCCTCGTTGTCTCCATGTTGCTGGTTAATGTCTATTCTTTCCTCGCTTCTTTTGCCGCTCAGTCAAGCCCGGACTCCTCCTCCTCAACATCGCTGCCATCTTTGTGATCGGGTTAAGCTCGGGTTCCTTCCTTCCTTGGTATCTGAATGTAGTCATGAGTGGCGGTGAAATCGGGAATAGCAGCAGCCTCTGGAGCACCTACAGTAGTAGTCGTCGTTGTCGTCGTTGTGATGAGCTCGGTGGCCAGCAGCAGCAGCAGCAGCTTCGATTATGGCCTGAATTAGGAGTTCCTAGTACGAGAAGAAGAACGTCCCGAATTCCACACCGCTCGCCGCTCTCCTCTTCTTCTAACACTTGCTGCAGTACTACTGCTTCTTAGAGCCAAGTCGAGTAGATTAGGAACTGTCGACGTTGTTATTGAGCCCGAGTTGAGGTTTTCACGCCAGTGGAGATCACGACGGGCTGCTGAATGTGTCCGAGAGCTTACTTGTTTTGTTGGCGATGGAGGCGCGCGTCATGAGGCAGAGACTTGAGCCTTGGACTAGTTTAGCTCTGTAGAAGAAACAGCAATTGAATGCGCCCGTGCAATTGGAAGAGAACACAAGCCCCGCGCGCCGCGTAAGAAGAATAACAACAACAACAAGTGTTGATGCGTGTGTTCGATGCAGCTGGTGGGAGGATTGTTCAGGAACAAAAGAGCAATTGCGCCGGCCGCGCAAGAATCCGCCAGGATAGGTTCTTCCAGGACAGGGTCCTTCAGGATAGGATCCTTTAGAATAGGATCCTTTCGGGAGGGCTCCAAGACGGATCGCAGTTCTGGATCCGCCAAGATGCTGCAGGTGGCCACCTCTGGCCACGAGTCGGAGGAGGAGTACTACGACACCTGCACCTCCAAGTTCATCCCGAACGCCGCCGCCGATGATCAAGCTCCGTCGGATCAGGAAAGAAGCAGCTGCACAAAGCGCGGTGCGGCTGCAGCAGCAGATCCGATAGACAACCATGTGCTGTTGAGGTAGAAAGCTCGAGCCGCTGGCGGCACTCATGCATTCTTCTTCTTCCTCTTTAAAATTGATCTCTCTGTCTCTCTCTCTCTCCTGTTTGCTCTTCTTCCTTCGTCAAAGAGCTTCTTCAGGTTTGTTTGTTTGGTTTGTGTTTTTGGCAGGAAGCCAAGCAGCAACAGCAAGCCGCACAAGGCCAATGACATGGGATGGGAAGCGATACAAGAGCTACGTGACAGAGATGGCGCTGTCGGACTTAGCCATTTCAAGCTCGTCAAACGCCTGGGTTGTGGCGACATTGGCAGCGTGTATTTGTGTGAGTTACGCGGCACGGATTGCTATTTCGCAATGAAGGTGCGACAAAAGCTTTCGAGAGAGATTGAGCTTCTCTTCAACAATGTTGTTGTCTGTTGTGTTTGACGGAATATTGCAATCTGTGTGTGAGAAGCTGGCTGGCTTTCGTCCGTCTCAAGGAAGGGAGGGCGGAATTGTTTGTTTGTTTCTTTCCCTCACATGTTGGCGGTGCAGGTCATGGACAAAGGTGCATTGGCAATGCGGAAAAAGCTAGCACGCGCACAGACGGAGAAAGAAATCCTGGCTTCTTTGGATCATCCTTTCCTCCCCACTCTCTACGCGCATTTCGAGACCTCGCAGTTCTCGTGTCTGGTCATGGAATATTGCTCAGGCGGGGACTTGCACTCACTCAGACAAAAACAAACTGGCAAATGCTTCACCGATATGGCAGCCAAGTAAGTTCCCGCAGCACCTCCTCTCTGCCCCTCCCTCTCTCTCTACCAAATTGTCTCTTGTTCATACCCCAAAATTCATGTCCAAAACACGCAAAACCCGATCTGCACACAGACCTCGATTGCTCGCGCACTCTCTTGCTCGCTCGTTCGCTTGTGCGAGCGTGTTCTCTCTCTCTCTCTCTCTCTTCCTCTCTGGATCTTGTCCTGTCCAAAGACAAGGAGACAAAAGAAAGGCTCCAAAGAAGGGAAATTCCCTTTCTCATGATTTTCTTCTTTTTCTGCATGCTTTCTTTCTCTTCCTTTTCATGATTGATTTTCTTTCTTCTTTTGCGGGGGTCATTGTTGTTCATTTACCCCGTCCCTTATGTTTGAAGGAAGTGGGTAAGGTAGGTAATTAATCTATTGATTGGCTGTGCCTGTAAAATGTAAAGGAGAGACTATGGAACAAATGAACAAACCATGTATGTAGATAGGTAGTGCATTCCAAGCCTAAAGCCCATGATGATGATGAGAGTGTTGTTGTGGTGAAGAGAAGAGAAGAGATGGCTCCTCCACATTTAACCATCAACCGGAAAAAAAAGAACAAAGAAAAACAAAGAGAGTTACCTATCCCCAAAACATTTCTTACCTCTCATTTGTTCCATCAACTGAGTTATCAGGGTCCTCAAACGATCCATGTGTGATGCTGATGATGATGTCTTGGCAAAGAGACATGGAGGTAGTTTTTTGGGGAACAAGTGTAATTATTATTATTTTTCAAGTGAATTGAACTCAAAGAGAAACCTAAGTAGCCCCCTTCTCATCCCATTGGTCCTGTTTAGTGTTCTAGTTAAGGGATCTTCCTGCAGCTACGTTGGCTCTGCCTGTAAGGAAAGACTGTGGAATGATGTAGTTTTCATTTGGTCCCACATTTTGAGGAAAGTTCACAAGGTGAGTCAATTTTTGGGAACTTCATGGAACATTTCCTGTTTTAATGATTGCTGATTTGAGCTTGTGGTAAGGGGCAGAGCCAGTATTAGGCTTGTGGCTTGTGACAGTCCACTTGTTAGGACAGCTTTCTTAGGTCAAGTGTCTTAGGATTCTTTTCTTCATGGAGTCGAAGAAGGAACTTTAAAGCTTTTGTGTCTGAAGGGATTCCATTTCTCTATAAGACAAGAAAAGCACTGAAGAATTCTGGGGGACCTGGTGTCATCGCAGAGCACAGTGTACACTGTACCTTTCCACACTCTGTTGCAGGATTATGTATACCTAACACAGATCTCTGTGTACTGATGTGTGACAACTTTTCCTTCTTACCATTTTTCTGTAATTTCATCTAAAATGTTCTAGGATAGAATTTACCCTATGACCAGACCAAGGTTCCTACCTATCTTGCAATCTTTTTCCTTCCATTTTATTTTTATTTTGTTCAATTAAAATGCTCCCATCTAAGCCTTCAAATCTTGTTCCTTGGGCCATGCCCATGAACATCCCAAGTTGTTATTGCTTCTCCAATATTAAATCATGAAAGGGAACTTGGTTTGCTTTTCACATGATGTGAGGGAATAGTTGGGGTTACATGACTAGATCTGCTTTCATAAGGTCTTTTCCCTTGCTAAGACTTAAAGAGATGATGAATAGTTTGCATGGTGATTTGGGTGTTTTAGAGCACAGCATTCCAGTTGGGTAGGTAGTACTTATAGTTCTTGTAGATCCAATGTTTGACGCCAAAAAACAGTATTTTCCTTTTTGGTAATTTATTAATGAATCTATAGGCAGTCCCAGAACACATGGTTAATACCCATAAGAAAATTGGCTGTAGCGTAAGTTGCATACTTGGGTTGCTAGTCCAGATGAACAAATTGAGGAGTTGGTCGGGGCAATTGTGGGGTCCACCCAGTTGGTACCATTTTAGGATTTTGCTGCTGGACTGATGGGAGGATGATGACTCTCACTTTTATTCATAGAAATCCCCTGTCTTCATAGGTGTGCGATCATCCCAGAAGGTACCACTGACAGTTAATAGTGTCACTGCCTTTGGTGATGTTGTGTATCTAGTAACAACACTCATAACCTAGGATTGGACGACAACATGCCTAAGGGATTGGTTGTAGCATGGGGAAGAAGAAGAATATAACTTACACAGGGAAGTGTGTGACCAAAATCAGCGTATAACTTTGCCTTTCCATTGACTTCCAGTTCTCTACCTAACCACGGTGGTCAGCTCAGTTTCTGTTTTCTACTACCTACCTACGAACAACTCACTAGCCCTTACCTCTGTAGTAACAGTTTGCGTGCATCTACTGACTTAGTAGCCCCCGATTTTCCTTCCTACATACCTACCTATCTGACCTATCCTTGCAGGACGGGTTAACCAAGGTGAAACCTGATGTCAACTCAGTTGTTATTCATCAAGAACTAAACCCTAAACCCTTAAACCCTCATAACAGGCTCCATTGACCCATGTCACACTTTCTACATTCAATAATGGATGTGTGTCAGGACAAGGCCCCATGCTAATGCATGGCCATTTAGTGCTCTCGGACCCTTCGGTTTGTAATCATTACATACTGACTGGTAATGGGTTTATGCCCTAGGGACTTCCGTGACCAAAAAAAACGGTCTGCACTCTTCCCTATTGGAAAGATTTAATAATTTGGCACAAGATTTTGCCCCACTAGAAGCTTTAATAAAATGGGCAATAATGTGCACCAGAGCCAGTGCACCAGAGGGAGCGACTTCGTCCAAGGATTCTCTTAGGATTCAAGTCCCACCTCCCTGTTCATTTAAAACAATAGTCACCAAAAGTCCAACTCCTTTAATTACTAGGGTTTTTGGCAGCTTGGAAGTTTTAAAGTCCAACTACTTTAATTCTTAGAGTTTCGGTCTGCTTGGAAGTTTGGGGTATGAAATCTTTCTAACCTTTACACACACGTTTATTTAAGTTCTTATGGTAACATTTCTAAGGGGAATGTGTACAAGAAGTGGGATTACCTGACCTAAAACCCACCAGTGCACATTTTTCAATTGGAAACACATTATAACACAGTTGTTGGTGAACGATGACTGAGTCACCAACTTGTCAAGTGAGCCTGTTACGACAAGCTGGGTGACACATCCAATGTAATGGGCAAGGGTGAGGCCCTTCTATGCCATGAAATCTGGGGTGGCAGATTAAACAATTTTGTCTTTTTCATGTTCAACATACACAAATTGGTCACTATTACAGACTGTGCGATCGTTATTGGCAGATTATGTCCCGTATTGTGGTCAAAATTGACATAATCTGCCACCCAGGTACATGGTTGCTGTATACTGGAACCTGTATGGGTTGTATGGATCGTCACCAAGTAGTCATATGCAAAATGCAGCAATCCAAGGAATGAAAATGGGTTATATGGCCCCAATTCATTCCACTTTGTACACTCCTCTACTCCAAGAATGTTGTAGAAATCTGTTTGGTACTGTTGGCTCATACTTAAACCCAACTATTTGGAAAACTAGAATTTAGTGCATCCTATTTAATCCTAATGTCAAGAATTCACACATCAAATTGTGGGTCATTTGCAGCCATTTTCAAAAATTAACATCAGATGATTCATCTAATACTTTTTTACATCTCTCCTTTTAATTTTCTTGGGATTTTTTCCTATCAGTTACAGCTATTCTAATTGGGGTTAGGTTTACAGATTTGGACTGTATTCCAAAGATCTATCATATATGCACCTTGCACTTGATGAATACCATGTGTGAAATCCAGGGTTTGATTCAATTGGAACAGCATTTTGGTGTGCAACTGCGCATGCTAGTAAAACATGGTTTTTTTGGGACAGGTAGCCAAAGTGGCAATCACCCATGGGAAGATTTAGCCAAATTTGGGTATGAATGAGATGTGAAAGTCCCATTTCCAGATTGTTTCCAGGGTTGCACCTGAAATTGAATTTGCTTCTTTAAAGAAAAGAAGTTTAAAGAAACAAACATCCTTCTGTATTTTTGGCTACCTATTCCAACCATGTATAGAAATCTTGCAACTTTTCTTTTTCTTTTTTTGAATTCTGGCTGTTGAAAATCCAAAATCATTTTTTTTTTCATTTTAAACTTTTTGATTTCAAGTTTTGCCAATAAGAAAAAGGTTGATAAGACATCAGTTGTTCCAGAATGTGGGGGTAAATAGCTGCCATCCACATGGATGTAGCCAGAAATGCCATGGTAAAGTGGAGATGATTGAATGTAGTAGTGAGTGGACAGGCTAATAATACCGATGTGGGGCTTTTTTGGGGGTGCCCAGGTTCTATGCAGCTGAAGTGCTACTAGCACTGGAGTATCTACACATGATGGGAGTTGTGTACAGAGATTTGAAGCCTGAGAATGTGCTTGTGCGTGCAGATGGACACATCATGCTGTCAGACTTTGATCTGTCATTGCGCTGTGTGGTCTCTCCAACTCTGGTCATGTCCCCAGTGTTGACATCAATTCCATCTCGCAACTCACGACATAAGTTGATGGAGTTCACAGTGGAGCCAAACACAGTGTCACTCCAGTCTTGTGTCCCAATTATGAGCCACAGGTTTCTCCGCACCTCACTGCGAAAGAAATCATCCTCATCCTCATCCCCAGTTCAAGAGAAAGTGGTGGTTTTGCCACAAACAACAACACACCCTGAGCTTGTTGTGGAGCCAACAGAAGTCCGGTCAATGTCATTTGTTGGCACACATGAGTACCTTGCACCAGAGATTATATCTGGTTTGTGCTCCCCTTCTTCCCACCCATAAATCTTCAACTTCTGTTCCAGTTCATTGAAAAAATATTCTTCTGCAATCCGAATCTCCTTGATTTTTTCCCTTAGAATTCATAGATATCGGATTCAGAGCTTCTTCCCTAATGGTGGTTTTTTCAGGAACTTTGTGATGTAGCCAAAGTGGTGATCATTCATAGGAAGACATGAAAAGTTTAATAATCATTTCATATTTTTGGCTATTTATTGGAACAAATGAAGGAAATCTGGTGATTTTTCCTTCATTTTTTTTGTGATCTCTGGTGATTGAAACCCCCCAAAAATCACTTCATTTTCACATCTTTCATTTTTTATTTCTCCAGTAAAAAAAAGGGTTGTTCCCTAACCTTGATGCCATATATTTGGCTTTTTTTCTTCTCAGGGGATGGCCACGGAAGCTCAGTAGACTGGTGGACATTTGGGATTTTTCTATATGAGCTTTTGTATGCGAAAACACCATTCAAGGGAGCTGACAATGAGCTAACCCTGACAAATGTAGTGTCACATCCACTACTCTTCCCTTCAAATGCAGATGCTGGTCTCGTCCCAGAAGCAGCAAAGGATTTGATCAGGGGACTTCTTGTGAAGGATCCAATGAAAAGGTTGGGGTCTCTCCGAGGGGCTGGAGAGATCAAGAGCCAAAGCTTCTTTGAAGGTGTGAATTGGGCTCTGATCCGGTGTGCACTACCACCTGAAATTCCAAAGCCACAGTACAGGCCTGTAAGGTCAGGTAAATCAGTGGGAACAGCAGCTGGGGAGAAGAAAAAGGCAGCTAATGGATGGAAGCAAGAAGAAGAAGAAGATGTCAGTCATGTGGTACCTGAGTTTCAGTGTTTCTAGCTCATCATCATCATCATCATCCGAGCATGTTGTCAAGAAGCTTAGTGTTTTCAGCCCCCTTGCAATGCAAAAATGGAGACACAGCAGAGATAGTAAATCTCAAGTAATTTGTAGAATTCTTTTTCGGAACTGCAGTGCAAGAAGGCTGGCTGCCTGCCTTGCATGGAGCAGCCTACAAAGTCCCACCTCTCCCCCCTAAACCCTAAACCCTAAACCCTAGTTTCCCTTCCATTGTAAAAAAAATGTAGGTATAAAAATTTGGATCTGCAATGGAAAAAGTAGTTTTATTGCAGTCTTGACAAATCTGTCAAAACTCTCTCCAAATTTCTATGAAGCAAAAAGCACAAGCAGGTTTATTCTGGAAATTCCAAACAATTCTGCAATGTAATTCATGAAGCTCACAACAAATTCGCTCTGGAACAACAACATGTAAAGCCGATCATTCCTCCCCCTCCCCCCCAATTACAATTTGCAGTTTTCTGTTCACTTTCTTTTTTCTTTTTTCTGTTTTCTCCCTGGATTTGAAGGAAATTGAAATTTCTGCAAAGTTGTGGAATTGGTCACAAGGTCTTTTCCTTCTTGCTACTCCACTCTGATTACTTAGGAACTATTTCCTTCATAGGTGGGGTGGACAGGAGCAGCTTCCACAGATGTGCTAAGAATCCTGATTGTTGTATGTATATTCATGTTTCCCTACATGTTTTCATGTTTATGGAGTTTTGTGTAAACTTAGGACATAATAATTGCACTTCGATTGAGGTTGTATGTAATCATCACTTCAACTTTCCATTCTTAGGTTAAGAAAAATTTAGAGAGATTTTTTTTTTTTTGGTTTATCTCAATCATTTGCAATGGATAAAAAGTTGGGGGAAAAAAAAAGTAAAAAATAGAGACCTATTGTTCTTGTAGTTAGGTATATTGTCCATACATGAAGTTTTTAACTATTAGACTTAGTTGTATATCCCAGCCTCCTCATCTTGGTCTATACCAAGCTGGTTGAATGTTGGGACAACCATTTAAAAGCAAGAATTAAAAACATATCCTAGTGGAGCAGCAGTTGATGAAGGCCCATTTGTGTTCATGAATGTAAATCTATCGTCTGAGTGGTTGTGATTTCAATCTCCTTGTGGGTAAATAGCAATCTCCTTGTGGGCATATTGACAATAGCCGGTGTGGGTGTAGATGCTCTTAGAAGGGTGAACATAAGGTGGAGTTAGAAAAAGGACTACTACCCACTACACTGACTACTTGCACTTCATTGATTACACTTTTCCTTCTATCACAGCTACGCCTCTATTTGCTCTCTCAACTCATTCATTCATGGCAACGGGGATCAAACCCGATATGGACTAAGAGTAAGGATCGAGCAACAATTGAAAGATAAGTTGATCTCACACTTGAGGGAGGAGCGTGAGGGCATGATGCATTTGGAGGAGGAAGATTAGCTATCATTCTTTGCTCTTCATCTCCTTTGGAGTCTTCAATGTTGGTGGACTCATCATTTTTCCATCCTTGCCATCATTTGTTGCGCACAATTTTGGGATTGATAATCAACCCTATTATTGTCTATGAGTTTGTTTCTTGCAACATTTTGGTATGGCCAACATAATAAGGAATTCATTGTCCACTTTGAGAAGGACAATGAAAGTGCCTTGTGATGTTGGGAAGCTCCAACATGTTACTTTGCATTATATGAATAGGATGTAGGATTATGTTACTGTGGATTTAAAGCATGTCTGACCATAGAGTTTTAACAATCCATTAAGTGAAAACTTGTGAAAATTTCTTGATTGATTTCCATAGACGAAAACATTACATAACAACTTGGCCCTCGCAAAGCTTCCAAATCCACACAAACTCTACCATGTCTTCTAAAAACTTATGAACATTTTCATACTTAGATATTAATATTTTTTAATTTTTAATTTTGCATTAAAAACAAAGTTCATTAAAAATAATTACAATATACATAACCATAGGTTTATATATATATCTCTCTCATTTTTTTATATTATTTTAAATAAATATGTATTGAAGTGAATATAATTATATAATATCATTGTTTTTATATAATGTGTTATAAATAATAATATATTTGGACCAATATTTAAACCAATAGTATACATCATAAAAAATAAAATTTACATAATGACTTGTGTTATATATGTATAAAATATAAAATATTTTTTTACCCACTATCTAACTATTTTAACCAAGAAATTGTTTTATTGTATATCAACTCAACACCCAAAACAAAAAAAAGAAATTTTCAGCATGTGGGTAGGTCAAAGTATTCTAAGGGACAATTCTAAAAATGTATGTAAAGGTTAACGCATTTATTGGAATAGGTAATGCTTTATTTTGGGTTGCTTCTGAAAGATAGGTATAATTGCTTCATTTGTTCAATATTCTTGTAACATCATTGCAAGCCATTACACAAAACCTTATCGAAATTTGAGAAAGTTTGTTGGCTAAACTACTTAACCCCCCCCCCCCCCCCCCCCCCAATCTGTTTATCAAACATTTTGATAGTAGTAATAACATTACAACTAACAAATTAATTTAATTTGAAGGCAAAAGTAAATAGAAATAGCATTTTCCACAACTGTGGTAATTTGGGCACCTAATTTTATATTTGTGTGGGAACTTGAATATCACTAATATCATATCTAGTGGGAATTTGGCAATGTGACCAATGTTTGGTGGGTATGGGCAAATATATATTAAGGTATGTAACGACCTGATTGACATATAGTCATTGAGGAAAAAAATCAATATGACTTACTTGGGTAGGTCTATCCCAATGTTGGACAGTTTTCTCCTCTTTTACGAAAACCTAGGTTTTGATCCTTCCCAACACTTGAGAGTACCGACCCATTTTTTTTATATCAATTATTTTAGACTTACTATAACACACTAGGGTATCCAAAAATAAACAAAAATTAATCAAATCAATTTTGAAATAAGGCAGTTCTCACAATAATTTAATCAGGTTGGTTTTGACATAGGGCAATTCTCATAAATGTAATAACAATTGATTTTCATATCCAATTTTCACAATCCAGATTTCAATTTTATATTCATTTTTTAAGAATCATTTGATAAAAATTGAAAATATAAAAAAACTTGTCTAAAGAATGATTAAAATGTCACACAATTTTTTTATAATATATTATATTTTTAAAACTTCATCCTTTTCAAAAGAAAATTCAAACTCTTCAAACTCATGTAATTTTGCATCAACTTCAATTAGCTTCACTAAAGTAAAAAAAGGTTTGCCACCAATCCTAGGGACATTAGGCCACTCTTTGTTCACAAAATTTAATTTAAAAAATATATACGATTGAAATGACATCTCCTAAGAGTAGTAAGTATTCTCGCCAAAAAGAAAATCTTTTTAATCTCTCAACCTATGAACCAATGATTCTTAAAATCTAACAGGCAAGGAATCCAATTGTAGGAAACATAGACTCATGCTTTTCCCAGCATTGAAAAGGACATTTGTTATTTTTAGCATCCACTTGAAACTTCCTACACATCATAAGTTCCATGTTAGCATTTTTTTTCATTAGTTGATTAGTGTTTGCTATCATTTCAAAAATGTCCAAATTGCAATCTTCGTCAACACCTTGGTAACAATGCCATTTTTAAACAACAAGTGCAAATGATGGTAACATTTTAACAACATGGGACACAAGGTTTTTATATCATATTCTTCAACAAAGGTCTTGCATCACAAATTTAACATGCAATGAATTAATAATGAAAATCATGCAAAGTTTGTTCATTCATAGATTCATAAATTTTACACACAAATATCATGCATTAAAATCACATTTGACACATAGATAAATGTGTTGATAGATGAAATATCAATATATGAATCAATGAACGTCATATAAATTTCATATCTTTCTATAAATCTATGTGTCTAATGTGTTTTCAATGCACAATATCAATGTGTGAAATGTACAAATTATGAATGAACAAATTTTGCATGATTTCCATTATTAAATCATGAAATGCTAAATTTGTGATATGTGTTGATCAAATGAGAACATTAATATGAGTTTTTGAACCTAGGATTCAACAACATGTTATGAACCTTTTTTTTTGTCATACTTTCTCAAGAAAAAATTTAAAACACCACAAACTTTTTTTTCAACTTAACTCAAGAGTAATAATGCATTCCTCTTTCGTAAAAGTATCAAAAGAACCTAAAGTTTTAGATTTTTTTTTCAATTTCAAACAAATGGAGATGGTAGAATTTAAAACATCACTTAACAATTAATGACCACTAGATTGATTAAAAACACAAGCAAACACAACAAGGGAGAGGACATCAACAATGATTTGAAATATATGTCATGTTAAAGGAAAAGGCACCCATGTGGTCATCCTAACAACAATCTATTTGTTATAATAAAGAGTAATTATTTTTCAAAATTGCAATGTTTCCTTAAAAAATGACAATTTTCTTACAAATCTACCCCCCAAAATTTTTTTATCATAACTTCCTATTAATTCAAACTAATTATAGAAATTGCAACATATGTATTTTTCATAACAGCAATACATTAGATAAAGAAATTACCTTGTATTCATTGGTGTATTCAATTTCCTTGGGGCCAACTAAGATTCAACACATCTTTTGGTCCATTTTTGTCAACCTTTCCCAAAAACATTTGGCCAGGTTATACACTTTTACAAATCTCCTTGTGCAATCTTAATAAAAACATATGTCAAGTATTTATATATTTTTTCAATTGTTGTAGCATATTGACATGCTTTAGAAAAAACATGCCTAAAACAAGTGCCTTGATAACTTTCCTCCAAACCTAAAATGTCACAACTTACAATTTTTTTTAATGCAAAAGTCCTTGTGTTCAAACTAGACCCCTCATCTTTCACATAAACAATTTTATTTTTCAAATTATACTTTTTAAATAACTCAATCAATGTTTTGACCAAAGTTTTCCCAAAAGAATCTATAACGTTAAGAATACCAAGTGTAATATGTTTTGGTTGCCAAAAAATTCTTTAAAAGTTAATCACAAGGGCAAATATGTCATGCATTCCTTTTGACATCCAAAAATCAAAGCTCACTGTTGTAGAATTACATTGTACTAAAGTTGGCAAAACATATAATTGTTTAGTTTTTTCCACCAACTATGGGATCATCTCTTGTGAGAAAAAAAAATTTGGAAGGAAAAACCAATCTTGGATGCAAATGCAAATACAAGCGTTCCATCCACAAACTTTCAACAAATGCATGGGTAGATGGATTTTAACAATCAACAAACCCATATTTTCAAAAGTAATATTTGATGCACATGATCCTTTTAGAAAGGTTTTTTGGTATTAACAAAATTGACAATTGCACTACCAATTAGATTTGATAATTTTTTTACAAATTGTATGTCCACTTTTCTTCACAATGGATTGTTTACATTTCCTTCAAACATTTTTGCAATAATAGAATGGTCTCTACATTCACATTTTGTTCAATGTTGTTATTTCATTTGTTGTATTTGTATATGATTAAACCTTTTCTTGCATAGGTTTTAGGGTTACAAAATAAAATTGGGTTACCATAACAAATAATATATCTCATGGTTTGTGGGCATTTCATATCAACATCCTTGTTATCATTCACACAAAAAAACCCAGCATAAAAAAAATTTACCATGTGATTTCCACATCGTTCTTTGAACATGTAAATTTTAATGTCGCAACCCCACTTTTGGAAGAGTGTGAAGATGACACTCACACTCCCGAAATGGGGACTTGGGAATCCTCCGGGACTCTCGAAATTTTAGAGTCGATTATAGGGGTCACAAAACCTCGCCTTGAAGCGTTCTTCGTATCATTGGACAACTATCAAAGTGTAGATGTTGAAAATGGCCTCACATGAACCATTTGGACATCTGTAGCACAAGTTATGGCAAAAAGAAGGGCCGACCACTAAAAGTTGGGAATCGATTCGACCTCGGTGTGTGCAAGTGGAATGCGACACACCGTTGGAAAGCTCTCAAGGAGAGCTACAAGTTTGCTTTAGACCTCAACCCAATCGGAGGTCTGAGCAAAGAATTATGAACTCACAAAGTCCTAAGAGTTTTTTTTTTTTCACTTTCTAGGTCTTGGTTGCTTTTAATTTGAAAACTAGGTTTTGTTTCATATTTTTCTTCCATTACATCACTTACAAACACTTCACATGCATTTTCACTTATCATATTTTCATTTCAAAAAATTGAACCATTTTAAATTTTCACAAAAGACTATAGCTTTGAGATGGAAAAGAAAACAAATAGATGTATGATAAACCAAAAGATCAAAAACTACCTTACAAGGCAACCTAAAATGCAAGCATGTACAAAAATAATTACAAATTATTCAAAAAACAACTTTTTTTGCAAGCATATGCAAATTGTTTCGCTTTGTTTCCAATCATGGAAGAGCTCCACCACCTACACAAGCCAATGGGAGGGGGTAATACCTCACCATGACAAAAACAACACAACAAACCAACACCAACACCATCAACACAATGAAGTAACAACAACACCAAAGAGCGAACCATGGGGGTAAATGGTGATGGTGGGTACCTAGTAGTGGGGCATGTTTAACAACATGAGGGACCACTAACTAGCCACCTATAAGGCGATGATGATGGGAATACTACTTCATCAAAACATAGGCAAAATGAGTAACAACTAACAATGTAAAAGAACAATGCAAATGAACAATAACAAGGGGGTTTAGGTGGTATTTGGGAACCAATAACACAACAAACCAACAATAACACCAACAACACAATGAACCAACTACATCAGCAATGTGATGAACCAATAGCAAGACTAATAACACAATGATCTAATAACAAAAGGATTAGTAATGTAAGGAACCAATAGTAAGACCAACAATGAAATGACCCAACAACAAAACAAGTAACACAATGAATCAATAGTAGTAGAAGCAACATGACAAATTCACAACAACACGATGCACCAACAACATTACAAACTATCAACATGTAATGAACTAATAGCAATAGAAGTAATGTGACAAACTAGTAGCATGATGAACCAATAGCACAACGAACCAACAACAACAAAAACAATGTGACGAATCAGTAATAATAGAAGCAACATGACAAACTAGCAAAATTAGAAACAATGCAATGAACATGCAACACTAGCAACACAAAGGATCAACACGAGGAAAAATGTAAAACTTGATTAAATATGGCTAACCTGAAAAGAGTTTTTCTACAATGGGTGTTGCCACCTACAAACTAACTTAATTTAATTATTAACTTAAACCCTAAACTAACCTAATTTACCTATTAAACTTAATCTAACTACTAGCTAAAAAACCAAATTTTGGTTTTATCATAAATCCGAGTTGGTTTTCCAAAATGTTTTTTTAATGATACTTAATTTTCATTGGGTATAGTTTTCACCCAAGTGAAAACCATCATTTTTGTTCTTAAACCATTTGTCACCTTTGGTGATGCCACTAGTTTCCTTATGAAAACTAGTTCAAGAATGGAGGTCCCAATGAAAATTGCCCAATGCTAATTTATCATTGTTCATACACAAAGTAATGTTTTTTACAAAATAAAAAAGAAGTTGATGCCAATGTTTCATTTTATGTTTAATAGTTTTTCAAAAATAAAATAAAATAAACAGTTGCTTCCAATGTTGATTTTCTTAACTTTCAAATCCCTTATAAGGAATTTGACTTTGTTTATTAAAAAATTATTTAAGGTTTGTATATTGTCAAAGGGAAATCTGATGTAGGAGGTTAGTCCTTTGGGAATGTAGGAGGCTTATGTTTCCAAATAAATAGTTTTGCAACAATGTAAACACTCATGTTCTTCCCACCTTTGTTAAAACCACCACATTCACTGTCATATTTGATCTTTAGATGTCACAAGGAGGATTTCACACATGTTCTTTGGTGGTTAATTAAATTAACAAAAAAATGGAAATTTCTCATATTTCTATAGGTATCTTGGAGGTTCATGAAACATCAAAAGCTTTCATGGCTTTACAATAAAGGACTTGATTGCCCACTTTGATTATGTCCCCAAATTTTTGCCCATGCTATTAACCTAGGCAAAAAATGGCGACAAATAATTTTGGAAAGAGAAATTTCATGTAACCAATGAGAAGGCGCAACATGTATTCATGAATGGTCTAGTTTTTTTTTTTGATGGGGCAAGGCAAAGGCATTTTTGTGTTTTCCCCTTGTTCCCATCAAGTTTCCAAAATGTTCCCAAATGCATTCCCCAAGATGTTCCCAATAGCACCTTGGTTTTATCCCATATGGTTTTCCAACAATTCAACTCCAATTTATACAAATTGAAAAGGTGAAAAGAGGTCCAAAGAGGTGTTTTTATTGGGGGCATGCTCAAAAAAAATGTTCATGGGACAATTGGCATGGCCCTATTAAATTTTTTAAAAGTTGTGAGTGTGCCCATGATCTAATTAATATGAATAATGATATGTTACCATCATCATAACCTATGTGAAAGATGAAGGTGTCAAGTTAAAAATTGACACCTTGACATAGCTCTTACAATTGCCTTCAAAAACATTTGTGTTGCATGTGTCCCACTTATGTTGCTAGAATCATATGTTAATTGTTGTTATGTCAAGATGTTGTCAATATGCTACAAATGATTTGAAAGTTTTTTTTGCGGTGGAATGAAGGAGCTATCAATCAAGGATGCACATGCATTTGTGCAAAAAACTATTGCATAAACTAGAAAAAGTGGAAAGGGTAGGCAAAAATGGGCTAGAGCTTGCAAATGCACGTTTTCACCTTTGGAAGTTAAAGATTCATGTGAATACATAATCAAGATCCGAACTCATTTTTTTCAAAAAAATCTTGGAGTTCAAAGATGCCATCAATTAATGTCATTCACGATAAACATTTTTTTTGTGGAAAAAAATTCCTAGCCTACAAACATAATTTATTGAAAAATAAATAAAACAAAATTCTTATTCCAATGATAATTTATTATGGGTTGAAACAAACTTGACAATATTGGTTGTTCTTTGATGTAGTTATTATTACCATATCCATGTGTTTTATGATGAATCCTTGAACAAATGATCCTATGTAGGTATATGGTTGCAAAATTGTTGGTAGTTTATGTGTTCATGTTTCTTCTATGCATTGAACTTCTATGAATATTTCCCCCTAATTTGTTGATTTTTCTTGCTTACATGTTGGGGACTTTGATTTCTCGAGCTACTACATCTTAGCCCTCACACAAAGTCTAAAGTGATGAATGTGTTGAAGCCACTTCTAATGTTTGCATATTCATATACCATGGATTGCACACAACATGTTGGTCTTGATTAATGTTGAGTTGTTTTCATTTTTTCATGAAAATCATTGGTTTCAATTTTTGGGGTAGGTTTTGAGAATTGCCCTAAGTTTTCAGAATTAAAAAAAAATCTCATTAGGTAGTTTTTTCGGTCAACAATTCTCATAGAATTTTGAACCATTGGTTGTCACAAACGGTTTTCACAAATCATGGTTTTTTGTTATATATACACGTGGTTTTTTTTGTGTTTCTTTCCTTACAATTAGCATTTTTGTTGTGTTAAAATTGTCATTGTTGTGAAATCTAAAACTAACCTGCAACAAGCTCAAAGGGTTTTTAACTTCTTTTTTTTCAAAAATGTCATTGAAAAAGTAAGGGCAAAAGGCACTATTTGCCACCTTTAGACTACGTTCTTGTAAAGGTAGGGTAAATTGGCCCATCATTAGACACTAACCTATCACCAAACATTTTTGCAAATCTTTTTCAATTCTTCTCCATTTTGTATGATTTAAAATGTTATAAGAACACCCTTTCAAGCTTTACAACTCATCTTTGAAATGCAAAGCCAAAGAAGTAACCAAAATAGAGTACTAAAGAGAATACATTTTCTCGAATTGCAAAATGCGTTTTTTTCCTTTTTCTCTCAATTTGACCCTACTACTTCATAAATGCATAACTTTTTCAATTTCTTGTTAAAATTGAACGATTTAAATTGTTCTGAAATTTCTATTTCAAGCTTTATAAATCGTTATGTGATTATAAAGATAAAAACAAATATTTAAGGATTTTTTGAGGGGTTTGGAAATAGGCTATGAACTACTAAATTGAAAATTTTCTGTAAAAACTTTCTAGCTTTTAGTCCATTTTTGCCCATTTTTAATACAATAGATGCACAAAGAGGAGGGCTCCATCTACTCGTTGGACACCATAAAACAATGGGGCCCACTTGTAAAAACGGCGAGAAACCCTACCTTAAATGTACTATGACCAACCTCTCTACCATAGCTAAAAAGTAGCAGAATTCT
The DNA here is from genome assembly GCA_963921925.1 of Sphagnum tenellum. Lineage (NCBI taxonomy): Eukaryota > Viridiplantae > Streptophyta > Sphagnopsida > Sphagnales > Sphagnaceae > Sphagnum > Sphagnum tenellum. Next base: position 637,734 of record OY998148.1, on the reverse strand, counting down.
TTTTAAAAACTCAGCTTTTTGATAGTCATGTAATCAAACCTGGCTAAATCTTCATTTAATTATGGCAGTTGCCTCCATAAATGATTTAATTTTTTTTATTAATTTAAATTCTTTATTTTTATTAATTATTAATTCTTTACTTTTTACCATGAAAACCAGACCCTTCTCAAAATGTGACAATCAGTCTAGTTTTTAGTTTGGATGCTAGCTAAGAACTTGGGTGGTTGTCACAAGGTGATTTTCATCTCTAGTGAAAGCTTTTAGTCTAGTATTCATGACGGTTCTCATTGTTAGTTCTCATTAATGATGTGGCCATGCAAATTGCACCAAAGAATGACCCTAAAGTTTTGATGCCATTGTTGTTAATAATCTACAACAATTTAACACCAACCTTTACTAGTGTTTAAATTATTGACCATATTTTTCTTAAAATAAACATATTTGAATCTTTAACTCAATGGAGGAATCTACCACGAGGCTTCTTCAAATTGAGCTATTGATTTTCAGATGAACTACAATGCCAACATTCAAATCTTTCGATCCTTTCAATCCTCTTTGCAAATTTTATGTTTCTTGCACAACAAGTGGTGGGCATTGTGGGTTCACATATTGAAACAAAGAGGATCTTGAATATATGGCCCAAGGTTATTATAAATTTGAAATGTTGCCATTTTCGCATCAAGAATTTAAACAAGCTATTCCTAATAATAAAATGTTGGCCAAATACCCTAAATCATGTTGCGTCATTGGTTTAGGGCTAAAATCAAGAGAGGAATTCTTGATATTGAAAACAATATTATGGTTCAAGAGAATGAAAATTTGATTGCAAGATTTAGTTTGTTTGCAAAGGATTAAATGTGGGGATAAAAAGTGAAAAATTATAATATAGATAATTATAAAACTAAAAAAGAAGTATATTAATTTCTTTTTTGGTTGTTTGTCTTGAAGTGATGTCTTTGCAATAGTTGATGCAATGATGGACACAATTCAATGTTTCATGTCCTTTTTGCATTATCTTGCTCATTGACTAATCACTTGTGTTGTTGAAAGAACATGTTTTGTGTACTTGGGGTTCCTAATGAATTTACACCAAAGAACAATGTGCCTTCATGATGAAAATTGAAATGGGAAAAAACAAAAATAAATATAATTCTAGATTTTTTAGAGCTTCACAAGAATGATGCATGCTCTCCTTTTTTATTTGTTAATGTGATGCAAACTTCATTTTTATCAAGGTGTGATTCTACTATTAATATTAGAACATTTTGCTATTTGTGATGTGTTTTGTATGTTTGTGTTGGGTGAGGCAATATTACACCCTTATTTGTCCCATCGATTTTTAGCACAATTTTTGTAAAGTCAATTTCACACACATCTTTGATCATGTTTTTGCACGGAAAATGATGACAATTTTGACCCTACTCATTGACACACATGCATGGGTCTTTATGGGTCAGATATCTACCTTGCCCAGGCAAGTTATGCATGCCCTTATGTAAAAAGAAAATAAGTTCATTTCTATGCTTGTGCCCAAAGGGTTGAGTTTTGTTGAAAACTTAACAAGCCCATAAAATCACCCATCCCAATACTCTTTCAGTCAAAAGTGGCATTAACTTCAAAGTTTTTATGGAACCTTGCTAAATTAATTGTGATTTAAAAAAATAAAACTAAATGAAATAAAATAAAAATATAATTTTCACAGACAAAAAATCACTCTAAATTCTATATTTTTTCTCAATTGGTCTGAAAACACCTCTAATTTTACTTGATGTATAGATTGGCTCATTGTTAATCTTAAGATTTGAATGGTGGGTTCAACCCTAAAATGCTTGACACCATTTAGAGGTCAACTCACATTACAATTGATCAGACTGGAGATTTCTAGTGAGTGTCCTTACTTACATCAGAATATTTTTAACAAGGGGTGTGTCACATTGTAGCCTTGCCATTTACATTAAAATGTGTCTTAAAGGGAAAAGAAGAAAATTTTATGGAAACTCAAATATTTCACCATGCAAAAATATAGTCTTTAAAAACAAATCCTCTGAAAGAAACCAAATTCCTTCAAGATATCATAACTCTCTAACTAGTCTCAAGTTTCAACACAAGCCAAAATATCATCTTTCAAAAATCCTCATATAAAAATTGACCTATTATTACTTAGGGGCCAAAATCCATTAAGCTACTATACTCTATAACGAACCTAAATACAACAATATCCTCACCTTGGTAGGCAAGGCATACAACAAATCACTAAAAATGGGCTCATTTGAAGAGGACAAGTTAGCTGACATTTCCACATGATAGGCTTTCATCATTTCACATTTGTATTCAAGAGTTTGAAGAACAATTTTTTTTTCTCTCCAAAACTATGCAAAGCTACCACTCTTAGGGATAACTACTAATTGTGGTGAAAATATACACAAGTACACACAAGTACAATAAGCATTGCTTCCAGCCCATAAAACCGACATGAGTGTGCAGCACCAGGCAACTCTGATGACTTCACTTTCAATATAAGAGATTGGACTGAGCTTGACAAAAGGCGAAGAATTTCCAAATAAAACGCATCAAACCCACCATCTGAATATAAGAGTTATGTAGCATGACAAAAGGCAAAGAATCCCAAGTAAAAAGCACCCAAACCCACCATCCGAATACAAGAGATCTATTGAGCTAATACCAAACAGCAAAGAATTCCAAACAAAATGGCACCAAACCCACCATCTGAATATAAGAGATCTATCAAGCATGACAAAAGGTGAAGAATTTCCAAACAAAAAGCACCAAACCCACCATCAAATTACAAGAGATCTATCAAGCATGACAAAAGGTGAAGAATTTCCAAATGAAAAGCACCAAACCCACTATCTGAACATAAGAGATCAATTGGGCATTACAAAGGGTGAAAAATATCTGAGTAAAAAGCCCCCCTCCCCACCCCCCCCCCAATCTGCTCCGTTGACAGCAAGCTGAGAACAAAGTGACTAGAAGACCTGAATCAAGGAAGAGCACAGCATAAGAAGATCCATGATGAGATCAAATGGAGGAGGAAACCAAAAGAAGCTGAGCATAGATAAAAAGTCTGATCATGGCACACAAAATGTGAAAATTTATGTTACAAACTGTTTCAAATAGTATATTGTCAAAGGGTCCCTGACTAAATGTTTGTCATCTTGACAGACAAACTCAAAATGCAATTTTGCAAACTCTCTTCGTTTTGTGTAGTAGGGTGGACCCGCCACCCCTGGCATTTCCAATCTATTTGGTGAAAAACTAGTAATTCCTGCAGAGGCGTCAGTAAGTCATGGACTTCCTCCTCAGTCCAGGCTTCCCTGCTAATTTTGATTTGATCATCACTTGTCTTGAAAAATTCTGCACAACTTTCGGAAGATCATCTCTTGCACTGCACACAGCAACACTCTATCTAACCCTAGGAGGTTGCAACCCAAAATTTCTAATCCCAACTTTTCTTCTGTGTCATAATCAAGTCCACCAATTAAGAAGATGGGTTGTGTATCTATCGTCTTAACTAAACAGCAAATACACCCAAATCCAACTCCCAGTGTATCATGAAGCACACAAATTCACAGCTTCTTCTTCTTCTGCCCACTGCAATCATCCCTGGCTCCTTGAAGTTCAACCCTGAACTCACCTCACATTACTGAAATCAGTCAGTCTCTGCTTCATGCTCCCTTTAACCGCACTCATCAAAGCATCAATAGCAGGAAGCAACAATACTTGGGGGAGCAGGTGGTGCCATTCAACATCAGAAACCACACCCCAAAGAATTTTCCTAATGATGATGACAGCAGATGGATGTGCCACCAATATCCAATTTCCTGGTGGTGATGGATGCATCACCAAGATCCAATTTCCCAATGATGATGGATGCACCACCATCCTCCAATTTCCTGATGATGATGATGATGATATTGACAGATGTGCCACCAATTTGCCATGATCAATGAGGGTTTCCAGAAGTTTGCAGCTGAGAAGTTGGACTGATTGTGAGTGAGCGAGCGAGGGTTGTTATTCTTTGCATGGTCCTAAGAAGTCCTGTCTGTGAGTGAGTGTTCTTGTACTCTGTCTTCACACAGACATGGAAAAAATATTGGGTCTGTTGGGAGATGAGTGAGCAGCAAAATCCATCATGGCCCATGATAAGCAAAGCTGTTCTGGAAAGGTGTAGATGAAGAAGAAGGTGGAGGAGGAGCAGGAGGAAGCCCCACCAGGGGCAAATCTGTGAGAGAAAATGACCTAGATGGTGTGGCTCTGGTCATGTGACCCCCAATTCTAGAGGAGCCTTGAGCTGCTGCTGGAAGATCAGCACGGACATAATCCTCCTCTTCTTCGTCTTCTTGTTCTTCTGCTGCTGCTGCTTCTCTGAGACTTCCAAGCTTTAAGGCAATTGTAAGAGTATTTGTGCTTCTGTTGCTGGCAGGTTTCTTTGAGAAGCTGGCGACAGATGTGCGAGAAAGGGGAGGATAGGACCTGTGACGATCTAGAGAAGTTTGAGAAGCATTCACTAGAGGACCCATCATCCTTCTTCGCTTTGCATATGGATTATTGGGTTTTGCTAGATCTGAAACTGATGAAACATCTGCTAGTGATGAAAATGATTGTGACTTGCCACCAAAGAACTTTGAGAGCCCAGGTCTCCTGCACCACAGTTCCACAAATCCCACAGTTCTAAACCACAACTTGATAGCTGATATTCCAGAATTCTTGACAGAAACACTAGAACTTGATGGTGGGTATTCGAGAAATTCTTAACAGAAACACCAGAACTTGATGGGTATTCAAGAATTCTTCACAGAAACACTAGAACTTCATGATAGGTATTTGAGAATTCTTGCCAAAAACACTAGAACTTGACGGGTATTCGAGAAATTCTTGACAGAAACCCTAGAACTTGAAGCTGGTATTTGAGAAATCTTGACAGAACCACAAGAACTTGATGGGTATTTGAGAAATTCTCAACAGAAACACTAGAACTTGATGGGTATTCAAGAAATTCTTGAAAGAAACAATAGAACTTAATGGTTGGTATTCCAGAATTCTCAACAAAAACAATAGAACTTGATGATGAGTATTCGAGAATTCTAAACAGAAACACTAGAACTTTATGATGAGCATTCAAGAATTCTCAAAAGAGAACACTAGAAGTTGATGGGTATTTGAGGATTCTTGACAGAAACAAGTCTAGAAGTTGATGAGGACAAATATCCAACAACACAACACACAAAACACACTGGATTCACAATCAACAACTGGTTAGGCGCAACATACTTGATAGGTAGTGAGCTTTCCAGAGCGCTCATCTGATGCAGTGGACCCCGATAAGCCGACTGCGCCTCCTGCATACTGTCTCCAGAAGCTGAAGCAATCTCCTGATCATCAGAGGAGCAAGAACTCTGCTCCTTCCCATTACAGATTGAGGAAGACGATGATGATGGTGAGGCAACAAAGGATGCGGCCACCACCATCTCGTTCTTCTTCACAAGAACGGCACATTGCTGCTGATCACGACCACCACTCCGCTTGAGATCCGTGGTCGCCGCCACAAGAGTTGGTCTCATGCAGGTGCTCCTCATCTCGGCAGCCTTGGTCACATGAGCTGCAGCTTCCTTAGTCTTGATCATCAAGCTTAGTCCCCATCTCTGCTGCAGTTGATCCTCTGCAGCTGCTGCTCTTGTTTCTTGATGATCTGGTACAAGCGAGAGTGCAGTGGAGCTCACAGTAGCAGCTGCCATGCTCTGCTTGCTCATGCTGGAGAAGGACGAGAGATTGCACGCGGGCAGCAGCTCATGGGCTTGTTGTTGCTGCTGCTGCTGCTGTTGCGAGGCTCCTCCTCCTCCTGTGATCTTGTTGCGGCAAACACTAGGGGCACCGGCGGCTCTAAGCTCCCACCTTTGGTAAGCCACGGACATACTGATCACTACTGCTGATCGAGGTTTCTTCTGCAGAGGAGGAGGCTAAGGCACTGGCTGGGTGCTGCTGCTGCCTGCTACGTTACCTGCTGCTGCTGCTGCAATTGATAAATCTGGCGGCTATTGAGCTTCTGCTTTCTCTGCCGAGGGTGGATATGCTGGCACAACTTCTGGTCAAAGTCGAAGCTGGGGGTAGCAACGATACTCGTCATCGACCACCACATCTTTGCAGCTTCATATCCATACGGGATCCTAGTCCTGCTGCTGCTGCTGCTGCTACTACTACTACTACTACTACTACTACTACTGTCAAAGAATCTGCTCCTCCTCTCTACAAAGAATCTCCTCGTTCCACATGATCTCGTGATTGGCATATGCACGTCCAACCCAAGCACAGCACTAGGTACTACACCTCCACCTTCTCTCTCTGTCTCTCTCTGCGGCGTCTCCTCACGACACAACCATCGCTAAGAAAGTGGTCTTCCCAGCGAACCCTAGGGGAACACGGGCCCAAGCAGCTGAGGAGCAACAAGGAAGTGGAAACTCAAGCACCTTCTCAAGCGCAGTAGGCTCTAATATCAATACAGACTTTCGTCTTCTTCTTCTTCTTCTTCTTCTTCTTCTGCTTCACACGAGTCCTGCACACAAGACTTCTTCTTCTTCCTCTTCTTCTTCAAAATCTGCTGGCTGCTGCAAGAGAGGTTGATACACAACAAAAACAACAAAGAAGAATCCACAATCCCAATCAGGATTTCTTTCAAAAAGATGTTAAGAAGAAGATGAGGATGCGAATGCGGATCAGGCGTCACCAACTACTGCGCACCACGGTCGCTCCATTCCCATCCCCACCCACACCACCATCGCTACGGCCATGCCGGAGCTCCAGCTCCTGCACACAACCCTCTTCTCCTCCACCCACCTACCCACCCAACCAACTACCTACCCATCTACCTATCTACTTACCTACTTACATACCTACCCACTCATGCCTCTTACCCAATCATCTAACCAGTTTCCTATCACCTACCTACTTACCCATTCACTCACTTACCTACCCACCCACCTACCAACCTACTCACATACCTACCCACTCACCTATCTACCTACCTACATATCTACCCATTCACCCACTTACTTATCTACCTACCCAATAACCGACCTACAGACCTGGCTGTTCTACTCGCCTGTCTTTCCTTCGGGTCAACCGGCTGTGTGTAACACTGAAGTCTTGACCGGGTCCGCATGGAGTGGATCAGGCGCCCGGTGTTTCGCCGGGTTTCTTCGTAGATCTTTATCTCCTCCCCGCCCCCTCCCCCTCCCATACCACCAAACCGCATGCCCGAAGCTGTACCCGAGCCGGGCCGCACCGGACCGGACCGGTCCCGTGATTTGGTGTTCTAGATAAGTATAAAGTTGGTATGGATTTTTTTATATACAGTCGTATATCTATTTTTATTTAATATTATTTAAATTACTATTTTCGCTTATTATTAAAATAGTGCTAGTGAATACAAATACGTTTCTGTATATCTAATTTTTATGTATTATTTTTTAAATTATTATTTTTTCACTTATTGAGTAGAATACCGTCCGTATATGGTAATTTTACTAGGTAGTATCCATTTCCCGTTTTACTTTTTACTTTTTCCACTTTTTTTACTTTTTTAAAAAATCTGTTTGCGTAGTACGTTTTTACCGTCATCGAGTGACGGGTGGCGCCGTACCTTATCCGCTTTGCTGGCGCTATTGGGAACACTGGATGGGGAACGATTTGGGAACATTATGGGAACGTGAATATAGCTTTAGAGCAATCTCGCTACCAACGAGATTCTTTTTTTTTCTTTTTTTCTTTTCTGGCATTTTGTTGTTTTTTTGGGGGGGGCTTTTTTTTCTTTCTTTTTTCTTGGGGGGGGTGTTCATAACTAAACCTTCCTTGCTTGGTAGGGTGGGCTAGGTAACCCATTATTATTATTATCATTTAATTTGGGGGAAAAATGTAAGAGAAATCCATTACAAAGAGAACCAAGAGCCCATTTTTTTCTTTTACAAGATATAATTCCAATTATTTTATGTGTACATTTTGGTGGTGTTTTTAAACATGAAATGTTTTTAGTTCGAACCTTGGAGCTCTTGTAGTCCTACAAAACCTTCTCCTGGGGGGCTTCTTTACACTCGGGAAAAAAAGTAAATTAAAAAAAAAAAACGCGAAATGTTGTTCATTCAAACTTTAGAAGCTCTTGTAGTCGTGCCTGAACCTTCTAGGGAGAGAGCTCTTCCCACTTGGAAAAACAAAACAAAAAAAACAAAAAAAAAAAATCGGAAAAAAATAAAAATAAATAAACATGAAATTTTGATGGTTTTTGTGTTGGCGTAATTGGGGGACAAGTACCTAAAAAATAATTATAGGCAAACTCGAGTTCTTGTTCGCATGAGTAGTAGCGAGTAGTGAAGCAGATTCCGGACGGTGGAGGAGGAGGACCTTTGAGTTTGCAATAATGAAACTAAGGCCGTTAAATTATGAGTTTAGCTTTTTCGTCTTTCCCTTGTGATACTTGTTCGTTAGCGGTCTCTCTCTCGTCGATAGCAAAATATTATTTTATTTTATTTTTCCGAGTGAGTTTACGTATACAAGAGTGGGCGAATGGGTCAGTTGTCAATGGATCTGTCCCCTCTTTCCTTTTGTTGGGTACCTAATAAGAATATGTGATGACAAAACCGCTTGTCCGTTTTGGCCATTTGACATCACATAAACCTGCCAAAATCCGAGAATGTTTTGACTTTGGAAGATTATAAAAAGATATAAATTACCCCCCCCCCCCCCTCTCCCGGAAAAAAAAAAAAATCAAGGATAAAGGAAATTTTCACGCCTCCTCTCGCATAATCCAAGAATTTTTCAACTTTGCGGATTTGCCAAAGAGCCAAAGAAGGGGGCGGGGTGGGGGGGCAAAAAAAAAAAAACCACCCACCAAGGATAACGGAAATTTTCACGCCTTCTTTCGGCTCATTCCTTTACGCATGTGCGGAAAAAAGAAGAAGGCCATGTAGGCATACACCGTAACACCAAAAACATGCGTGCTTTCATCATCCGTGTATTTTTTTTGTTTCTTTTAAAAATTGTCCAAAAGAAGAGTCTAATATTTTGAAAAACATTCAACAAAAATTTGCTTAGAAAAATCATTGGATTTTTATATTCAAAAAATTTCAAGAAAAATTATAGTTGAAGATGCTACGTTCTAAAAAAAAAAGGTGTAAATTAATGGATTTTCTAGGAAACCGAGGATGGTCGTATTTTTTCTCGTTTAGAAAAAATCATCCAATGATTTGAATTTTTAAAGAAATCGGACCACGTTTTCTTACAAAACATTATTATTGGAATGACCCAAAGAGTCTCAATTACGGCATTGCTTCCACAACCATTAAAAGAGAAGTTGCTCCGTTCCATTGCATAATGCCAACAAGCAGGTCAAGTTACAAGTAAATGTATGAGACTCGGGAAGCCACCTCCATTGCAATTACGAACAAAGTAATTAAGCAAGCAAGTCCTCTATTGCAATTACGTATGTAACCAATGGATTCAAGCAAGTTATATTGGAATTGGTGATATACTTCAAACCATTACTTGTAGTAAAATGTTGTTTAGGAATTAGGGTTTAGATAGGTTTAGGGTTTAGGGTCAATGGAGGTTTTTTTTTTGCTTTCTTTCTTGTCTTTTTGGGGGGCTTGCTTTGAGAGTTCAAGCCCCGGTTAAAAGACAACAAACAAAATATTATACGTTAAAATAGGAAAGCTCCCCATACTCTACATGTGATCGCCAACATGGGATGGACGGATATTATAAATCAAACCCCCCCACCCTCCCCCCCAACTTGGTAATTCTATCTACAACCCAATCCCCCCTTGGTTTTCCCAAACACAACATGCCAAAAACCGTCAAACATGATGAGTTGGTCTTCATTTGCTAACATATTAAATCACCACCACCATAGAGCAAAGATGTTAATTAATTAAGTTTAAAATTTCAAACTCATTACTTTAGGTTGTGAGTGGCCACTCCATTATTATAAGTTACCCTTTAAAGAAAACCCATAGGTGGTTTTATACCAAATTCATCAATTAGTGTGTGTGGGTGTGTGTGCGAACTCCATTACTTATGTCGTGCGCCAAAAAACACTAAGCTTTTTTACACAAAATGAAATTGAGCTAAATTCAAACATCAATCAAGGTTTGGAGTGGTAACTCCACTACTTAAGTCCCACCACAAAAAGCTCTAAGGGTTTTTTTTACACAAATTGAGCTTATCTCAAACATCAATTAGGGTTTGGAGCGCATTACTTAAGTCCCCCGCCCCCCCCCCAAACACTAAGCTTTTTTACACAAAATGAAATTGAGCTTATTTCAAACATCAATTAGGGTTTGGAGTGGCAACTCCATTACTTAAGTCACCCCCCAAAAAAACACTAAGCTTTTTTACACAAAATGACATCGAGCTTGTTTTAAACATCAATTAGGGTTTGGAGCGGCAACTCCATTACATAAGTCATCCCCCGAAAAACACTAAGTTTTTTTTTACATGAATTGAGCTTATTTCAAACATCAATTAGGGTTTGGAGTGGCAACTCAATTACTTAAATCACCCCCCAAAAAACACTAAGCTTTTTTACACAAAATGACATCGAGCTGTTTCAAACATCAATTAGGGTTTCGAGCAGCAACTCCATTACATAAGTCATCCCCCAAAAAACACTAAGTTTTTTTTTACATGAATTGAGCTTATTTCAAACATCAATTAGGGTTTGGAGCGGCAACTCCGTTACTTAATTCTTCCCCCCCCAAAAAAGTAAGGAAACTAAGGTTTTTTTTAACACAAAATGAAATTGAGCTTATTTCAAACATCAATTAGGGTTTGGAGTGACAACTGCATTCCGGAAGGTACCACCAAAGAACCCTAATTTTCTTACACAAAACAAAATTAGACCACCGTTTGGAATGTTGTGTGAACATGGTATGCTTTTGCGATTCATGTGCTTTCAACTATTTGTGTGTTGATTGTGTGGAGTTGGATTAGGTGCAAAGACCGGGTGAGGAATCCCAAGAAGTTAAATAATTTATTGGTCGATGACATTTTTTTTCACAAGAGGATGGATTTCAACTCAACTTGCTCCGACACAAATTGCAATACAAGCATGGCCGTGAAGTCACTTGCACAAGAGAAAATGCCGAATGTTGACCATCAAACATGACAATTGCCCAAATTTTGGTCAGCCCAAAGATTCAAATCGACAACCAATTTTATTTTGGCTAAAGAAATTTGGCCAATTGGCTATTTTACCCAATGACTTAATAAATTATGTGTTTATATGTTTTCTACTTGCAAAATTTCACAAAAGATTGCAAAAAAATTTCTATTGGGTTCTAGCAATGTAGCCAAAAATGTGAAGGACGCTTTAAACAATTTTTACTTTCATATCCTAGTATAGCCAAATTTGGCGAAACTGTCTTATGGATGTCTACCACTTCAGCTACATCACAAAATGAAAAAAATAGAGTAATTTTTTGAACTATGCGAAAAATCTTGACTTAGAAGGCATCTTCTCTCTAATTTTTATAGCCCAAATCTAATCGATTAATTAATTGTCATTTTGTGGCCATAAAATCTTATTGAAGGGCCACTTTAGAGGAGGGTCCGAGGTCCGAGGTCCAATGCAATAGAGCAATCCTATTGGATGAGAGCCGTAAATTGGACCCATGACGTTTTGGATGAGGGTCTGAGACCAAAAAGTGGCAAATCAAGGCTAAACCTACATGGCACCATTTTGGAGAACCAAGATGCAAGCTAAGGTTCAAGCCAAGGTCCAATTCAAGGGTTCAATTTGCTTCAAATGAGTTCAAATTGGACCTCTTCTAAGAGAGCCTAAAAGGTTGAAATTATTGATTCAATCAATTAGAACATCTCCACATGCCAACTAGAAACTACAACTATAAAATCTCAATAATAATAAGAATAATAATAATGTTTAATGTTCTCACTCATCGATATGAAAAAGTTCACTTTAAACCAAAAAAAAAGATCATTTAAATCATTAAATTTGAACCAAAACATCATCATTATTGATCAAAATCATAATTGTAAAATCCTCTTTAAATGGTCCTTCGTGAACTCGACATTTTCACCATATTTAATGCATAACATGAAAAATTTCACCATTTGCTACAATCTTTGATATATTAGGCTAAGGGATGTATATTATTGTGGGTTGGAGATGCTCTAATAGTTATCATCAAACCCATTTGCCCCAAACTTATATGGATTGAATGGTACAAGAAGATCATATTTTGTCAATTTACAAAATTTCATTTAAGAAATTTTTGGTTGCAATGTAAAATAAAACTTTAGATCCTAATCAGATCATTTGTATGTTCCGATGTTCCAATTTGTAAATTTCTTACTAAATAACAATGTAGGTGATGAGTTTTGTATTGGAATTTTCATCATTCTTTTTTTAATTTTTTAAAAAAGAAATGGGATTCGTAGTATCACTTTGAGTGAAATTTTTGCATCATTGTGCAAAAAAAAGAACAAAGCTTCCCCACCCAAAAAATAGAAAAAAAGTTTGTGATCTTAAAGATGTCTTTATGAATCAAATATAGGTGTGAAACAAATATGCACCTTTAGCCTTACTCAATTTGGCCTTTTACAATATGAACTAGTTTGATAACTTGCATACCTTGTTAATGTCCCTCAATGGTAAACCTCTCGTTCTTTATCATATGCCAATTTTGATGTAATTTTGATTTCCAAATTAGGAACAAGTGTCCAACATTTGTGGCACCACATAGGCTAGTTGTGTTTAGGAATCCACAAAATTTTGTGATCAACCTAGCAAAAGACAATACAATAATAGTAGTCATGGTGCATTTGTGACATTAGTGGAGAGCACATTTAAAGACACTACACTAACTTTCTTTTTTATCTCGTATGGGGTGAAGTATTCAAGATAGATAATGTTGAGTACAAATGTCTTCAAAAGGGATTTGAAGGGTTCAAAATCCCATTCCTCAAATATGAGATTCAAATGCAACCACATTGGTATAACTTAATGTTGTCCTAAACCCTAAACCCTAACCCAAAACATGCCACATGCCACAATAGTATTGTGGCACAAACAACTAAAATCATGTACATCATGGCAATGCACACATCATTTTGGCTCAAGCATCGTTAATTCCTTTTGAGAACCCCCATGAGGAATTTTCAATCAGTTCTTTGAATTTTTAAGAACCCATGGCTAAGTGGGTGTGTACCCAGGTTGGGTATCTATCCCTCATTCTAAGAATTGTCCAAACACTTGTTTAGGAACATAAGCCTTAACCCTTAATTGACATTTCACCAAAACAATCCCAATTCATAGGAGAGACCAACAATCATAAACCCGCCCCAAAGTCATGTAAAATGTCAAAAATCTAGAAATCTCAGTTCAGAGAGTTGTATGTAGAGGATTTCAAGCTTAATGTTCTAGTAAAATCAAAATGGAAAATCCCTACCATTGAAAGTGCAATTTTACTAATCTTATGGGCATATTTCAAATCTTCACATTTGAAAAAAAAAATAATTGACCAAGCTACCATGCTTCATTAATGGTAAAAATTATAGGATAGATAGAAGGCATTCATATGGGATTTGTAAGAAAAAAAACTCATGTCATTTGAATTTGGGATGAGGAAGACATGAATGGTCAAAAATGCACATCTAATGGGCATCTACATTGAAAGGTAAAATTTTGTGACAATTTTGGGGCAGCTCGAATAAGCTCAATCCCCCTCCTTCCATGTTTGACTATTTATAGCATGAGCACATTGCAAAATTTTAAAAGTTGGATTTATTAATTGCTACCCAAGCTCAAAAAAGAAGAAGAAAAAAGCTCCAATCTAGGTTGGGAAACATGAATGAAATATCACAAGGGTAGGAAAGAAGATATGACATGTCCCTACATAAGGGTGTCAATTTTTGACCTAAGAAAGTAAAGGTAAGAGAAGTGATGCACCAATGGACCATTTTTTTTAGGGTCCACTTTGAAGTTTAGACGTTAACAATGACAAAAGCCTTTTTCTTATGTTGTTTGCGTTGTCATGCCTACATTCGTACAAACAAACTTGACTTTGGGTGCGTGGGGGAGGAAATGTTGTGCATTATATGTGGGGCGGGGCCAACATGCTTCGACTATGTCATTTATCTCACTTTGTTATACACACCCCACAAGCTACCTAGTCTTGAAGAAAATACTATCCCAATCATGCACCACAAGTGCATTTGCCCCAAAACCCAAACCCAAAAATCTAAATCCCTTAAAGTCTGAAGGAATAGGTCATACTTTCATTAGAACATGTCCTTTGGCTTCCCTCTTTTTTTGGTGCTTTTCGTTATCTTGTTCTGACATGTTTCCTATTGCAATTGGCATAAAAGAGTTGATGACACACAAACCACTCCACCTAGAAACATCCATGCATGTGTTTTGGAATGGAAGGGATTACTAGACTTATCCGTAAAGTAAGCCTGGCTTCACCCTCTCTTTTGTGCCTCCTTTCACCCGTTTTTCAATGGTATCCACAAAGTAATGACATTTTGTTAAATCTCAGTATGAAATGCTGCAACTCAGTACGAAATGCTGAAAACTCAACATTCAATGCACGAAGGTTCGAGAGTAATTATAGTAGTTGTACAAGTAAGAGCAGTGAAAATATATGTAGCAGCTGCTCTGGAGGAGCTCAGGAAAATAAGGAAAGACAGGATGAAACTCAGTTTACCACCAAAATTGATGGTTTTTGGAGGCGCTCGGGAAAAAAAGGAAAGACAGGATGAAACTCAGTTTACCACCAAAATTGATGCTTTTTTGAGTTTCAACCTCCTTCCCTCCTTGAATGCTAATCAATGTTTTGGAGGTTTTTTTTAAAAATCTCACCTTGTGTATGACCAAACTCAGGGTATTCTGGTGATGTGTTTGTCTTACTTTACGAATAACTCTATTATCACAAGAGTTTCTTCACCCTTATTGGATGAGTTTTAGTTCAAGTTTCTTTTCAAGGTCTACCAGACCAACTTTATGAACAAATATATCCTCCTTTGAACTTTCCTTACCATCCTACTACTATTACACCTTCTTCCTTCCTTCTTTCTTATCATCAAGAAGCACTTTTCTCATCATCATGTGGTTCTTATCACAACTAAATATGAAAATATAATTCATTGTTTTGTCCCTTACCCATTCAATGTAGGGAGGCCATTTTGTTGGGTGGGGCGGGGTGTTCGGAAGTGGGACATATATAACCATGGTACTTTAAGTAGGTTTGTGACCCAATTCATCTCCTCTTGCCAAACCTAAGGATCCATATGTTCTTCTATGTATTACCAAAGGTTGTTTGTTTTGTTTTGTTTTGTTTGACACCTTAAGACCCCACAATGCTCACACCCGTTAAGAACCCCACAATGCTCTCTCACCCATTAAGACCCCCACAATGTCCTCACCCTTGCTTTTAGTGTGCATTGGAAGGCTCTCAATGAGTAAGGGAGCACCGAGGTGGTTTCATAATGGTTAATCATACAATGCAAAGAGCAATTGAATATCGAACAATTTTGTCAATGAAAACTCAACAAAATCAAAACTCAATAAAAACTATAGGGAAATTGGGAGCAAGTTCTTGGGTATTGTTGGAAATCCCTTGATGAAGAGTGGGAATTTTTGGGAGGTGCTTTTGTACAGTTTAAACCTAAGGTGAGGATATATATATATATATAATTTGTTTATTTATTTATTTTTTTGAGTATTTTTTAAATTAATTTAAATTTTTAAATAATTATTTTCACAAATTGAATCCTATCATCAGGGTCCTGTTCACACTTGGAGCATTTACGTAGTCGTGTTCGCACTTGGGCCAGCAGCATAGGCCAAACTAGTTGGAGGACGGATGATGAGCCAAATACAATGTATAATAGTTTCCGGCTGTATCACGCTGCCTTGATCATTACGCTACGTAATGCCCTCACCGTCAACCTTTGCCCTTGGGAGTTATGTTCGGCTTCTGCCGGGGAAATAACCGTGTATACACAATTTTCCGTGTGCGTGCGAGGGGATGGGGAGAAGCCTTTACGAAAGTCCGTGCTCAAAATTTGTCAAAAAAAAACCGCTCCGATTCAATATTCCGAAGAATCGATTATCTTATCTAGTGACAACCATGATGTCAACCGGTTGTGGAACGTATGCGGAATGCCCCCCGCCCCCCCCCCACAAACCCCCTTTTGGTGCTTTTTTCGGTCGGAATATTCATGGGCACGGAAAATATCAGCAAGCTTCCTCTGCTGAAAATTGCATAACTAACGGGCCCATTCCAACTAGTAGGAATGAACACATCAAGTCAAGCCAAGTACGGTTATGAGTTGGAAATGGGTTTTTACGGAGGCTGGTTCCAGAACGTAATCTGTCTTCTCCTCCACCGTTGATTCACATCACAACCCTAAAAAAGTAATGAAACCAAATTTTATTACATACCATAAATACCCCTTTTTCAGGTTTTGCCCCCTCAAGTGCCCAATAATTATTTTTATTATTTAATTACACTTTTGGCAATAATTAATAAAATCATAATTTACAAAAAAAAATGGCAATAATTAATTAATTATAGGCTTTTTTTTGGTAGGTTCTCTAGACTCTTATGAACATCTAATATAATGAAACATTTTATAATTTTTTTTATAGCTTCTTTTTCTTGGTAAAAATGGGGGAAAATAATGTTCCACCAAATTATAGTATAGAAATATTTTTTCAATTATTTGATACCTTCTCTCAAAAGGTGGACTAGCCTGAAGCAAGAAGCTCCTAATTGGGGGTTTCCACGAATATATATTTTTTGAAATTTTTTCCATTGTAATTTCCTTGAGTTTTGGCATTTCAAATAGATAATCTCTACAAAATTCAGCACATTCAAAAATAATTTAATTATCACCAAACCTGAAAATGTACTATGGTAATATAAGCAAATAGGTTGCTAGATTTTCATCGAAATAATTGTAATCAAGGAAAAATAATAATAAGCCCAAATTTGTTTGTGTAAAAAATGACAATTATTTTTTGGAAAAAAAATAATTAGTCCCAACAAGTAATGGCATCCAAGCTAAATTCAAGTTGGAACATAAGAGGCTTTTAATTAATTTCCACTACACGCATACTCCCCCCCCATCCTCATGCTTCTTCCTTGTCAAAACATATGAGCTCTCAATGAAGCTTGTAAGTCACTAATTAGTCAAGTCATACACGAGACCTTGCTTGCCATGGACGTACAATACTTGACCATTTCAAACCAAGCTGAAAATTACAACAAAGGAAAAGTTGGTGAACATCCTTCTTCACTTGGGACAAGGAAGGTCAACTTCTTTTTCAAATTGTTCATGCTTTGCAATGGAGCTTGGAAAATCACAAACCCTCGAGCTTTTGAAGTCTATTTTGGATAGCTCAATGGGGGTAGGGGGGAAGTATCAACCTACCAAAAGCCCTTGACTATTAACACAAGGCTTTGGTGTTGAGGAGAAGGGAGGGAAGGGATGTGGGGTTAGGGTTTTGGGTGAAGGGGAATCAAAAACCCTTTTAGGTTTCCAACGAAAAATGGAAGGTCAAAATCCCTTCTTGCCATATCTATTTGTGTAAGGAAATTAAAAAATAACCCATTAGTCTTCTTTGGATTAGACACTTGAATTTCTCTTTGTCAAATTAGATTCACCCTAGGTCCAATTGAAGTGTATTTGGCCAAATTAGAATCACAAATTAAGTCTAATTGAAACACTTCAAGTCGCTCTTTCACCCTCCTCCAAGTTGCAAAGATCTCAATGAAGTTTCACAGCAAGACAAAATTCCTTGGTCAAATTAGGTTTAAACTAACTTCAATTGAAATGATTTTGGTTGTTTTAGTCTACACTAAGGCTAATTGTGAAACACTTAAAGACTCTCTTCCCCATCCAAGTTGCAAAGATTATGAGGAAATTGTACATGGAGAAAATTTCTTTTTATTTCTTGAAGGATTTGTAATGCATATATTGGCAAAATTTCACAACTTTTCAAATGTTTTTGTTATGTTTTGATTCAACAAGAAATACTTGTTACTTTGAATATAATTGAATCTCGGAATATAAAGTGATGGCCACAAAGTGTTTAGGGTTGTTTAGGGTTTGGCTAATGATGAGGTGATGTTTGTGTCTTTGCCAATATAAATGTTTATTTACTTCAATAACAGAATCTACATACAAATCCTTATGTGTGCAAATATATACGTTATAAATGAAGTTTTGGGCGATTTGACCAAGTCTCATTGATTTCTTTTTCATTGAAAGGTTTTCTTTCTTAGGTGTGATTGTTTATGTTACCTAAACAAAACATTATGAGACATTCATATTATAATTTTGAATTAAGATTTTTTTTGATGTGGAAAGTTCATTGAATAGTATTTTCATGAGCTTTAAAAATCTAACATGTTCAAACTTTAGTAAGGTACAAGAAAGATCACAATAGTAAAATTAAAAAATTGTGCTTTAATGTTTTTTACATCAAGTGCATATTTTCAACAAAATAATGTGCCATTAAACTATTCAATCAATTTGAATTTAATTCAACTATTAGATATTTGTCTTTAAGAACATTGCCATGATAAAAATCAATGCGAAAAATTTGACATAAGCAATTATATTAGTTTTGAACTAATGGTAATGTCATTAAATTTTGGAATGTTGTGTCAGTTATTTAATTGGTAAGGAAATGAAGAAAATAATAATAATTGCACAAAATGATCGAAACTTTGATCCCATTTAGCTTTTGAATGGGAAGGTTCAAAATTTAATTGTCATCATTGACTAACATTTTCACTAAATGAATGAATAAAAAAATGGAAGCACATTTGAATGTTGGTGGAGAAAGCATTATCTAGCAAATGTGTGGCATGTTTTGCAATCGTTATATGTTGCAATGGAAAACCTTTTGCTTGGTTTCATAGCCATACAAAACATGCATAATACCTATCAAGCTTATCCTTCTACAACTTTCAAATCTATCAATTCATATGGCATTTCATCATACTTTCCATTTGCTTGGAAAATGCCAAACATTTCATGTTTAGTTTAAAGATGGTGATTTTCCCCAAATTAACATCTTGAAAATCATATGTTCCAATAGTTACAAATTGTAAGGATTTTTATGTTTCACAATACCTTGAAACCTATGAAGATTTTTTAGAAGGATACAAAATTCATTTGGACTTATTTACTTATGGGTTGCATCTATAGTCATGTGCCCACAATTTTGGAGAAATCTTGAACCATCTTGTTCAAATGATAAGCAATTTGCAAGGTGCTTTGTAATAGAAAATGAAGTCACACAATTGTTTTAAAATATATCATAATACCTTTTCATGTTTGATATTCAAATGTTAAGAATTCATTTATGTTTCAAAATAGTACCTTTTCAAATTCAGCATTTGGGTGCCAAACAATTATTTTATTTTCCAATAATCATTTAGGTAATAAAAGAAATAATTTAGGGAAAAATC
The DNA here is from genome assembly GCA_963921925.1 of Sphagnum tenellum. NCBI lineage: Eukaryota > Viridiplantae > Streptophyta > Sphagnopsida > Sphagnales > Sphagnaceae > Sphagnum > Sphagnum tenellum. The sequence goes on along the minus strand of OY998148.1, from coordinate 618,220 downwards.
ATAGTAAATGAAAGCAACTTCTTTGGTAGGTTCCATGGGCCTTTGGGTGAACTAGCACACTACTTTGGTAGCATGGTGAAAACCCCAAATGTTTTTAAGTTGCTTCTAATCATGGTAAATATTTAATTTAAAGATAAAATCAAGGTCTTTGAGTCCAAATTTAAACATCTTTTGGTTGATATATGGCCATTAAAAGGCCTCATTGAAAAAGATAAAGGTATTAATGTAGGTGTTTGTTCACCTTAGTTGGTTTTCTAGACTCTAAACCTTTAACAAAATGAGATCTTTTACAACATTTTCTATTGCTTCCTTTTGCAAAAAATGGGAGAGATAATGTTCCACTAAATTATGCAATGTTTCACCAAATTATACAACACATGGATTTTGTCTTTTGAATCTAGAAATATCAACATTTTCAAAAGCTATTTAATTATTGTTGAACCTAAAAAGGTAATATGATATTTGTTAGGTTTAATAGGTTAGGTAAAAGCTTTTCTTACAACCATGAAGGTAAACTTTTATGTCAATTGTTTTGGAAATGTGTCCAATGATGACAAACAAAGTAAGTCACAAGATTTTATTTATTTATTTATTTTTTATCAAATAACCCTTTCAAAAAAAAATGGTTCATTTTTTATTTTTGCAAAAACTTATTGCATTCCTAAGGAAGAAATTTAAATAAATTTTTTTTACAAAATATAATAAATATATATATATATTTCAATGTTTCAAGGTTCTAATTTAAAAGTTAGTAGGAGGTCATCTAGTTTAAAATATATTTGAATGTTAGCTTTGAGTTGTTTTTTTCCCCCTCTATCAAAATTCACAAATCAAAACCATGTTTTGTAAACAAAAATATAAATATATTACCCATAATGAATAAAGTTAATTGTAATCAATGTAATGTTTTTTAGAAGAATTTTATTGACTAAAAATTGGGAAGATTTTGTGTTTTATTATAACTTTGAGTATTTTGCTAAAATTTTGCCAAATTTTCAATAACAGTAAATTGCAAAAAAAGAAAAATCTTACTTGTAATACTTATTTGTGCATAACAAGATTTACGAATCAATCTTGAAAAAGAGTACAAGTTTGCATGTCTTCATAGTTCTTTCGTGTGCGTGTGAGGATTCGTGCTTAGAATCCCACACTCCAACATAGTTCATTTTGAACCATACATAGATAATGTTGTTTTGTTTATGGTTAATCAAGTTTGGGTTTATTTTGATAATTTCATTTCACATGTAGAATAGTCTTTTTCTTACATGTGAAATTTCATTTAATTTTAAAAAAAAATCAAAATGAAATAGTTTTTGAGGATTTCAAGTGCAAGAAGTGAGTAAAAAATAGTAAAAATCATTATATTTCAATATTTGGTTTTCAATGTGTAGCCATCAATATAGAAGGTTGATCAAAGATTTGTATTTCACCTATGGTTTATAACCAATTTTGGTTAAATCTTCCTAGGGATTATCACCATTTTCTTTACATTTTCCTATGGATCATTGCTAGTTAAGCTACATTAAAAAAATCCTACAAAAAGAATGTGGAGGAACGTGAAAAGACCATGTGAAGAGAAGTGTGGAAAGTCTTCATTATGCATGAAGTAATGAATGGTTATGGGAGTTGAACCCCAAGTGGGCCTAAAACCTAGATCATGAGCAATGCTCATTTGATCCACATGGAAAATTTTCTTTGACAATTTGGATGCAAGTTTTATGTCATTTTAAAATTTATTTATGGGTATATTTTAGTTAATGCATATCCATTAATTGGATAATTCGGTAATTAATGGTTCATTTACCTAACACATTCATTGACTAAAGTATTCATCGATTTAACTTACCATTGATTAGACAAAATTAATTTCATTTTTTATGAAACAACACACGGACAAAACAAATGTTGACTAAACACGCTTTTAAATGAGTTTTAAGTTAACAAGGCTTTTTAGGTTATTCAACTTAACACCTATCACATTGGTTACCAAATGAAGCCTAATGAATGCACATGCTTTTGACTAAATACACAATTCATAAGTTACACCAAATGCAATTTTTTGGGATGAGGTTGGTTTGAAACAATTTGTACCATTGGATCCTTGATGACAAAATGGATGCATGAACATGAATTTAGCTCATTTAAAGATGAAATTCATAAATCATTTTTGGTGGGTTTGTGAGCACTAATGATTACATATTCATGTGCCAAAATTTATTTGTAATGCATTTGGGTAACTAGTACCATTAACTTGTGCCAATAGGTTATGAAAAACAGAATTCCACCAACAAATGAAAAAAGTGACAACATTATACACAAAAGTGAACACATGCTTTTAGACTTTGATATCTTGCCAACCTTTGGTAACTACATAATGATAAACCCAAAGTGAAACCTACAAGCCATGCCACACATGTTGAGTGTTCTAGTGATCCTTATAATGATAATTATTGTAATAAATGATTAAGTGTGAAATAAGGATCCTCATCAATTCAATCCATTATGTAGGTCCTCATTCACTCTTGAAATGTTTATACATGATCATTGTGTTTTATAAAAGGGTTAATTTACAAACTTGTGTTAACATTATTGCAATTGTGCTTTGGATTTGATCACTAAGAATGGTTCATTAATCATTGAATGGTAGATAAAGTTGACTAGTGCATTTCTTTCCTTATGTTCACAATGATTGGTTGTGTGCTTTCAACATTACAATGTTTGACAAAAGAATGTAAGTGTCCTTTTTGTATTTAATTAACAAATCTTAATTTTAATCAAACATGGTTTTGTCCTTTTAAACTACACTTTGAATGCATAAGACACATTGGTCATTAGTCTTCAAATGCTTCTTGATGTGAGGTATCACCTCATTTTGAAAATGTAAAGGCATTTTTGTATAGTTCTTTTGGATCTCTTTCCAATTAGTCAAAGATAATTCAATTTGGAAGATTTGGACTCCTAGAAAGTCCTAATTCCCAAAGTTGGAAATTATGTTGTAAATTTTAAAAGTGTTTTTCCTTAACTCCCCCAAAAAAAAAAGTTGGACAAATGTTTCATTTTCCTTACCCTTCATCATGTCCTAAGAATCCTTTGTGACTTTTCCAATTTGGGTGAAAACACGATCAAAGGAGCTAGGGGTGTCAAGATAAAAGTTCTTTTCCAAAGACTACACATGACACATGTCATTTTTGTGTGGATTTATAATTTATAATTTAGTATTTGGAGTACCCCTTTCGACACTACATTTTAGATATAAACACATTTTGACTACATATTCATTTTATATCATGTATATTATGCATTCATGCCCTTTATCACATAAACATAAACAACTTTTGCTAAAGGTACATTTTCAAAATCCATAATTTTTAGGGTCAAAAACATTTTGGAACCAAGTGTGTTCAAATTTGTTATAAAAATAATTTTCATCAATTCAAGTCCTTCTGCCTTTCTAATCATCAATGTCAAAATCTTCTCCAATATTATTTTTTAAATGGTGCGCATTTGGTAGGAAAAATGGATGTTTGAAAGAAAAAAAAAAGGAATGTTCACTCTTGAGGTTTGAACGCTTGGAACAAGCAAAAACATTTTTGATTTGTGTCAAACTTTGAACATGTATACTTTGCAATCAATGGAAAATATTCAAAAAAATTTATGACAATCCAAATTATTATGCTTCATTTGTGATTTTTCACACATACAAAAATTTATTTTAAGGAGTGTCCATTCACTTGGGTGGTTCTTTTGACTATGTTTTTACCCATTTGTGAAAATTATCAATTCATTAGGTATTTTGTGTAATGAAAGTAAGTTGGTTACAACCATAGTGAACAAAAAAGGAATCACTGGCCTCTTGAGGTGAGAAGAATCAAACAAAGGAGTTTATACTAAAAAAATTAATAGGGGCTTTCAATATATTTTGCATCTAAGCAAAATTAAGAGGTTATGTGTCAAGGACTTGTGAAGTTACATGAAAAAATGTTGCCCAAAGAAAGGCAAAATCAGTGTAATCAAATCCAGAACCTTATATATTTTTCAATGTGATCATTGTGGTGTGAAAGGTCATGTGATAACAACTAAAAATGTCATCCACAACTAAAACCAACTAAAGCAAATGTTGAAAATAATGGTCAAGGCAAAAAAATACACGAAAGGGTTGTAATTTTAACTTCCTAAGACAAAGATATATTTTAAAAATGTTATTGACCAAGGTCAAAATGGCAATATGGCAATGACATAGGATCAATTTTCTCAATTTGAAAAGCTAACATGGCAACACAAATAGGTGGAGCAAAAGGTGCCATAAGTTTTGAATCACAATGACCAACATAGGTGGAGTTGCATTTATGACCTATTGGGGCAATATTAATGACACGACCCAATCAGTGTGCAAAACTAGGTCACATTCATAAATTATGTAATTGCACTATGCAAGGTAGTTTTCATAATCTTAAACCATGAAGATATTATGAAAGTTTGATTTTCAAAAAGAAAGAAATGTAGCACTAAGTGCAAGTTCCAAAATATTTGACTTTAAATTGTTTAAAATTGTCTCAATCAAAACATCATCTCATATATAATTAACTAGTTATTTGACTTTGAAGTTGATTTATAATTTGACACTACCAAGTTAATAGAACAAAAAGAAGATATGGGGTTTTGTGACCCTTGAACCACTTAAGATATGAATAATGTAATGTTTAATGACTATGAAAATTTGCCAAGCTATGTTGTTTCAACAACCACCATTGAAACCCTTGGAGTGCAATTGGAATTCTAATTTTGCAAATTGAAACCACATTATATGAAAATGGAGGGAACATAAACATTGTTTACAAACAAGTTGTCAAGATGATTGTCTAATGACGATATGGAAATGGCAAAATAAATCAATGTTCTATTAATGGTGTATATGAGGAGCACGAACTATAATAGTTTGATGTTTGAAAATCTAACATCCTCCAACACTAGCAAGCCATGACTATGAAGTTGTTAGATTTCATAACCCAATTTGCAATTCGTGACACTTGGAATGGCATTAATAGCTATCAAGATGGACCATTCTAATTAATTAAAAAGGAGTGTAGATTAAGTGCCACATTCCTAAAGAACACATTTGATGTCATATTGGAAGAGGTTAAATAATGGTTGACAAATGCCAACGTGTTGGTTCAAACAATGGATTAATTAAGAAATGGGGAGACACATCATGAATACAAACATTGATATTTCAATAAGAAAGGCAATATTGCACAATAGATAAATTTGACTTTCAACACAAGCTTTTCTAGAATCAACATAACATTATGATCCTTAAACACTTCGAATTTATTTATATAATCCACATTGAATTGCATCAAATTCATGCATGCAATGAATAATGCAACACATAAATGGGCATTGTTCAATCAATTTATAAGTGATCACAAATCAGAGATTTCATGAACTCAAATTTATGATATGGTTTCTTGTCACATTACAATCCTAGCAAGACTAAACCACGTGAGTGATTTATATTTGAAAGGTTAAATATGCAATTAAAATGGACATGATGCATGGTTACAAGTTCCAAGAAGGTTGCAAGTTTAATGTCTTGTAACTACAAATGAATAGTTTTTTCATTGCATTCCTTGGCATCTAAGTTTACACAATAGAGTTATCCCTAAAATCATCTTGCCTTTGGGCCCTTTTAAAACACCAACCCTTTTAGGAGCCTTGAACATTGTTTTTTGCAAAAGGATATTTTTTATTTATTAAAAATTGACATTAAAATATAACATGTTTTTTCCTACATGCCATGGCTCATCACACATGTGAAGTAAACCTTGTGGAATCATCCATCGCAATGTAAAATACATAACATTCATTTTGATATTACACTATATTGCAATTTGGCATTAGTTTGACATTAGCACAATAAACACCACCTATTATACATAGTGATATATGAAACCACAAGATTTATTTTGCACATGTGTCATGAATGCCTATTCATGTTGAAAATCCACAATTTGTTGTAGTGTGGGTGTCAAATATTAATAATCTTCATTTGTTAGACATGATTTAAAATTGTGTTTCCTTTAATTATAATAGCACCATAAAATTGCCCAAACTTAAAGTGAAACTAATATTACCACCAACAAAGAATGTAAAAATAATTTCATATGTCATCCAAGATCAATGTATTTTCCTAATATATATTTTAAATTTCATTTTGCATTATACCCAAAATCACCCATGTTGTGTTTTCCTTCTTTTACAAATTTTTTTAATATCCCACTTTCCTTTGAGAGTTATTTTATTCATTATCATAATCAAGAAAATATAGTTTTCAAATCACATGGTTTTCCATGTTTATATTTTTGACTTCATATTCCATTGGCATTTGGAACATTACAAGGATATTCTTTGACATTTTGAAATTGTGGTGGATGATTCCAAAGATAAAATACTATAAAATAAACATCATTTGATTATCAACTGCAGTATATTGGAAATAACCCAATCTTTTTTTTGGTTCTTTAATTGTTTCAAAGTCAACCATATATATTGGTTGATGAACCATCATGTAGTTTAATTCAATTTTGATGAGAACCTAGGTGTTGCAACCCTAATTTGGGTGCATGACCAACTTTTGGGAGGATGACAAAATGTCTTTCCCATGACAAAAGAAGATGGATGTCGTGACCTTAACCTTGAGCTCAGACCAATAGTAAGGCATGACAAAGGTAGTGGGTTAGGAGAATGTTCAAGACTTGATCACATTTTGACAAGTGTGGGAGGGTGAATTTCAAACATTCCCAAGTGATTTTTCATTTTGGGAAGTTGGAGTTTCATGATGTCCAAATCTTTGGGACAAGGTCAAGAGGGGGAAAAAGAAAAACCATTTGCCAAACAATACCTTTCAAACATTCCAAAAATAATCAAAGCTTCACCCATACAAAAGAAATATACAAAGATTTAAAATGTGATAGTGCTCCTTAATTTGCATGCCAAATTAATACGTTCAACCATGGATTATACCCATCGTGTACTGTTCTCTACATCAAATTTGCATTACATGGTCATGTGGGTTCTATTAAAATGGATTTGTGGCAAGTTCATAACCCAATTTGGTTTCATACATACTTACCAACTTCTTTTGTTGGTTTGTGCATTTTCACATGTTTATGAACATAAGTTTGAGTCCATCTAAATCCCATCCCAAAGCTCGTGTACACCCTTTTTGTTTTAGTGTGTCAAGATAATGATTATGCCCAAGGCTTTCAATCTTTTACATGACATCATATTAGAAAGTTTATTTCGATACCTTGTGCCAATCTTTTGGGGGCATGCCACTATGATCAATGATTGGAATTTAAAACAAAGGAGCCCAAAAATTGTGTTTGGATTTTTAGTCTTAACTACTTAGTGTAAGGCAAATATCACTTCTTTTAAAAGATAAATTCATGTTGTTTTAAAAAATAAATAAATCATTGAACCTTCAAAGTTTTCAATTGAAATTTCAGTTTTTTTTGCCACCAGATATTTATCCAATGGTCCCCTTTATAATCATATTTATTGGATATATGAAATTGGTTCCTTGATTAGGGTTCCTACTTATAAAATAACAAAAATAAATATAATACAAATTTAAGAAATGATTAATTTTAACATAATTGATTGCAAAACCTAACCTTAGCTTTGAATTGTAACTTCAACCTGGACCTTAACTTACAAACCATGGGTTCTCAAGCAAGGTCAAATACATGAAGTTAGTGGTTCTTTTCAAGAACTACTATGTTAATTCTTTAAACAAAGAAAAATATCTACCATAATAATTTCCAATGGCTAATTCACCTAAACATCCAATGATGACAATTTGTTGAAAATGATGATATCCACCTAACACTAATCTTTTTTTAGTTTTTATATGCACTAACTATATGTTATCTTTCATTATTGTATATGATAACCAATTGTACCCAACAAACAATGTTATGTAAAATGTATGGCGTGTGTGAAAATCTATTTACGAAAGAATTTGTTTGTCTCGCTAAAATCTCCCAAACCATAGCACCTTTTTTTTGCACTCTTGGAGATGTTGGAAGCCCTTGATGAATAGGGCACCAAGTTGGTTTCATAATGTTTCAACCAATGTTGGTCTAGTATCAACTTATTAGTAGTAGTTGGTATTTTGATTACAATTGGTACTATTATTGACATTTAAAAAAAAAACACCAATCTAGTACTAATATTGGCTATTTAATTTCTTTTATACCAACCTAGTATTGATATTAGGTTCAATATTAATTTAGGGCTGGTACATGGTAGATATGACATAGATTGGTATGAGATTGATATTTCATCAAGTTGCTACTAGCTAAAACTAGTATTAAACCAATACTAGACTTAGGTCATACTAAACTGATTTGGAATTTGATATTACTGATGATACTAATATTGATACCAATCTTTGACCCTATATGCTAAACCAACATTGGTTTCGACCTTTGGTGGAAAAAATATTGAATATTGAAAAAAATCATTAAAATTTATATAGGAAAGTGGATGCACATTTGATATTATTGGAAAGCTCTTAATGAGTAGGATTTAATGAAAGTGCTTTGGAAATTTTTAGACCTAGGATGGAAGAGATATTGAATTTTGAGTATTTTTTGTCATTGAAAATTCAATTAAATTACCCAAAAAAAAAGATGTATGGAAAGAAAAAAATTAGGTGGGTAACCAGTTCACACTTGGGCCCAAAATGAGACAAGGCTACACTAGTTAGTGATCATTAAGCAAACAATGTACCTATGTCATATGACAAACTCATCAAAGTCTATGACTCAAATCACATGACCCCCTCCTAGATTCACCTCTTTTTTATCCACAACATCCCTTCTTCTTCACTCTCTCAATGTACCTAACTCTAATACAATACACTAGTATACCGAATCCACTTGGACTTTTTAGGTCAAATGAGTAGGCTAAGCCTCCCCCCCCCCGCCCCACCCCACACCTCACCTTTTGGGTGTAGTAGCATATGAGGTAGCCTAGTCAAGTGTTGATAAGTTCAGTATACAACTGATCTGCTTTTGTGGGTCTATTGTTGTTGTCCAATGTGGATTGTTTGTTGGAATTTTTGCCTACCCAAGGCAAGGATATTGTGTTTACATTCATTCTAGAGTATAGTAGCTTAAGGGATTGTAAGGTTGAATACAGCACCAGTTCTGGATAAGGTCCTTTCTTGTATGTATGTATGTATTTTGTTATGGCTTTTTCTTTTGGGGAATAGGGCTTGAATAATGATACCATTAGCTTGCTTTTGGTGATTGTGTGAGATCAATAAAAACTCTTGAAAACTTGTTTTTGAAGCGTTGGTTGTTGCATGCTAGCTAACACGTGTTCTTGTGGAGGCGAGAGTTCTTTGGATGCCAGTCCATGGTCATGACCTTTTTGGTTAAAGTCGTTTTGTATTTTGTTCTCATCTTCTTGTTCGTGATGCGAAGAAGGCCATCATAAGTTGTTAGCCAAACTTGTCGATCCCACCCAAGGAGTGAGTTTTCATCTACACAAGTTGTTGGATTGAATTCCCCCTTTTCTTTTTTACTATAATTTAAAGCAAGTTTTTCTCACATGTAAACTAACGACTTCTGCTGATTGTTGTCTTAGGTCTAATTGGAGGGTTATTTTAACCCAACACATTTTTTGAACAATGGAATGTCCATTTTAGTTAATGTGAATTTTTATTTATTAAAAAAAAAAAACACCTTGCATGTTTTACCCACGATGATACTCGTTGGGTATCACGGGAATATTTAAAAAAAAAAATTTGACACAAGTCTTTAGTATTTAATTATTCTAACCCACATCACATGTTGAAAGTGTTTAAAAAAAAAAAGAAAGCAAAATCCTTCTTGGGTGAAATGGGTACTCACAAATTAGGTTCAAAACTAGGTGTGAAACTTAATTTAAGTATTCTAACCCACATCACACCCTTGAAAGTGTCTTTTTTTTTAAAAAAAAAATCCTTCTTCGGTGAAATGGGTACACTCACAAATTAGGTTCAAAACTAGGTGTAAAACTTAATTTAAGTATTCTAACCCACATCACACCCTTGAAAGTGTTTTTCTTAAAAAAAAAGAGATTTTGTTGGGTGAAATGGGTAGTCACCAATTAGTTAGGTTCATAATTAGGTTTACTTTTTAGGGTTAAGAGTTGAATGAGATGGCAAAGTAGATTACCATTGTCTGGAGTCCAAATGGAATGTACCGACAAGAGGATAGGATATACATGATAGGATATGGTCAGTTCCCTAAACCCTAATCCCCTCCCCCCCCCCCCTCTCTTTTCCTCCTACCACCACCAACTTCTGGCCCCCCCAAAAGCCCAAAAAAAGACACATGAGTCAGTGCTCTAAGTATGCAGAAAGAGTGAACATCCAGTTACACTTTTATTGACCAAATGGTGGGCTTTCTTTGAAACACCAGCTCACCCAATCCACCCACTTTCACACTTTTTCTTTCCCTTTTAAACTTATATATAAGTCCATACAAATCAATCCAAAATATCAAGTCACAATTTAGTTCTATATATATATAATTTTTAAAAATAATCTATATATATAGCAACAACCATCAATAGTTTTTAATTGAGTTTGGTTTAGCTCACAACTATGTTAAGAAATAGTGTCAATTCACAAGTCCCAATAGGTGTCCCTTGTACTTTGTCAATAATGTTAAGAGCATTTCCACCCACAACAATAGTGAAATGGTTTTGATCCAATTGTTAACTCATGTTTAGTATGGTAACCAAAAGAAAGCAAATGGAGGCAACATAGGATACAATGATCAAAGAAGGCAAGCAAAAGCAAAGATACAATGATCGAAGAAGGCAAATGGAAGCAACCTTCAATGATCGAAGAAGGTAAATGGAAACGACATGAACAAAATGAGTTGGAATTTGTTTTTGGGGGGGGGGCGGGGGATGGGGACGGGGTGATGAAGAGCATCTAAGTTTGTTGTGTTCATATATGGTACGTAATAATCATCTTTTTATTGGCAACATTTTTGGGAAAATTAAAAATTAAAAAATTTCAAATGAAGTGATTTTGAAGGTTTTCAATCGCTAAAAATGAGAAAAAAAAAATTGTTAGATTTTTATATTTGGTGTTTTTAGTATGTAGTCAAAAGAAGGGTGATTAATGACTCCATACATGGTTTATAACCAGATTTGGCTAAATCTTCTTGGGGATGATTGCCACCTTTTGTACATCTTTCTATGGATGAACACCACTTTGGCTACAAACACAAATTCCTTAAAGGAAACACTAGTAGGAGATAAGTATGAATGACTCAGACAAATGACACTAATCCTTTCATTATATCATAGTACCTTGACCAATTCGGCAAAAAAATGTTGAATAATTATTTAAAGTTTGAAATCTTAACTTTGGCACTTGGTTTTTTATTTTTGAAAATTTTGTCAAGTAATGGCTATATAAAATAATAAACAAGATTGTGTCATTTTTATGAAATAATCCTAGTGCATGTAAACTGCTTCAGTTTTAAGTCATTGTGAAGGATGCTCTATGATTCAAACCCTAACAATTGAAAATTTTAATTTTATTAAAATTTTAGCACAAATAATAAATAAAATTTTAAGAAAAGTTTGGAAAAATGAAAAATAAGTTAATTTATGTTGAAATAGTAAACATATTATGGTATACACATAGCACACTCGTAATAACTAATTTAATGAACTTACCAAACTTGTGAGGGTCAAGGTGATTTGTTGCAAAAAAGCTATGTAATAAGTCACATGACATAACCAAATATGTAATAAAGGATGCATCCATCCATTTGTCCATATTTATATATTTGTTCATTTCTTTCACCATTGAATAATTCAGAAAATCAAGTCCAAAAAATAGGAAATTTTTACAATTGTCCAATTGATAATATGGATAACTACAATTCAATATTTAAAAAAATCTAATGTTGAGAAGAGTGCTTATTGGGTTGTAACTAGTGTTGTTGAGTTCTTGAATTTAAAAAAAAACCTTTGGTTTTGATTTTGAAACTTTTGAAGTTTTTGATGGAACTTTTGGTTGATTTTTTGAATCTCTAAAACGTCCAATGTCAATCTCTTTTTACAAAATTGAAAATTAATTATGTTTTAAGATCAAGTTTAGTTCCATGTTAACATAATTAAAGTTTTTTTGTGTGGCAGTATTAGTTTGTGCAACAAATCCACACCATCCAAGATAGAAATTATGTGATATTAATTATGTGCAATCAATTAAACCTAAGTACTTGCCTAGGAAATAGGGTCAAGCTTTTTATTAAAAAAAATTGTACTTATCTACCTAGAGAACTTAAACTTGAATTAAAAAAGGACAACATCCTCAATTCACATTCTAATTCAATTTTTAAAAAGGTCGATTCCCTTGTCCAATTCCAACGACAATTCTGGCAAAATGTTGAACTTTTAGGTATGAGAGTATTTTGTAACTTGGACCTAAAAATTGCTTAAAACAAATAAAAAATCTGGAAACATTAGTCTTAACAACATATTTTTGGAATGAACAACTTATACAAATTAAAAATGTTTGACATGGAGAAGGTTGAAATGGATTTATGCTACTACATATTGGTGATAAGTATGCTAAAGAGAAAAGTGTTTATCACTTGAATTGTTACAACGGTGAGAAACATGTTCTTGAGGCAACATGGTTACCCTAAACCTAAAGTTTTAAACCCAATTGGCGAAGTTGTTTGGTCCTTATCTCAATCCTTTATGGAGAATTGACTTTTAGATTTTCATGATATGATGATGTCCAATCTTCGAGGGCTAATTAATTTAGTGCACTCAAGCAATGCATTGCTTTATTTTACTTTCTTTCTTTGGTTATCCTTTTTTAAACTATAAAATTATATGTAAACTTATACCCAATCCACTCCCTTGTTTCATTCCCACATGGTCCCCTATTTGGGATGGTTCAACTTGTAGGAAATTTAATTTACTTGGGGCAATGGCACATGACCCACTATAGGTTATGGAGGTTTTGTTGTCACTTACCATATTATGCATGAGCCTATTGGTTGGTTCAATGGGGAAGGTTCATCAATTGATCTCAAGAATTACTTTGTTCAAATGGCATGCCTCTCCTTTGAAACATACGGTTTATTTGAATAATATACTATGAGTTGAGAAGAATAAAAGTGAAAAAAAGAGGTTTCTTGTAATGGCTCCAATTATTCCAACAAATCCATTTCATAAAGCTTGTTTTTTCTTTATTGAAATATAAAGTTGTTGAGAAAAAATCCATCATGTTTGGGTCCCTTCCATGATTGACAATTCTACATGTACAAAGTGAAACTAAGGTGCTTTTCGTGGACAAATATATTCTTCTTGGATAGGAAATGGATTTTTGGGTTTGTAGTTTCTAGAGACACAATAAACTTTTCACTTTTATCTTTTCCTTATGTCGGGAACATAGAGGAATGACTTTTGGCCATGTTGCAAAATGCTAACAATATTTGCTCATATCTTATGCTTCAAATGGTCAAAGTTACGACTTTTGGAACTACAATTGCGTATACGAGAGGGAGGGGAAAAACATGTGAAAGGGAGGAAAAAAACATGGTGGGAAAAACTCTTTACACTCTTTACTTGCTAATTCTTACATCTACACATAATTTCAATCATTTTCAAGATGCAAACAAAATCTCTTCATGAAAAGAAAACCTCACCCCAATATTTTGAAACTATTGTTGAATGGTCTAGTACACCATTTTTGGATTTCCTTCACGTGAAAGGAAGGACTTGACAACATTTTATGTCAATAAATTATAAATTGCCAATCAAAGGGACTCTAATCCCTTGCTTCCCCCCCTTCCCCTAGTTCCACGCCCTTCTCACATCCCCAAAACAATAGAAAGATGGTGTGTACAAGGGATAGGTTGGAGCAACAATATCACAAGCTTGACATAATTGCCATTGAGTGCCCAATTGGCTAATATACTACACGTGTTGGTAACCAATCCATATGTCAAATTTTCCCTTTGACTTTCAGCCGCTCAATTTGGTCTACCATGTTTAACCAGTATTTTTGGACAAATATATTATTTTTACCAATTTTTTTGGGAAATTGAGATTTTTTTCCAATATAAATTCAAGTAAAATTCCATTTGTGGGAACAATTGACCAATATATATATATATGATTAAAAAGAAAACCCCTTGAACGTGTTTGTGGAAAATTTCTTTTTTCATATTCTATTCCACCTTGTTTCCTATTTAAATTTGAATATTGATAAAAAAAATTTGGCATTAAATGGAATGAACATGGCAAAGTGCACAAATTGTCAAACATGAAACACGTTTCAAATCACACACAATAGAAAAATTCATGTACAAAATATAAATGTTAAATTTTGTGTAAACTGGTGCAATTTTTCTTTCAAAATTTATGTTGTTGTTAGATGTTTGAAGCATATATATAAATTATTATTTTTTAAAAGATCCAATCAATTTCCTTCAAAGAAAAACCAATTAATTCCACCAACCACAAGATATTAGCAATGTACATAGACACACATAGACACACATATATACAACCCCATATTTGGGACATGGTACCTTGGGTGGATGTGGCACTTAGGGAAAAAGGTTCTTTCAATCATGGTTGCCATGTGAAGCAACAAATGTCAAATGGTGCATGTCTTTTCCTCTGAATCCATCGAGTAAGTTAGTTCGTTGAATAATGTAGAGTAGATAGATAATCAATATGAATGCGGTGAACACGAGCGGTCTAGATTCTTCAAAGTTGCTAGATCTTATCCAACAACAACTTGGCTGCATGTTACATTACAATCCATACGTCATCATGTTTGTTTAGAATGGTGGGTTTCTAAATTAATTTATATAAATATAAATAAATAAATCAATAAATTCTTGTGTTCCTTTTTTTGGGGGGTGTTTTTATGTATATCGTAATTGGTGAAATTATTGGCAAAAAAAAATTCGGCAAGAGCTTGAAATCAGTTAAATTACATGCAATAATATAGATATTAAAACCCTAAAACATTCATGTAACAACTTCTTAAATCCTATGAAATTTTTGGCATTAATAAATAATAATTTACAAAAGAAAAAAAATCAGCACAAAGGGACCTTTAATTTTCTAATATTTTGACATTTTAAAAAATAATATAAATTTTGCCCAAACCTGAAAAAGGTACTACGGTATTACATGAGTGAGGTATTTTCCATAAAAGTGGGGGGTTTTTTTTCTTTCTTTTCCCCTCCTTTGTGGCAAGAGTGTTTTCAATGCTAAGTATTCTATTTGACAATTTGTGTGGCAATTGATGACAATGGTGTCACAAACGGCGTTATTATTATGCACACTTGTGCTTTGTGCATAGTAACAAGCATTCAAACACGGACAAAAGCTCAAGTGGAAACCATGTGGGGGGGGGGGGGGATAAAGCTTATATCTTTCATGCAATGTAAGAGGCATGGGACTTGTGTGGACTCACTCACTCACTCACTAACTCTGAAAGGGTCAAGCAAGAGAGGGTCACACTAAATGCATGACAATCTGAATAAATTATATGCATTTTTCCCTTTCTTATTCAGAGTACATTACAAGCTGGAATCTGCCACTCTTGGGGCTGTGGGCATGGGGGAGAGACATTTCCCTCTATCATTTGGAGCACATTACCATGCAGAATGTCCCACTCCCTGGGGTCGGTGTCATGGAAACACAATTTTGTGTAATGGTCTTGCAAAGCACGGTGTTATGCTGTTGGGGGAACCACACCCGTAGATCTAGATTAATTAATCACAGCCGCTAATCTCTCGAAGATAAGGACAAGAAGATGGAGCTCCTTAATTGTTATCATGGGGAGTAAGGCCCTACCATCGGGGCCTTTGTATCTTTGGACCTTCAGTTCAGAGGTCTTAATTCCCCCATAGCAAGGCCTTCTTCCTTCTTCCCCAAAACACATAAAACACATGGACACGACCACCACAACAACAACAACAACAAGGGTTTTGATATGGCCAACTGATTCAGGGTTTCAAATACATAAACCCTAGTACCTAGGGTTGCTTGACCAGTAATTAATTATTTATGTAAAATTGTCAAAAATTCTGAAAAGTACTTACCAGAGGCAATGCCCAAAATCTGAAAGAAAGAAACTCTCAAGCACATTAGCTTCATTATTTTGTATAATACCTAATACATGTAAAACATTATTATTATTTTTACTGCCAAAAAAATTGACCGAAATTTTTTATTAGGCACCTTGCCACCAAAACCAGGCTAGGTAGTTTCACAAGATGCACTTTGGGTGCAAGTGTTGTGATGGATTAGTGAGCTTGTGATGGTCATTCATCACAAAATGTTCCAACACTTATAATGAAAAGCCCAAAAAGAGGCCGACTAATGAGGCCAGTGTGACTTCAACTCATTGTCATAACCTCGCCAAATGATTGTGGGTTCAATCCCTTGTTGGGCAGGTGTATCGATGGAACCCTGGTATATAGATCATTGGTATTGGTCCTGTTATCAAAGAAACCAAGCAGATTCGTATAGCTCTGTTAAGGTCATGCTAGATGCCACCCAGTATAACCAACCCAACAGTCAAGCTGGATGCTACCACCCATTGTAGCCACAACCCCGATCGTAGTTGGGCCATTGGGTACACCAATCGTCCAAAGTCATGAGAACCTAAATAGCCAACCCAAATGGATGATCAGTGTCAAAATCAACCCCATTCTATACCACCAAAATCAGCCCCATTCATCACCAAATCTCCCTCGTCCCAATCACAAAAAACCCCACACTCACCAAATAGTCCATGAGACTTTGAAAATTTGGAAAGACTTTCAATTCAAAAAAGTGTTGGGGGCAGAGAAGATTCAATTGCCTTCACAATTTAGACTAAACAATTTCGGGGATAGGTAGATTATCAGCCAACAAACAACACTTATGTCCTCGGGGACCATCATGTCCAAAGCAATTCTTAACTATCTAAATGATTGATTGCTAGTGTGATTTTATTAATGTTCATCATGTTGACAAGAGCCACAAATGAAGCAAGTAAATCATGTACAAATCATCATTGACTGTTTTGTGCTTTCCTGTTTTCCTGTTTCATATTTCCTTTCATGGGTTAAAACAGCAAGAACCTTAGAACAAGTGGGTGCTGCTGTCTGCAGTGTCTGCAGATTGATCAGTCCAGATTCGGAAAGTACTGTCAGAGCCACCTGACACCATGAACTGGGCATTTGGATCAAAAACCGCTGCTTGAACCGCACCCTCATGACCCCGTAATTCATTTAGTGGAACCACCTCTCCTTCAATTTGAAAGCTTCAAAACAAACACATGAATTTGGTGTTATGATTGGTTACATGACCCTGCTGAGCCTAAGTATACAGTAGTAGCCAACGGATGGGATCCTGATATTGTCTTAGAATAAACACTATATAGAGTAATATACAAGATGCAAATTCACCATGAAGCAAAAAAAAAATCATCACATGAATTCTATTCACAATTCTGAGAGAGTGCAAAATTTCAGATGACTGGAACAGGAACACAGAGAAAGAAGTACCATTTGACCCGACTGTCATTACTAGCAATGGCCATAACAAGGCCACTCCGATCAAAAGAACATCGGTTTGCAGAATGTGGACCAACATTGATAGTTGCATATTCTGCCACTTTGCGTACATCCCACAGCTTCACCACCCCATCTGCATCTGTTGATGCTATCATATTCCCCTGTTTTCCAATGCTTATTATGCTGAGTTTGTAATTGGTAAAAAAAGGTGGTAAAAAAGGCCTGTTAATGTGTTCCTAAGGAGATGAATTTTCTGTCAGGTTTCTAGTTCAACTGGTCTTGAAAATGCATCAACCTACAAAGGAAACTAATGGTGCAAAGTGGGAGAAATGCAGGCCGAAAGGACAGAGTAGTCAGTAACTGTATACCTTTTTGTCAAACGCCGCATGGTTGCAAGAGCTTTTATGACCATAGAAGGTTTGAACACAGAGCGATGACCGTGCATCCCAAAGACTAACAGTTTTATCACTACTGGCAGTGCAAATTATGCTTGTATACAGCTGCCACATGATACCATTCACAGAATCTACATGACCTCGAAGTGTTCCACGGCATTTCATTCTGCACCCAATCACCCAACAACCACCCATACTATGATGCCA